>VXBW01005708.1:336165-350808 GCA_013400375.1 Thinocorus orbignyianus | reverse complement strand
GTCTCGGCCATGCGGAGCAGCGGCGGCTGCAGCTCCGGGCGCTCGGCTTACTCCAGCCTGTCCGCCCCCGTCTCCTCCGTGTCGGTGCGGCGCAGCTATGCCACCTCCAGTGCTTCGGGCTCCCTCCTGCACTCGGTGGACAGCCTAGACCTCAGCCAGGTGGCCGCCATCAGCAACGACCTCAAGTCCATCCGCAGCCAGGAGCGGGCGCAGCTGCAGGACCTCAACGACCGCTTCGCCTGCTTCATCGAGCGGGTGCATGAGCTGGAGCAGCAGAACAAGGTGCTGGAAGCCGAGCTGCTGGTGCTGCGGCAGAAACACGCCGAACCCTCCCGTTTCCGAGCCCTCTACGAGCAGGAGATCCGCGAACTGCGGCTGGCGGCCGAGGAGGCCACCAGCGAGAAGCAGGCGCTGCAGGGGGAGAGGGAGAGCCTGGAGGAGACCCTGCGGGGGCTGCAGGCCCGCTACGAGGAGGAGGTGCTGAGCAGGGAAGACGCGGAGGCCAGGCTGCTGGAGGTGCGGAAAGGCGCGGACGAAGCGGCGCTGGCCCGGGCGGAGCTGGAGAAGCGTGTGGACAGCCTGCTGGACGAGCTGGCTTTCCTCAAGAAGGTGCATGAGGAGGAGCTGGCCGAACTGCAGGCTCAGATCCAGTACGCCCACCTCTCGGTGGAGATGGACGTCTCGGCTAAACCCGACCTCTCCGCCGCCCTGCGGGACATCCGCGCCCAGTACGAGAAGCTGGCGGCCCGCAACATGCAGAACGCCGAGGAGTGGTTCCGCAGCCGCTTCACCGTCCTCAGCGAGAGCGCCGCCAAAAACACCGATGCCGTCCGTGCCGCCAAGGACGAGGTGTCCGAGAGCCGCCGGCTCCTGAAAGCCAAGACGCTGGAGATCGAAGCCACCCGCGGCATGAACGAAGCCCTGGAGAAGCAGCTGCAGGAGCTGGAGGAGAAACAGAGCGCCGACATCTCCGCCCTGCAGGTGTGGGAGGGGCCGCGGTGGCGGGGAGGGCACCTTGGGAAGGGGTACACTGCTTCTAGCTCGCATTCCCCCAGCTGCAGTATGTTTCTAAGGTCTCATAAAATCATCATGCATAATGCCACAGAGCTATAACGTGTAGAGTGTTTATCCTTTACTGAAATCATAGAATTGTCTGACTATTCTGTGATTCTAGAGTTGGAAGGGACCTTCAAGATCATCCAGTTCCAGCCTCCCTGCCCTGGGCAGGGATACTTCCCACCACACCAGGTTGCACCAAGCCCCATCCAGCCTGGCCTTGAACCCCTTCAGGGATGGGGCAGCCACAGCTTCTCTGGGCAACCTGTTCCAGTGCCTCACCACCCTCACAGCAAAGAATTTCTTCCTAAGATCTCATCGAAAGCTCCCCTCTTCCAATTTAAAACCATTTCCCCTTGTCCTGTCACTCCATTAACTGACCAAGAGTCCCTCCCCAGCTCTCCAGGAGCTCCCTTCAGAGCCTGGAAGGCTGCTCTGAGGTCTCCCCGGAGCCTTCTTTTCATCATAAAAAAGATAGCCCAAAGCTACAACTAGAAGCACGTAGAGGTTAAAATAAGAACGAATCTTGTGTGTGCTTGAGTGTTTGGATAGCAGAACAGCGGGCTCTTGATGTTAAATAGGGATGAAGTAATAAGGTATAGACAGAAGGGTGGGAGATGTTAAGTAGGGATGGAGTAATCAGGTGTCGATACAGGGATGGGAAAAACCTGCCAGGGAAGGTGGGATTTGGTAAATGGTGCCTTTCTGGCTGAGAGTGGAGTAGAAGCTGTTTGTTTTCTCTGCCTGCTACAGCAAGACTAAGTTAATAGGATTGAAGAAATTCCTTGGAAGGTATTATTGCTAGACATGGGGGGAATTAAGAATTTTATGTTGTCAATATTATTAATTCTAACAGGATACAATCAACAAATTGGAGAATGAGTTGAGAACCACAAAGAGTGAAATGGCTCGGTACTTGAAGGAATATCAAGATCTGCTCAATGTGAAAATGGCCCTGGACATCGAAATTGCAGCGTATAGGTATGATGGGGGGAATGTTTCAGTAGGTCAGAACTCGGAGCAGGGTCCCCTTCTCTCTTCAAGAGAATTCATTCTATTTATCATTGCTCCAGCACAAGTTTTTGTAGATAAAGTTTTATCTGGTCTTCCCATTGTTGTCTTACGGGAAGAAACAGTGCTTTTGAGGAAAAATATTTGCAGACTTATCCATGTGTAGCAAACTATGAACCAGTAGTGTGTTATCTGCAAACAGAACTCTGCTCAGCCGTGTGATCTCAGTTCTCATCAAATAGATGTGTCAGTGGAACTTCATCATCCAGATGGCTGTGTCCTCAAAATTGTGAATCCCTTATGTGCTTCTAAGAACAGGCTGTGTTTCTAAGTCTCAGAAGCGATCTCCTAGGAAGTAAATATTTTACAACAGAATTGCTCCTGAGTAGCTATTCAGTGTTTTGTCCCAAGTGGTGTCAGAACTTATAAATGCTGAAAGGGAGTTTCTGTGAGTGCCACAAGGGGGAATACTGAGGAGGTGGCTACGAACCTCACCTCATAGCAAAGCCTAACATCAAATTGTTACATCTGCAACCCAAAATACACCTCTAACTTCCCCTACTTTCGGAACCTAATCCTAGGGGAGTTTTCTCCGTTGTTTCTCTTATGAGAAAGAGTATTAATTCAGCAGTAATGCACACCTATGGAACTCCTAAATCATTCCAAGAGGGTAGAGTGGCATTGCCATGTAGTTTCTTCACTCTGAAGTATGCAATTTCCAGGGCTTGTGCTCAAAGCATCATAGTATAGTCAGTAGCTGAATCTGCTGAATTACTGCTGCAGCATAACAAAGTCATTTCTCTTGGTGGTTTTATCTTTGTTTTCTGCTAGGAAACTGCTGGAAGGTGAAGAGACCCGACTCAGTTTCACTAGTGTGGGAAGTATCACCAGTGGCTACACCCAGACTGCCCCGACTTTCGGCAGGTCTGCCTACAGTGGTCTCCAGTCCAGCTCCTACTTGATGACAACCCGTTCCTTCCCCACCTACTACTCCAGTCATGTCCAGGAAGAACAGATTGAAATAGAGGAAACAATTGAGGCTGCTAAAGCAGGAGAAGCCAAGGCAGCCCCTGCAGAAGAAGGTGAGGAGGAGGAGAAAGAGGAAGGTGAGGAAGAAGCAGGAGGTGAAGAGGCAGAAGAGGAGGAGGAAGGTACTTCAGGTTACTTTCAAATCCCTCTCTCTCATGCTTCACCCTGCTCATATGGGGTAGAACCCAGAAATCCTGATGACTAGGTCTAATCGTTAGACCCCTCTCATTGTCATCATACCTGGGCAAGGGAGTGTGGGGTTAAGTCCACAGCACTTAAGCAGGAGAGCCTGGATATAGGATGGAAAGTAAGGTAAACATTCAGTATCAGGCAGATTATAGGACTGATTATACTCTCTTTAAAATCACTGGGAATATTACCCAGAGTCACTTTTCCCAACTTCAGCTGCACGGATCTGAAAGATTTTAACCTAAACGTATCCAAAATGCATTGATTACCATTGAACCAGGAGTTTGGTAGTGTAAAGGTTAATTACAATGAAGTGATAGCTGAAGAACCAGTGGGAGAGCAATAGCAACATTCCTTTTTGGACTCAGCTCTCAGGATAAGGCTTCAAGCAATGAGCCTGTAGTCGGTTACTCTGAAATCTAGGGTACATTGGTTGCTGATCTTCCTCAGCAGTCCTAGGTAAATGCCCCTGCTTTCACACAAAATCATTTGCCATTCCATGCAAAATCGCTTGCCAGCCCCATCCTGTTCAACTGGCTGCCATCCACATGTTGTGGAGTTGATGCATGCAGGATGTCGGCTCCTGTTTAAATTGGGATTAGGAGCAGTACCTAGATGTGAAATGTTTCTTCTTATTTTTCAAAGGTGCTAAGGAAGAATCTGAAGAAGCCAAAGAGGGTGAGGAAGAGGAAGGAGAAGGGGAAGAAACAGCAGCTGAAGAAGGAGAGGAGTCTCAGGAAACTGCTGAGGAAACTGGTGAGGAGGAGAAGGAGGAGAAGGAAGAGAAAGAAGCAGCAGGAAAAGAAGAGAGTGAAGTGAAGAAGAAGGCTTGATTTCTAGGCAGTATAGCTTTCTCATCAGGTCAACAGAATAAATGAGGATTGACTCAGCTAAAATTGCAGTCTCACATATTTAATTCAGTGACCACTGAGGTTTAAAGTTAATGATTAAGATGTTTCTCTCTGTGCAGAGTATCAGTATGCTTGCAGAGCACCCACTGGCTTGCTCCCTGAATGCCGCATGGTCTTCACGTATGAATTCAGGGATTGTGTCTTTCTTGGGTGATTCAGAAACTTAAAATTTAAAAAAGGGGGGGGAAAAAATAAGGGAATGAAAGTTGTCTTTAACTTGCATTTAAAATAATTATGGAAACCTTGGGTGGGTAAAATAATGGAGGCTTCAATAAGTATGTGCAATAAAGCTAGTCAATAAAGTTACAGAGATGCTTACACAGCTTCCTTGTGTGTGTCATGTGTCACTAATGCACTTCAAAGGTTGATGAAGAGGTGTATCACCCATCTCAAGCCTGTGTAAGGGGATACGGGATGCTGGTTTCCCTCTCTAGCTGATATCCTTGGGGGAATAACAGGTGTACAAAAATTTCTTGAAGGGACTCTAAAATACCACTTGGGAATCTTACAGTGGTAAAAATCCACTGGTGTGGGGATGTGCTGGGAGCTTTGTGACGGCTCTCCCCGGGCTGCTGTACACACAGGCTCCCTCCTGCCTGTTTGTAAAGAGAAACTTTAACAAACTGATACAAAAGCAAGATGCGAACGTGGGTGTTAAGCACTGGAAGTTGGTTGATGTCTGACAGTTCAGCGACAAAAGGAAGGGTGGCTGCAAATGTAGCTGAGATTTGGAGTTTATTAAAAAAAGGAAAAAGCTGTAGTGAGTTGTGAAGGGAAGGAAAGCGAGCTGCTGTCTCAAGTCAGAAACTGTGGCCTGAAGAGGCTCATCCTCCACTGAGCTGTCATCAGGGCCCTTCAAAGTGTTGAGTATAAACCAGCCAAATGTCAGTGTCCTGTTGTCTGAACCTATTTTTAATTAGCTGGAGCTGATGGATCTAATTAAACTTTGTGCTAAGGGCAAGTACTAGACTAATGCTGCAAATTTAACCATTTTAAATACACTAAATTGGTGGAGGCCCGTATTAAAACTGGCATGGCTGCAGTAGAACTTTTCACAGTGACGTTCAGCTAGATGGGTTTATACACAGGATTTTGGGGTAACTTTTAATTTTCGTACACTGGCTTCACAGTGTCATTTGGTTTGCCTGGGATCTCCTCAATTTTAGGGGTGTTCCAGAAGCCTATCCCTTTTCAGTGTTGAAAGAGTTACAATGAAGAAAATGATGGATCAGGTAAGCACTTAAAACAATTCTTTCCTTCCATGTTCCCAGGAAAAACAGCAGGAAGAAGAAAAAGAACTTTTGGTAAAACCATTCAGGGAACAGCTGAGTCCTGTTTAGGGAGTTCCAGTATCCAAATAGATATTTTTTTCCTCCCTTCTTTCGTGTTGTTTTTGATGCTTTTGAGAACCAGAAGGCGAAGAAGTAAATTAATTTTCTTTTTCCTCAACATCACCTCTTTTAAGCTTTTCTTTTCACATTTCTCCTCTGCTTTTCATGGAGATTTTTCTAGCTGTATTTAAGCAGAGTTATTCTTACAAAGCAGATTTTGTTTTTTCCATCTCCAGGGGTGCAGTGGCCAGTGGTGGGGGGTACTGGCTGTACCATGGGCAGGAGACTCGACCACACTTTGCTCAGTGCTTTTGAAAGCTATCGATTGGAGACCGGCTCCTGGTACGTGATACCCTCGTTCAAACACCACAGAATATTGAGTCTTCAGAAATGGTACTTGGAAATCCGCTTAAGTGCCCTGCCAGGAAATGCTTAGGGTGGCACTTCAGCTGGGAAAGAGGTTCTGCTCCCGCAGAGCAAAAACCAGGCCGTGCACCGGGTCAGAGCCCATCACAGCCATTAAAGCCAAAACACGGTTCGATAGATGGGCATAAATTAAAGCCACTGCCCCACCCTGCCCTTCTACGAGCACTCTGAGCTCCTTTTAACTTGTCAATACCTGATTTTGCATCCTCTTTCCCCGTTTCTTTTTGTAGAAAAAGCCATCCTTCCTTCAGTCCCTTGTATCCCTTTCACTTCTGGGAAGCAACACAACTTGGGGGTCTCCAAATCTTTGCAACCAGGCTGCTGGGGATGCTCTGAAAATCAGCACATTTAGAGATACACCGGCAAAGACGTTTCTCCCTGCAGCATGTATCGGTCCCATCCCTACTCCTTATGTTATTTTTAATGTGTTGCAGCTAGAGGAGAGATTTAACGACTCTGCAGGAAACTTGTGAGTCACAGCCGTGGCAGTGAGCTGCAGAGAGTGATAAGCTGCAGTGACCACCCAGCCTGGTTTCTTACCCCCAGCCCTGCCTTGCCCATAAGGTAAAGTGGTGGGAGGGAGGATGGAAGCTTGTGTTTGCCTGCCCCAGGGTTGTGGGGGTCCTGCTGCCAATGCTTGCTTTACCCTTGGAAATCCAGGAGCTGGCTTTGACGCAATGCAGTAGAAGCAGGCAGAGGGAGACACGATAGAAACTTTAACCCAAGTTGCACATGAAGCTGTGAGTCTCTCCCTGAATTTTCTCTCGCTCTTTGGGCAGATGGGGTCTGGATCAGGCCGAGATCTCAGCACAGGGAAGACAAACCCAAGAAGGTCCTGAATACCTTTCCTGAGATACTTCCTTTTGCTCAGCAACAGGAAGACCTGTGCAGGGATCATATCCAGATTCTGGAATTTACCCTCTAGTTGCTAAAGCCTTGACGACTCATCCTTTGCTGCCTTCCTAGATTACTTAAGGGGAGTTTAATCCTGAACAGGGAAGGAAGAAAGCCCACATATGAATAGGAAAAGCACAGACCCTGGTGCTTGGAGAAAATTCTAATGCCTGACTCAGCTCCCTGGCAAATGCAACCTATTCATGTTCTGTAACACTTCCCAGTTCGATTCGTTTCCACATGGAATTTAGTTCTGGGATGCTGTAAACCTCTTAATTGTAGCTCCTCCACAAGCCAGTATGGTAAAAAATCCTGTTTTAGATCCCTCCAGCTCTGGAAGTCACGGAGGTCTTGATGGTCCACCTTAAAAAAGACAACACATAAATCTTCACAGTAACTTCCTTTAATTATTGTTTTTCCCTTCAGGAAGTCTTTCATATCGATCAATAAACTTATGGTTCTGAAAGTAATTAGTCCCTTCACTGGTTATGCAGAGTCTGAAGAAGTTAATTGGTGCAGAACAGGCAAATAACATACTATTTATGCAGCTCTGCCCTGGAATTATGCTTCCTTTTGAAACTGTTTGATTGCAGATGTCAGTAGACAAAACCTCTTGGCAACATTAAATATTAATCGGTTCTTATAGTTTTATAAATATTTAGAAATGTGTTAACCAGTTGCTTATTTCTCTTAGGGTTTGATAGAAACACTTGCAGTGGGAAATAGGCTAAACTCACAAATTTAGTTTGTGTGTTACAGCAGGGGGGAAAAAATGCAGCTTTGGGTAATAACTAAAGGCTGAGATATGTTTTGGGTGGAAAAGGAGGAGCTAAGGTTGTTCTTGAGTTTTCCATTACTATCAGCATTTAATCCACTGTACAAGGTGACTCTTCTTGGCCTTGATGCTGAAGATGCCTGACTTTATGTGTTCAGGGTGATATCCTCCCAGCTTGGCGGTTTCTGACACTTATTCCTAAAAGTATAGGTATTTTTATGTCATATGTTACACATGTAACTCTCACAAATAAGCTCACTACAGAGAAGCTGCCATTTAATTTGCTAACTCTGCTTTAATTAAACGTCACTCAACCAGCAAGCTGTTGAGCACAGATTTCCATTATTGATATCAGCAGGAGAAACATTCATTACTTTGCTACACAAAGGCCTTCAGATTTATTTGAAAGCCTTATCTGCTGTGGACTTTGTACAATTTCTCCAGTGAAGAATGTGCAGAATCCTTTCAATTAAAACTACTTGATCTTCAATTATTGATAGGCTAAAGAATTGGAAAGCATGTGCAAGTCATAGAGATTTTGATCAGACCCTCAATTAGTCAACAGCTTTCAGGACAGTCCTGAACCCAGGCTTAAAAATTATTTGCATTTCTTTGCTAGTTGGGGTAGGTAGGGCAGGAGCAGTGTTCTTTGTTTTCCTTTTGAAATAGAATAGAAACAAACACAATATTAATCCTATAACAAGGCATATCAGTTCTCCAAACTGGAGTTGGGGCTCTCCTCTCCCTTTGTTTCATTTCTGTTTTTCCGTGTAGTGGGATTGTAGTGGGATTTTAGGGGGAGATTTAATTGCCTTTCTTCTAAATAAAGCCAACCTGCATATAGCAGTAGGCACAGGCCAATGCTTAGGGGGCCTTTCTATTGGAAATGGAAGAATTCTTTGGTTTGATCTGTCACTCACACCGGGTACAATCTGAGCCCTTCCCTCAGTTCTAGGTAGGTCTCATTTCTACAGCTATTTTTGAATGGGTAATTATGTGCAGAACACGTTAGGAATATTTTTGCTACTCAATACCAGTGTAACCTCTTGGGTAGTTTCTTCCCCCCCCACACCTTCCCCCAGGAATTCATTTGCTCTCAAATTTGGGACTTTGTGTTTAGAGGCAGATTGCATTTATTGAGTATTTGAGACAGAATTGGTAAGAGCATTCCCACAGAATTAGGGCAGGAGGGAGAGGAAAAATAATCTGAAGCTACCCCATTTTGATGAGTACCTGATGTCTTGATTGAGATTACTTCAGTGTACACAGACCTATTAAAGTGATAAACAAGTGTCATAGAAGATACCAGGACCAGTCGTGGCTCGCAGAGGCTGGCTTCACAAGAAAATCATGGAATGAGCTAGAAATTGCTACTGCTTAAGGCTCTTGCATGTTGAGATGAGTGTGCAGGGAGGAAAATTATACTTGCAGCAGTGTTTAACACTTATACTTGGCACAGGCAGGATTGCTCAGGTGAGTAATGTCAGCAGCCCGTGGCTTAGAGACCTTCCCCTCGTTGGCAAAAGCAAGTGCAGCCCCTCTGAGTAGCCAGAGGCCACCCAGCAGAGCCCAACAGGCTCCTCTTCACTCTAGAGAGCACAGGCTATAGCTCTTAAGTATCTGATTAAACCAGCCCAAGTATTAGTGTTGTGTTACAGGAAATTTGTTCATCATCTCCCCTTTGAACTTATTTTCTAAATGAGGAAATGAAGAACAAGGAAAAACCTCAAGCAACTTTTGAAACCATGCAACTCTGTTCCTGTGCAGGACAGAGCATCAAACTTCAGGGAAGGATCCAAGATGGAAAAAAAGTAACCACACAAGTCATGTTTTCAGTATTGACCTTTATTGAGCAAGAACTGCTGTGACTTTTACATCAAACAACAAAAGGTTGCGTACTGTGCATGTCAACTAGGTTCTCCCATGAGCAAAAGTCCACCCTAATTGCACCAGTGAGGTAAACATAATTATTTATAAGTAGCTTTTTTTAAGGCTAGGAGAGTTCTGGTTCTCATGAATATTCTATTACTGTTTTCTGTTTGTTTTTGGCTCAGTTGGTTCTTTGCATAATACATCTTAAGTCGTTCCTCAGATATGTCCCTCCAACAGCTCAGGAAATTCAAAAGCTTCCTTTGCACATTTCATCTCATGCACTATTATTAGNCCCCCCCCTCCCCCATATTGCACAAAAAAGTAAAATACTGTGTGTCTGGAGCCTCCATGAGAGAACCCGTTCTGCTTTGAAGTCGTCACTCACATGCATTTTGCAGCTGTCATATGGCTTAACCTTTTGCACCAACCCAAGCTCTTTAATTTTTTTTTAAATTTAGCTATGATTTATTTTATTCGGCCTCTTTAACCTCTTTTACTACAGCATGTGAAGTAACTTTCTCCACTTTCTTGGTGGACACTAATTTCTCCTCAAAGCTCTCTTCATGTTCCTCTACCTTCTGGGTGACTGTCACCGACTTTGTGATGTATGTGGTTGTACTGTCCCCACCGTCACCAGTGATTTTCTCTGCTTTTTTGGTTACTACAATTTTCTCACCCTTATCATCACTTGGGCTCACATCTAGGCCATTGGTGACAACGCCCTTGTCTTCCTCCTCAATCTCCTTCTCTTTGGATCCCTCCTCTTCCTTCTTCTCCTCCACCTCGCCATTCACTGCGATGTCTTCTTTCCTGGACTCCTTCTCTACCTCTGCACTAATTTTTGTTACCTTTGTGACAGTGACGGTCTCCTCCACCACAGCCTTTTCATCTTTGACTGGGGAGGCTGGCTTCTCTGGAGAACGGGGCTTCTCTGGAGTTGCTGGCTTTTCTGGAGAGCGAGGCTTTTCTGGGGTCACTGGTTTTTCTGGGGTGCGGGGCTTCTCCGGCGTGGCCAGCTTCTCCAAGGTCACTGCTTTCTCCGGGGTTGCAGGCTTCTCTGGTGTTGGAGGCTTCTCTGGTGTTGCTGCCTTGTCTGGAGAGGTTACCTTTGGTGTCGCTGGCTTCTCCGGAGATGCTGCTTTCTCTTCCTGCTTGGCTGGTTTCTCAGCAACTTTCTCCACCTTCTGTTCTTTTCCTGCTTCTGCAGCTGCTTCTTTCTGGACAGCCTTGGCTGGCTCTGCTACAGGGGACTTAGGGGGGGATTTAGGGGGGGATTTAGGGGGTGACTTTGAGGGAGGTGTTTTGACCTTTTCTACCTTTGTTGTTACCTCTTCAGCTTTGCCCTTGGCCTCAGCTTCTTCACTCTCTTCCTCAGCCTCCTCCCCTTCCTCCTTTTCCTCTATTTCTTCTTTTTCAGATCCTCCTTCTTCTGCTGCATCAGATTTTGCAGCTTCTTCTTCCTCCTCTGCTTCTTCTTCCTCCTTCTCTTCTTCCTCAGGTGCAGCTGCTTGTTCTGCAGCAGCTTCCTCCTCCTCTGCAGCTTCTTCTGCCTTTTCTTCTTCCTGTTCCTCTTCCTGGGCTTTGGCTGCCATTTCTTCTGCAATAGCTGCTAGGGCATCTTCCATTTCAGACTTCTCATCTTCTACTTTTGTCTCTTCAATGATTTCTTCTACAAACTTGTGCTGGACCTTCAGCTTTGGTGGTTCAATCTTTGTTTTCTGAATTTTAGTGGATGCTATTGTGACAGTGGGTTGTCTGTGTGTGAATATGGGTCCAGTAATGCTTCCAGAGAAGGCACTGAATCTTGTCTCTTCACCCTCCAGTAGCTTCCTAAGGGAATTAGGTGAAGGGGAAAAAAAGAGAAAAAAGAAAATATGAGCATATAAACTGAAACTAAAGGGCAGCTATTATAATATTTTCCTCTGTCAGCAGAATGACACCAGTTTGTATGTGGAATACTCTAGAGCTGATCAGCATGATCCATTGCTCACAGCCTCAGTTCGTCTTTCCTTGAATCAGCTCTTTTGCAAAATTCATATTCAGCAAACAGCTTTTAGCTTGGTTTGCATGTGCCCAGGGTAACACCTTTGGCTGACCAGTTGAAATTCATCCTTAATGTAAAAAAAAGTTTAGTATGGCATAAATTAGCACAGAGTATGGCAAAATTATTAACTTCATCAGATGCATTATGTCTTAGATGATCTGAGACTGACACAGCCAACAGACCCAAATCGAATATTGGGCTGAGACATTCAAAGCCAATTGGAGCATGTGTCCCAGTTCAATATCTCAGGCACCCACTTTTCCTGTGTGGCTATGAAAACTAAAGACTTGAGAGACTTCTGTTCAGCTAACTTTAGTAGCAAACAGATACAGACCCCAAGTTCTCTCTGTGCTTGTCTGAAAAGCCTCAGGAATTTAAGCCTATCTGGAGATGGGCTTTTTGTTTCTCTACTTTTCTTATATTCAAATGCATGTTTTTCATCTAAGCCTGTGACCCAGAAAAATCAGCAGATCTCCAATGAGATTTCTGAAGTGATTCAAAGGAGACTAAAAAAACCTGCCAGGTGATGGCAATAGCAAGCACTGTTCCTGCTCCAGATTAGAGTGGATGCCTTTAAAGGAAAGTTGAGCAAGAAAAGCAAAAGTGTTGGTGACAAGTGTATTAGCACTCCCTGCTTGAAACCATGATCAAGCAAGTGCACTGTCTCTCTCAAGCGATAAAAGGGAATTCAGGTGACAAGCACCGCTTGCTTGGCATATGCAAAGTGAAGTATAAACAGGAATTAAAAATAAACTTGTCTTTCACTGCCTCTTCTGCTTCTGTAAACACGGGCAGAATGCGGCACTGGGGTGCCACTGCACTGAGTCATGCTGTCCTGTGCCCACTGAGCTTGCTGGCAGCTTTGCCACCCATTACCAGAGAGCTGGCCCTTAAGGAACTCTGGGTTCTTACTGCAAATGCTCTGTGGTCTGTGCAGATTTTGGAATGGTAATAATTTAGCCAGGCTCCAATTTTACTTGTGTTCACTGCATGCTGGTATTTCTTATCTGTAATAAAGCTTCCCAAGCCAGCAGTGCCTGCAGCGCTATTAATATTCCAGACATGTCCACACTGATCCTACCGTACCTGTATGCAGCAATTTCAATATCCAGGGCCATCTTGACATTGAGGAGGTCCTGGTATTCCCTCAAGTGACGTGCCATTTCCCACTTCGTTCCTCTAAGCTCGTTTTCCAGCTGATGAATCGTGTCCTGTAAGGGAGATGCAGAAAAATCTGAGACACAGGCTTCATGCAGAGCCAGAGAAGAAAAAGTTCTCAAAAAGATCTTTCAGAAACTCATTCCCTGGGCAGCAGAGCTGGGATCAGAGCGGGACCCAGCCAGTTCCCACATCACCCCAGCATCCCTCTCCACCGAGTGGGTACCCACCACCCTCCCGCACCTCCCCCACCACCCAAACCGGGCTGGGCGCATCCCGGGTCCCCTCCCCTCTACCTGATAGGTGGTGAGGTCGTTGTTGTGACGCTCCTCGATGTCGCTGAGCTGCCTCTCCAGCGACTCCTTGGTGCCGCGGACGGACTCCAGCTCGATGCTCTTGGACTGGAGCTGCCGGCGGTACTCGGCGATCTCCTCCTTGGCGGAGCGGATGGCCTCCTTGTTCTGCTCGGCCGCCTCCGTCAGCTTGGCGTAGCGACATTTGAACCATTCCTCGGCTTGGTGCATGTTGTGGTCGGACTGACACTCCAGCTGGGCTCGGATCTCCTTCAGCGCCGTGGTCAGGTCGGTCTTCAGGTAGTCCTTCCTCTCCACGGTGGCGTGGGACGCCTGGAGCTGGGCCAGCAGCTCGGCCACCTCCTCCTCGTGGTTGCCCCGCAGGAAAGCCACCTCGTCCTGCAGCGACTGCACCTTCTTGTCCAGCTCCGCCCGCATCAGGGAGGCCTCCTCCATCTCCTTGCGCAGGGCGCGGATGGTGGCCTCCGTCTCGTCGCGCAGCCGCGCTTCATCCTCGAAGCGCTCCCGCAGGCGCTGGATGTCCTCCTCGATGTGCTCGGAATCCAGCTGGATCTGCGCCTTTTCGTGGCTCACCTGCTCCAGGGCTCCCCGCAGCTCCCTCAGCTCCTGCTCGTAGGCATCACCCAGCTGAGCCCTCCCGGCGTGTTTTTGCCGCAGAGCCGCCAGCTCCGCTTCGATCTCCTTGTTCTGCTGCTCCAGGTAATGCACCTTCTCGATGTAGCCGGCGAAACGGTCGTTCAGCCCCTGCAGCTGCTCTTTCTCGTTGGAACGGCTCAGCTTCAGCTCCCCCGCCCCGTTCAGCAGCGAGGACTGACTCACGTCCAGGCTCTCGGCCGAGCTCAGCACCGTGGAGCCGTAGGTGGTGGCCCTCGGTCCCCCCAAGTTGGTGCGCTTGTAGGAGGAGGAGACGGTGCTTCCCGAGCCCCGGGACCACGACTGGGAACGAAAGCCGCTGGACGGGGAGGCGCTGGCCCGGCTGTAGGTGGCCCGGGTCTCGGTCACCCTGCGGTACGAGGGGTTGCCGAGCTCCATGGTGTAGCTCATGGTGGGGACACTCGGGGGGCGGCGGCGCAGCGATGCTCCAGCAGCTGCCACCCTTTATATAACCCGGCCGGGCGGCTGCGGGGCGGCCCTGCACACGTGTGCGGGGNNCCCCCGCTCCCTCTTTCCCTTTCCTCTGCTCCTTCCCTCGTGCCCCTGCTCCCTGCTCCCCCCTCCCTAGGCCGTCACCCTCTTTCTTTTCCTTTCTTTTTTTTATTTTCTTTTTACCTTCTTTTTTCTTTTTCCCTTTCTTTTTTATTTTATCTTTTCCTTTGTTTTTTATTTTATTTTTTCTTTCTTTTTTGTTTCTTTCCCTTTCTTTTCTTTCTTTTTCCTTTCTTTTCCGTTCTTTTCTTTATTTTTTCCTTTTCTTTTCCGCTTTCTTTCCTTCCCCTCTTTTCCCTCTTTTCTCCCTCTCCCACTTCATTCCCCCCGCCCCTCCCGTACCGCAGAGGCCATGGCGGAGCGGAGCGCGGTGCCGGCACCGGGGCCGCTGCCGGGGGCGGCAGAGCAGCGCCTGGCGGAGCCCGTGGGGTAGGGACTGGGACCGGGACCGGGATAGGGACCGGGACCGGGATAGGACCCGGGACCG
>VXBW01005708.1:169432-336155 GCA_013400375.1 Thinocorus orbignyianus | reverse complement strand
GGGACCGGGACCGGGACCGGGTTGGACCCAGGGCGGGCCCCGGCAGTTTCAGCACCACGGGCAGCTCCCGCCGTGCGGGCTGCGGGGGCCGCCCCGCACCGGGCGGTCCCGGGGCCAACGGGGGGCGGAGGAGAGGAGGTCCCCGAGATGCAGGACCCCCCTCTCCAGGGGTCTCCAGAGGTCTCCAGACCTCTCCAGGGTCTGACACCTGAAGGTCAACAGCGCTGGGCCAGCTCCCCGCAAAGGTTTGGCCTTTGGGTGTGGGTGCGGGTGGATGCGGCCGCCGCAGTGCTTAGAGGAGTTTGGAAGACCCCCTTGGTATCCAAACGCCTTGCTCTTGATTCTTCTCTCCCTCCCTTTCTTCCCTTCTCTTGTTTTTTCTTTTCTTTTTTTTTTTTTTTTTCTCTCCCATTTTAATCTAACGCTCTCTGCATTGCTTAGAAATAAATTCTCCTGCCTTGAAGCCGTGTTAAAAATTGAGTTTATCTCGCACAAAATATTTTGTGTGGGTTGCATGACAGTGACTAGCTACCATCCGGACTTTGACCTCCTCCTGGATGGATTACAGCTACGTGGGCAATTGATTAGTAAACTGCAGAGAAATAAACAAAAAACCAACCCAAAGTGCTGGTGCTAGAAAAAGCCCCGCCACAGCTCCCCTTGCAAAGTGGAGGGATGCTGAGGTGGGGAGATTTTAACTCCTCCTTCAGAAAGATGCTGAAGAGTCTGCCTGTGCTCAGCAGCCTGGGAATTTTTAAGCAGCTGATCCTGTTACCGGGCAAAATCCTTCCCAAAAATTGCTTTCTCGCCTTTAACTTGGGAAACCCAGAGGGTTCCTGGGTTTTGCTGCTGCTGTGTCTTCGCTGTGGAGAGTTGGGGAAGTCTGAGGGACAGGGTTAAACTTTGCAAGCACATGGAGCACGGTACCTCTGCTGGCTCATTAATATGATGCTGTCATAGGACTGCAGCACTGCAGTCACCGGAGAAGTCAGAATTATGTGAGGGATCTGCTGAGTCGTATTTGCAAACACAGGCGGTCAGATCCACTCTCTAACCTCCCCGGAGTTTTTTACAATAAACATAGAGAAAAAGGTTTTCTCGTAATTGAGGCAATGGTGGATTCAAAATCTGTTCCATTAATTTTGCTAAAAGTTTCCTCCATAGGCAAAAAGCATCCCTTCGGGTTTAATGGGAAGTCAAATCAAAATTACTGTCTATTATGGTATTGCATTTTGTTTTCTTTTAGGGAAAAAAATATATATGTTATGATCTGTTTTGTTACTGCTTGCCCCCCCCCCTCATTAAGTAAAGACTGGGAGGGGGGAATAGATGATGTTTTTATACACAGGGAAAACTTACTGTAAAAGAAAACGTATGGTTAACAGAGGTGCTTGGGAGTTTTTATTACCCTTTTAATCTCATGAAAACAACTTTTTTGTGTTGAAGAGCAAGCGAGGAGGGGCAGATTGAGCTTTGTAATAGAACTCCCTTTCATTAAATAACTCGACACATGGATTGTTTTAAATCCATTTACCCAGGATGCAAAATAAATTGTTGCTTTATAATCAAGCAGTGATACCTTTTGACTTATTTATTTAATACTGAAATTCAAGCAATGCAAACTTTTACAGAATCCAATAGTTTTCATAATACATATTGATCAACTGAAAAACCAGGGTATTTAGATAAGAAAAGGTTTGCGTTCCCAGAGGCATTTACAAGCATGTACAGACATCCTGCTGAAAGAAAACACAGTGTTTTAATTTAAAACACATTCTTGCAATGTTGGTTTCTGGTCTCTAATCAGATGCAGGTGGAGAGTACTCCTGCTACGTTAGCCTGAAGGTGATCTGAAGGTTAGAATGAGTCAGGGAAATCAGTCTGAAGTGTTGCCTTATTTCTGAGGAGCAACTCATCCTTCCTTCTCTCGTTATCTGCTCTGGAGATTTTGAAATGCAGACTAATATTTCTGCTTATAGAGAACTTTTGGCCTCCAAGTTTAACAAAGAGGCTTTGCTATGCTGGAGCAAAGAGCAACCTGATGGCTGGGGCTTTGAAGCAGCAGAAGGGAAGGAGCAGGCACTCCCATGGGATGGAAAAGCAGCAGCATTGATTTTAGTCTTGATTATACACTATTGACAAACCTGCGTTAAAGAAATGCTAGAGAGGGATGAGACTGAATTCTGCAGTTTGCTTAAACAAAAAGAAAAAAAAAAAAGAAAGAAAAAAAGGGGAAACAATATACAGAAGGCGGAGTTGCACAACAGCGTGGGCTGCAAACTGAGTTTAAAATATATCCAATGGTAATTCACTTGAATGTCTTTAAAAAAATTATAGGCTCGGATACGTAGAAGAAAAGGTGTTTTGGGTGGGTGTTTTTAGGTTATAGAGAGACAGCAGGATGAAGAAGACTGGACAGAGTACAATGCAGGTGGTTAGAACTACTAAAAAAATTCTTTATCAGCTTAAAGGGGACTTATCTTGGTGAGTGGCTGCCAATTTTTAATATAAGCCTGCATTAAATTTAAGGTTAAGAAATTTAAGCCTGAATAGGTCTCAGTGATGTCCATGCAAGAAGGACAAACAGTAACACTAGGAGGAATTTTATAAGAGCGAAAAAAAGAGGAAGGAAACCTGAATTTGGTCCATTTTTTATGTTCCACACCACAGAGAAATGTAAATTGCTGTGACTCTCCAGGCCAAGGAAGTTATACTGATTTTTGTCAGCTGAAAACCTTGATGTCCTAGAACTTTATTTGGTCACCATAAACCTATAATAAATTATGGCCCAGATAATCAGCTGGAGTCAATTGGTCTCGTTCCAGCAGAGTCAAGACAGCAAGGACAGACGTTTCAGCCCAGCTGAGGATATGTCCTATAATATTTATGTAGTGACAGCTACGGGAGAAAATACTGGGATTGATGCACTAAGGGCCTAGTCCTGCACGGTGTTGGATGCTTCTTGGAAAGGGCTTGAAGTCCCCAATTTCAAGGAAGCCAAGAAGTGACCAGCAGGCACTGCAGAAGTGCACAGCACTGGGCCAGGAACCAGCAGGGCTCGTGTCCAGCTTCATGGGAGACGGAACTTTTAAATAATTCACTTTTTTTTTTCTTCTTTTTTTGTAGTTTGTTCAAGCATGTTGAGGTTTGAGACATCAGATAAGGGAGCTGGGAGGGGGGGGGCTTAAGGATGGGTTATTGTGGTCATTCACAAATTAGCTTCAGTGTTTTTTGGGGATGCTTGGTGCAAGGAAGGGAAGGGGCCTTGGTGGCAGGGAGGGGACAGGACCAGCTCTTGAAGGGGACAGAATTGGGGCCATTCCAGCTCTTGGGCTGTCTGAGCGTGGTGGCAAGGCCAGGCAGCCTGACTGACACAGCTAGACTAGGCTTTCTGATGGCGTGGCATGGCACAAAATCCAAAGAGCCTACTGGGAAATGCTTGCGCTTTGAAAAAATCATATGTTCAATTTCTTCGTGTTCTAAACTGGATTTACTCAGGACAGAACTGTAAGGCATTTCCCTAATACATCCCGCATTTCCTCATTCCCATTCAGGCAGTGGTTGTATTTCAGGACCTTAAATCAAATATATTCCAGACACTTGCATCATTTTCTTCATGCAGAAATAATGCATTTCTGAAAACGCAGTCCTAACACAGTGTTTGCATTCGGTTTATCAGCGAATGAACATTTCTTGCAAATTCCTACCCATTGGCCCTGAGCTCACTGCTGCTGTTGGGTTTCCCTGATTTATTTGCTGCAAGGTAAACGTACAGGGCTAAGGCTCCTTTCGTGTCAAGATTGATTTCACAGCCACAAGTGTACTTCAGTCATTTTCTAACTTTAACAAATTAAACATTTACTGCACTGCCTACATTTTTCGGTGTTGTTTTCCTTGCCTTTGCAAAACACTGCATTGCACACTCATTTTATAACTTCTGTAACGCAACATTCTCTTTCATGGCCACCTCCTGCCCTGTTTCAAAGGGCTGGTTCTTTAGCTTGGTGAATTCACAAAGGAGCAGTGATGCTGAATTACTCCAGCGAAGGACTTCGCCTAGAGTCTTGTGATTAATAATAGAAAGATATAAAAGAAAAGTTTCATTTCCACCTATAATTTACTGCAGCTTTCTCTGGCGTTACATGGGATAACAGCACCGATGTGGGTAAGAGGGAAAAGGAGATTTTGTGCCTCCATCTCCATGATGGTACTTCATGTCTCCCATTTTCCACAAATACTTTCCAGCAGCGCATTGAGCCCTTGGCCAGCAGAAGCCCCCCTGTCTGTGTTACCTGAACTGGATATTGAGCTCAGTTCCACCACTTCTTTGAACTGCTTTTGCACCAATTAACTATAGATGTGCAATGAGCTATTTATGTGAAAATCAGATTCGGCACACAAATGAACTGTGACCTTTCTTAATGACAACATTTCTGAAGCGATGGCCACGTACGTTAGACAGATACTGGAAAACTTGGTAGATTCCCGTATCAGGGAAGCCAGAAACATGACAAAGCAGAAATAAGGCTGCAGCTTTTTTAGGAGAAAGAGTTTAGAGGTGAAGGTTAATGAAATAAAGTCCAGAGTCTCCTTCTCTGGAGATATTGAAAACCCGCCTGAGTGTGTTCATGTCCAACCTGCTCCAGGTGACCCTGCTTTGCAGTGGGGCTGGACAAGACGATCTCTGAAGGTTCTGTGGTTTTGTGAAATAGAGTCAGAAGCAAACTTGCACCCACTCAAGAAGAGGAATGAGCTTCAATGAAGATGCTGAGCCCCAGTTTCCTGTTTGGTACTATCCTTTTATATCATCAGTTGGCCAGAGATGTGCCTCTGATGTGCTGGCCTGGCTGTAACCCCAGAGTGATGTAGATGGTATTGGGTGCAGCATTGGAGTTAGATCCTCTGCTTGTGTAGCAGAAAATAACGAAAAATGGAGCAGCCCTAAGACCACTTTAAGGGCTTAGTGCCTTTCTGTTCATAACGCCGTCTTTTAACTATAGTGGTACCGTTTCATCACAGCCAGATTTATCCAAGTGCCCTGATGCTTCAGATGGATGTTGGATCCTGTTGAACACTCAGAACAGCCTTTGAGGAGACTGAAAACACTAACTTATCCTTGGGCTGAAAAAGGGGGTTCACAACAGCAATAAAACTGCAGAGTTCACATGTTTTAAAACTAGTTTTCAGTGGGTTGTTGCAATTCAATTTGTCAGAGAGAACTGGCATTGATGGGGGATAGACGATGGGGCGAGTCAGGCTATTACTGTGCATTTAGAGATGTGTGCCTGGGGTTGGAGTAGCATCGGGTCTGGAAGTCACAGCTGAGGCCCATTAGCTTAAATTGCCTCACCAGTTGGGTTACAATTCAAATCAGAGTGGTTTTGATCCTGTGCTGAACTACACACTGAATTTCACATGTGACATCTTCTAAAAGCCGTAGCTCTGACGGGAATTGTGTGCTGCTGAGGAAAGTGGGATTATAACTCTGAACTATAGGATTAGAAGGATGGCGGAGGAGTGAGGTAGGATCATACACTGGTGGTCTCTAATCAATGGCTAGGAAATTACAGATTTCAGATTTTCTGGTCTCTCTTGGGAAATTTGTCTGCGTTTAAGGTATTAAATCACCCAATCCTGCTTTCTGTAGAAGTGGCCAATTCTGGTACACAATAGACCAGACACTGCAGAGGATCAGCTCCGAACCACAGCCCAGGCAAAGGAAAACTCAGATTTAATTGGCTTAGATGGAAAGCAAAGGAAATAACATGGCTTTGTTCCCTTGATGCTTCTATGCTCTGCTTCTTTTTATGGCTCACTGGTCATTTTTCCTACGTGTACTGTCTGATGTTTCAAACTGAACTCTCCTGAAAGTTGCCATCCAGAAAATAGCACAGGTCAGGATAGCAATCATTTAGTGATAACGTGATTAAAAATAGCTCTTCCTACCTCATTTTGAGAGGTTTTTTCCTCGCCCTCCCTTTCTAAAAATATAACTTTGAAAAGTGGCCACAATGCTTCCTTTTATGCCCACTTTTCCTGGAGTCGTACATACCATACGACAGCACTGCCACAAGGCAGGACTATTTCTGGAGTGCTGCTTCCAAGGAAAAATAGAGAGAAATGACTGCAGACTGGAAATCAGAGAAAGTTACCCACAGCAATGGCTAACTTTGACAAGGGCTATCACAACACACACCTCATGCTAGCAGTTAGAGGCGTTATTGGGACAGAAGTCCCATTTTTCAATAAAGTGGCAGCGCAGAGGTGGGAGGTTTTGCCATGAAACCTCCCCGGCTGCTGTAACAGCTGATTTGTGTGTGCGTGTGTGTTCAAATCACACCTACGTTTAGGAGTAGTTTTTAAAATCCTCCCTCTCTGTACTGACTTGTTCAGAATATCCCAGACCTGACGTATCACCTGAAACTCAGTGGATTTTGACACAAGCCTCCTGCTGGTGGTGTGCAGGAGCTGAGAAGCTCTGGGGCAAACAGACAGCAAATACAAACCCGTGTTGCTCCACTAACTTCAGAGAGATGCCTACATCTGCTCCAGTTGGGAATATACCCTATAATCTGTGGGGATTTACGTTTATAAAACACAGACCTAACTCTGCAGGCAGTTACTAGATGAACTATGGCAGCTGTTACTAATTTGTTTGTGGGCTTGGCTCCTCCATAGGTGTTTGTGTTGATCTCCTCCGGTTCCTGCCACTCTGCTTTTCCCACTCAGCTTTACTTTAGTACTTATTACGCAAAAAATCAGCAGCTGAATCTGGCTTCTTCCCTGTGACATTTGACTTTTCTTCCTTTTATTGACTTGTTTTTAACCGAGGCCGAAAAAGAGAGTGCACTTAAATATGGATGATTCGTATCTCTAAAATAAAAAGCCTGATACAAGGAAACATGTTCTCCCTGCTGGTCTAATTTGTATCTAGGTTAATTGCTCTCATGCTGGATGTTTAATTGATTTGCATAGAGAAAGTCAATGAGAGGCTGTAGCTCAGTGATGGCTCTATATAACTGCGATGACTCCTTATTTTTCAGTTTAATTAGTGCTAAAGGAGGAGTCTACCTTGCAGGAGGCTACAGAGATCTCCGAGGGATCAGCTGTCATTTGGATGCTGTATATAAAGGTAGAAATATCAAATAGTGCTGGATAAGAACTACACGTTAAACTCCAAAAGTGAAATAGAACAATGTTAAATACAGATGGCTCTTTCTAGAAACCGGACCAACTGTTTTAAATGTGGTCACAAAATGCAGCATCAGAATCTGTGTTTTACTGCATCATCTCCTGAAAGTGCCTGAGGTCTGAGACGATTGCTCTCTGGTTTTGGTGGGAGAAATGTGAACTCTGTGGACCAGGCTCGTGATCTCTGCTTCAACTGGATTAGAAGCTATGGGGATGGGCTTCCTCCGTAAGATATTCCTTACCTTTTTAAGACTATACACAGAAAAATGAGCTGCTTTTTGGCTGGAATGTCAGTTTTATTTCTCCAGTCTTCTAAAATATAAAGAATATTCTTAGTAGAAATAGCTGTAAGCTGATTAGGAGGGAAACAATAAATTCAAATGAAATCGAATCATGAGGACGCTCACAGAAGGAAAATCAATAATTTTAGTAATACATTTTGCAAACTCATTTTATTGACGAAATATATATAAATAGCTCCCTTGAGGTCTTGATTAAGCAGGACCTATAAGTCCTTCTTTTTGTTTCAGGGTCCTCACCTACACTAAAATTCAGAAGATTTAAACAAGTTTAACAGCAATGGTGTCAGTTTGGACAGGACAGACTGGAAAGGGCATCCATCCTGAAGGGATGAATTAGGAGAGGGATGTTTATAGGGAGCTGCTGGTGGCCATTCTGAAATTATTCCATAATGTGGTTTAAAAATAAAGGTAATTTTTAGTGCTTTTTTAAAAAAAAAATCAATGGCTCCTCTGGACAGCTGTACACATTATTATATCAGTGCCTCTATGTTTGTGATCAGACAGGAGCTTGTTTTCTATTTGGAATGGAAGAAAAGGTCATCAAAAATGTGTTCTTCTAAATCTGCCAGTACAGAATGTAATTCTATATTAATTGAAACGATTATACTCACTGGAGTCCTGCAGGCTTTGTGCTGCTTCAAGACTCCAACGTTTCTGCTTCGTAGGGATTTGTCTGGCTCATCCTCTTTCAGCATGTTCACAGCCCAGACTTCTTTCTCTCCTACCCCTATTAAAGGTGAGTGTGAGAAGGACCTGCAGGGGTAGAAAAGATATCGATATACAAAAATTCAAGTGACCTTCAGCGAAGCTGTGGTCACACTGATGCTGCAAGACCATGACATGCAAACTTGGTGGAATTTGCTGCGTTGCTTTCTGTTTAATTTCCAAGCTTCAGATCAGCGTTGTCTCTCATCCACTGACTCTCAATTGAATGCAGTTTGAGAAAATAAATTGGAAGTTATCACCTGTAGATTTCAAGGTCAGAATATTCTGCATCGTCATTTGAAATCCTGCTTGCCTTGGCTGCACAGGTTGTGTCTGAAGTTTTGTCAGATGTAAAGTCTGTAGGTTTTAGAACTGAAAAATTAAGCAAACAAAGCTTTCCCAACTGATCTCTTAACCTGATCTTCTTAAATAACCAATGGGAATTATTTAATGTTTGTGGAGAATGAGAGAAAGCTTTAGCTAATAATCTCATTTCTTCTGAGATGCCACAGTCTGCTCCCTCCACATCGATGCATCCATTTCCCCTGTGTCTCTGCCTTGCAGTGACCTCTCCGTCCTGGGGCCAGCAGTCACGATTGCCACAATCTTGTCCCAGTGACTCACACTGTCTTTTCTACTCATGTATGAAGCTCTCTGCTTTAGGTCGTACCTTGGTCTCCTCTCAAACCACAGCAACAAAGTCCATTTTACTCTCTCTGAGGAAGTTTGCAGACCTGGCTGCCACGCTGGTGTCTATCCTGGTGATTAAATACCTTTCAATAAACCAAGGATAACTTGGTGTGGTATTATTAAAACAGAATTTTACGGGCTGTAACCTGGCATCATTTTTTATGCAGAGCTCCTGCTGAGCTCCTCGAGATATCCCTGCCCTGCCTGACGGTGCAGAGGGAATGGTTTATTTCTCCTTTGCTCGCTTTCCCCACCTTTCTCTGGGAACTGAATTGTCACAGAGACGAGTAACCACATGGTGTGACTGCCACATGGGCTAGAAGTGTGTTCAGCTAGGGCTGCTATATGCAATATATATAAAAAATGAAAAGATTTGAAATAATATTGGACTTACTGGACACACTGAGAACCCTAGCAATTTGCCTTTGGAAGAAATGAGACATGGGTTAGCGATGGTTTTTATCAGAGTTAGGTTGATGGTTGAACTAGATGATATTAAAAGTCCCTTCCAGCCCAGACAACTCTGTGAAATGCCACTTCTCTATCTTCTCTCCAGTGTTGCTTCTTGGGATGGGATTACACATTAGAGGTGCTGCCTTCTGCAGAACTTGCTTGTAGAACCACATGAAGGCAGTTAAGAACAGAGTTTGGCATTCCCAGTGCTCCTCAGCTTATAACAGAAACAATCACTAAGGATCCATTTACTATGTAAAATAAAATCCATATTTACAAAAAAAAAAGTGATTTTCCTCCTGAATGTTTTGGTACCATTATTGCATCATCCTCACTGCTCCTGTCAGAGGTAGGGATGGACAGACACTTTGTTATTTTGCTCCAAAAAATACGCTGTAGAAAATCTAGCCTTAAAGTACAGGTTCTGAATAAGCTTCGAGCTGTCCCCGGGAACTTGCTGCTCTGTTATTCTGCATTCCCAGCAGCAAATCCCTGCCCTCCCGAGTTAATAACTCCACCGCACTGCATCCAACAAAGTCATTTGTTTACTCGTGTGCTGCATTTATTAGATCTTCATGTTCTCCACCTCTTTGCTAACTCTAATTATAGCCATATTAAAAGAAAGTTCTCGGCGTGAGTTTAGTGGTTTTGGAAACTTTTGCAAGAGGGGGATGAACAAATTTGTTGGATTGAGCTTTTAGCACTTTCCCATCATAAACCAAGCCCACCCCTTTTAGTCCCTGATTTTAATTGTTTCAGCTAATTGTTTGAACAGGTCATTGAATCAAAAGATGCAATATGAAGTTCTCTGTCACGATGAAAGGCTGTAATGACAAGCTAATGATTCTCATCAGTTGTCTGGCTTCGTTAACGCTTTATCCTGATCCAGGCTGGTCATAAGGAGAAAACACCCCGGGATTAACGCCAAAGCATTTTGCCTCTTCCAGAAAAAGCCTGATTAGCCCTCTGTGTTGGTCAGGTTGGTTGGTTTCACACCCAGAGCGTGTGTCTGCTGCCTTCAGCTCCCTGTTTGTGACCAACAACTTGGCTTTTTTTACCCTGAATCCTGTTTATAGATATAGACTAATATTTTTTTATTTATTGTCTCCATCTCCAGTTCCTGCATCTTTCCTTAATCCCATACCTTTTGCCGTTAACAAAAGAGGAAGGGGGTGGTGGCTGGTGCCAGTTTAAGCGTGGCCTCTGTCCCTGCTGCCGTGGTGGTCCCCAGAGTCCCTGGTTGTGGGTCCTGGGGCCACTTGCCCCACAGAGGTGACCACTGCTGCTGTGAGGGGAATGTTGAGAGAGATGGTGTTTATTGATACAAGTGCTGTAGACTGAGGCCAAGAACCGCCACTCTTAGTATTACAATATGTGTGCTAAGAACTGCTTTGTTTTTTCTTTTTCTTTTCCCTCTGAAAGGGTTGGATTCATTTCAGACAGTTATTTTTCACCCGCGGGAACTGCATTACCTCCTTTAAGCACAGAAAGGAAACATTCCATGTGCCAGATCCTATCTTCATTTGCAGCTTTTTACATCCTTGCGTACTAATCAAAAATGCCTTTTAATTAGGGTGAAGATGGTTAGAAAGCAGTATGAGAAGGAATTGAGGCAGGTCCACTTGGAGCATCTCTGTGGGGTAACTCTGTGTCGGGGCTCCAGATAACCTTCAAACGCTGCTCTGCAGCAGCAGAGGGATATTCTCTGAGTATAAATGGAGCCTGATTTCTTTTACAGAGCGGCAATCAATAGGTTTCAGAGGTCAAGGGAAAAAAAGCTAGGAGCCTTTACAATTTTTCTTTCTAAATAAATAATGTGAGGGAGATGAGCTGTGACAAATGAAGGCCCCCTCTCGTTCTGCGGGTGCCACCTCCAGCTTCAGCGTCGCATCCTGCATCTGGAGCCGGTCTCTTTTCCATGGCAAAGCACTGCACCCCTGTGGTGCCGGAGAGGCTGCAGGTCCCTGAGCAAAACAGCAGGGGCTCGACTTGGGAATTGCCTCCCTTTCTTTTTATTATACAGCAGAACAGCATGTTTCTCTCCCCAAAAACTGGGTTCCTTTTTTTTTTTTTTTTTTTTTTAATCTGTACTTCAGGATGTTTTAATGCACCACTGCCAGTAAAGCCCCCTGAGAAACTAGTGTGATGAGATGTGCATTTCATAAATGAGACATTTCCCTTAGCTGCATGCCCAAAATCACATGTGCTCCATGGACATCTCAGAGGATAAGTGACTTGACCAAGTCCAACCAGTAAACCAGCATCCATGGCCTGAACACTGGGGAGACATCCGATCACCCTGCTGGTCCTCAGGCTTTGCTTGTTCTCTCCTCTTTGGAAGCTGGGGGCTCATTTCTATTTTTTTCCACCTTTATTAGACTCTTCCACCCATAGTTCCCTTTTTCAGAGCAATTTTCTCTATCAGAGTCATTTCCATTCGCTACAGGTAATTGTGTTCCCTCAACGAAGTGGTCCGGAAGGGTTTATTGCCTGTTGTTCAAGCTGGGTGATTTTGGAGCAAATTGGGTGCTTAACAAGGCTGGTTGAAAAGCAGGATTAAAATGTGCTGGTGAAAGGATGGTTCTGCATAAAACCAAGAAGCAGAGAGGTTCATGAAGCGGAACAGTAACAGTTAAGGGGTGACAGTTTTAAATTGGAAGAGGGGAGATGATTGAGACGAGATGTTAAGAAGAAATTCTTTGCTGTGAGGGTGGTGAGGCACTGGAACAGGTTGCCCAGAGAAGTTGTGGCTGCCCCATCCCTGGAGGGGTTCAAGACCAGGCTGGATGGGGCTTGGAGCAACCTGGTGTGGTGGAAGGTGTCCCTGCCCAGGGCAGGGGGGCTGGAACTGAATCTTGAAGGTCCCTTCCAACTCTGACCATTCTATCATTCTATGAAATGCATTCTGGCAGGATGGGTGGGCTTCAGGCTTCAGCCTTAACCTCAGGCTTTGCCCAACGGGTTCACTTGAGAGAATTTTTATTTCCCCATGTGTGAGACGTTAGGAGCTCACTTTCTGGGAGGGTTTGAGTTCCCTGCTCCCCTTGCCCGAGGACACCTCTTTGTGTCAAGCCATTTTAAGGCAATGCCTGTTTACCCATCAGAAATAACCAGGTTTTACCTGTGGAGGGGGAGTAGAAAAAAAAGAAAAAAAAAAGGACTTTTTAACCAAGGTTCAGGTCAAGGGACACCCCCAACAGCAAGAAACCACCTTGATTCCTTTCCATAGCTTTGGGTGCTGTTGTTACTGTGGGTGGAAATAAGGAGCCCTCCCCTCCCTCTCTCATCCTGTCTCCAAATGTTTGAACCTGAAATGTTCTTCAGCCCAACGGGGGGGAGTTATCAGTGCTGGAGCTTCTCCTTCCAAAAATTTCAGCTCCTGATTGATGAATTAAACATGTCCGAGTATTCGTTTCATTGGTGGGCTCTCCACTAGGCTGCTTTCAAGGCTTTCTTTTTTTTTCTTTTTTTTTTTCTTTTTCTCTTTTTTTTTCATGTTCCACCTTCAGAAAACTCAACAGAAACTGGGAAATCCTTGAAGTGCAGTTTGTGAACATGGAAGGTCCAGGGAAATGCTGGTTTCAGCAGAAAGGCAGCTGTGTGCAGAGGTGTGATTCAGTGTGTGTGGGAATATTCTTTGAGAATTTTATACATTTTATCCTCAAGAAACTGTGCAAAAGCCCCAAACTGAAGAGCCGAGTGATGTTGCTGCATACCTTAAAGACATGAGTGAATCAGAGGACGGGGAGAAGAGAGGTGTGGAGGATGTTCTGAATGTCTAAGTGATAATGGGCTTGAAGCATAATTAATGTTAATGGATAGCATTTACATCTAACACAGAGAACATGTTCTGAAAGACAAGATACAAAAATAGAGGATTTTTTTTTTTCAATACATTAAGTTTCAAACTCTAAGGACTAGACATGAAAGCTACTATGCAGTTATTTTATGCATTTCATCTATGGAAAAACCTTGTTCTTTAGAAGTTCGTGGGGAGACTGGGAAATGTGTGGCCTAATTTTTCTCACATCCTGACAAATGAGGGATACTCCATCTACCTGGCAGTGTCATTAGGCTGATGCGGCTAGGGTTTTTTATGTTTTGAGGTTTTTTTTTCTTTTTTTGTGTGTGTGCATTGAAATCCAGAAACAAAGGCAATCAGAGCCGGAATAATCAAAATAAAACTGGTGTCATGCAGGGGATGTGAAATGTCAGGGGGGAGGTAGTAACTAGCAGCTGTGAGGAGGGAACTAGTGAAATGAGCTTGGGTGATGGTGATTACCCATAGTTTCGTGCCCTTCTGGCGGTGCTGGTTGTGCCTCTCTCCCTGGGAGCGGTCCTGGGAGGATTCGGTCTATTGAAGGATACAGGGAGAGGAGCCTTTCCTCCGGCTCAGATGGCAGATGGGGATGCTCTTGGGGATGGAAATCTCTGATGCAGCACTGGCCATGCTTCATTACAGCAGGCCTTAGACTGGAAACAGAATTTTCCCATGTGTTATAGCTCTTTTTTCCCGTGTTATAGCTCTTTGAGGTGGCTGTATTGTAGGAGTTTTGCGGTCCTGCCGCCCTTGCTGGTCAGGTATCAGCAGATCTTTTTAGAGATGGAATAACTCTTCTCACGTAACAAGACATGAAAAGAAGGATCTGTGCGTCTGTATCATGAAATACTTCAAGCTAGACTGCAAAAGTACTTAGGGCTTCCCTTGATCTGTATTCCTTGGGTATAAATTTATTAATGCTCACTGTATATTTTCCACAAAAGATGTCACAGCTAACAACTTTCCATGAATATTTACCGTCTGTATTGCAGACTATTCCCCTTCTATGGCAAACATTTCATTACATTAAATTTTGCTGCCTAATTCGTGGGGCTAATGATTTTTCAAAAGAAAAATGGCCAGAGAGCTTTATGAGAATATTATGAGGAAAAGGTTTCTATTTGTTGTATTGAATTCTTCAGAACTTTCCTTTAATGTGATTTTAGAAAAAACAAACTCAGATGCTAATCATTTGTACCCTTGCCCAAGGGACCGTACGCTAGCAAGTAAGAGCTCCTTTTTATTTATGGAAGGATTACAAATAGGGCTGATGAGATTTTTATTTTATGTTAAACTGCAAAACAGGCTCTGAGTGCAGGTCCCTCTCACACACAGTGTGTCACAAAGAGCTTTTATTACCTTGCTGTTGCATCGCAGACCACAAGATTGCATTTCTTCCTCTCTTCCCCAGACAACCCCGCTGGGGAAAAGGCACTTTACTACGAGATGCAGTCTCCCAAACACAGAGGAAGGTCACACCAGACTAAGGAGATGCTGTTAATACGTATGGAAATGCATATGTGAGACTAACAATTAAAGTCTAAAGCAGTCCAGGAAAAGCAGGTGATACAAATAACAATAAAAGTCTCCAAGTCTCTCTTTTTTTCTTTCTTCTGGTGGCTGTATCACACTCCTCAGACCTTTTGCCTTCCCATTGATAGATCTCTTCAGGTTTCTGACCTTTGGCATTTTACAGTCCCCTTCTGCAAAGACCCTAAAGACCAAAGCTTACCACAGGATTACTAATAGTTCAGATCTAGCACCAGCTGCATGAGATGACCTCAGTTTTGCAGAGCAAATGCTAATTAAGTCCTTGGACCTGGCAACGTTAATGGCATACTTTCCTTGATGGAATTACCCTAATCACTGGAGGGGGGTGATTGATCCCTAAAGGTTGGAGCACGGGAAGCTGTTGGGTGGCTGTCAAGGAAAATGTCAAAAGCCACACGGTCTGCAGGAGTCCCATGTCTTGGAGTCCTCCAAGGAGCAAAAATCTCTTTCACTGCCTCTAAGAGTAGCTTGCTTCAACAGCGCTGCTGAAGTAGGGCTAAGTATGAGCTAACCCTCGCTTCCAGAGGGTGTTTTTAACCCAAATGTGTTCCCTCTTTGTTTTTCTCTTCTCCCAGACACAGCCTGTCCTCTCTCCTGGCGTGTCTCTCCACTCCTGCGCTGGGGAGGCTCGGGCACCAAACAATCCCAAAATCCCGGGGAAGAGCTTTAAATCAGTGATGATCAGTGAGGCACACTCCAACACACCCTGAGCGAGTGCTGTGGCCGTGCACCAACCCCAGGCATCCCGACAGCCGTGGCATGCAGAGACTCTGGACTGCAGAATCCGGAGAGAGCCCTCGGCAGCGCGGTGAGTGGGAGGACGCGATGGGGATGGCACGGCACTGGCAGCTGGGTGGCCCCCGCCTGTTAGCGAGGCTCTGCTCGACCCTTTCTCCACCTCGTATGAGCCATTACTGAGGGGGAAGCTTGTGTCCCAGTTTCTGCCTCTCAGTCTCTTTTCAGTCTCTGTTTTCTTGCAGGAAAGGGGCAGACCTTTCTGTTTTTACTGCTCTGAAAACTCAGTGATGCTCCTGGCCGCGGACGTTACTTGCTCATGCAGTGACCTTTTTTTTTTCTTCTGCTTCTGTACTCTATTGCTGTGGCACATCAGCATTAAAATGTCTTGGCTTCTTTCCTGCCTCACTGTAAGAATGTCTCCCCTCTGTTTACCATCACTATTTTTGCTGACCCTGTGTGCTGTCTTTCTCTCCTACCTTTATAGCAGCGCTCAGAGCTCGGGGGACATTTGTGCTATTGCTGAGTGTGAAAACCATCACATGTGGAGGAACAGGAAGGTGGCACATGCATTTCTGTATTATTGACTATGCCAATTAAAAAAGCCCCAGGAGCAGGGACTGTTAGCCTCAAATTCCCAGTAACAGCCACAGTAATCCACTGCATCACCTCATTCCCACACGAGTCATGGAATCTGCAGACGAGAACAGGCTCCCTAATACGTTGCATCGTGGCAGTGAGACCTCCCTGAGGTACCTAGAGGATGCTGCCCTTTACAGTGGGGTGCATTTAACTAAAATACCAAGTTGCTGATAATTTCTGGGTCTGTTTCTTGGCATTGCTGGTACTCACTGACACTAAATACTCATGGTATTCGCCACCTCTTGTAGCATTTTTCATTACTTGCCCTCAAAGACATTTTAAAGGTGGGGGGGTCACGTTCTTCAAGCCTCTTCCACAGACACAGAGGAGGAGCTAATGGAAGAACAAGAATTAGGAAAGAAATGAGCCTTACAAGTCTCCTGCCCTGCCCGTTAGGAAGCACTTCCATCTGTTTTACAGGGCACCAGCCATAGAAATTCAACCAGATAAGCTGCTCTGATTTCCTTTGTCAGTGCTGGCACATTTACAGTACTTTGCTGGCACATTGCTTGGGAATTACAGGCAGATCCTCTCCAACATAGTGGGAACAGGCGCATCGCACGCTACATACTCCTGTCTAGAGGCTCTTGGCAATCCACAACTTGTAGTCAATCAAGGCAGGATTTTATAACCACTTCTACCCCCACCCCCTTCTCACGTCCCTTATTTTCATCCTTGCTCTTCAAAGCAGGATGATTCACATGTTATAGTAACCTACATTTGGCTTGGCACCACTTATGGACTATATATAGATGACAGAGTCACCCTGTTCTTCCTTGTGGATTCATTTTGCTATTTTTTCAGAGAGTGCTGGGTGCCCCGTGGGCTCAGACGGGAGCCGGGAGGTTAAAAGAGGTGTCCAGCATCATGATTTTTATCCGGGTCTGGGCCAGGGCTAATGTGGCTGCTAAGGTTGGGTGGGTGCCTTTTGTGGCTATGAGAGAGGTCTACGTTTTAGAAAACCCCAAATGCTCTCATTCCAGCTGCCACCTCTCTCTCCGAGCTGCTTCAAATTGAGAGCCTAAAAATAGAGACAAATGAAACCATCGTCATTCTGGGGTAGACAGTGGGCAGTCTGTTCTTTCTGGCGGATGTTGGTGCCTTACGTGTGTCTGTGTGTCTGTGTGGGCGTAATGGCTCTGCTGTTATCTTTTGCACCTCGAGAACCCGACTATCCACAAGTGTCCCTTCCCTTCCCTTCCCTTCCCATTTCTCTTCCCTTCTTTTTCTTTTTAGCAAACTGGCTCAGTGCCTCTTTTCATCTGAAATTGCAGGAGCCTCCTTTGTTTCAGTGACTGCCCACTGGGAAATACTGCCCTGTGTGCCCTCGGCCTCCTGTCCTGATAGAAAATGACCCCTTTCCCCCCTGGCTAGAAACAGCCTTCGCTGCTCAGTGGCCTCTGCCCGGGGTGGGGTGGGGGGGAATGGCAGCTGTGCTGCTAAAACAGCTTTATTGAAGCCCGGTGTGATTAAGCAAGAGCCTGCCTGGCTCCCGGACATCACTGATGACCAGCCTCTCCCATACATCCTAATAAAGGCTCCATGGCCATGGGGAGCAAGATGCAGAGCGCAGGTGCTCCCTGCCCCCAGCCCTCGCCTGCTGGGATCGATAGGGCACTGCAGGGAGGGTCTTGATGAGAAATCTATTGGTGAAAGCCATGTTTCACTAATGGCAAGTGCGGAACCCGCCAGGATCTTCAAGGGGAATTCAACCTCTGGCTTTTAGCTGGGTAGTATTTGTTTCAGTTGTGGGATAAAGACAGGATGAGATATATACGTACGAAAAATATCTATTGGATTTTTCTTATTTCTGGCAAGATCCTTACAGGCATAAAATGACATTACTGTAGATAAGGACCAGACCCAGTGGACCTTGAAGCACTAAATGCTTGAGTTTTGCTTGAAGGTAAGGTTTAGGTCTGTTACATCAGTCCCAAAATGGGAAATTGGGGCTGTTGCACCCCGTCCTCCAGACCCATGGTCTTGGTGCCAGTCCCAGCTCATGCTGTGGGCTTTGGTGGCCCTGCTCACCAGGGGGTGCAGCCGATGTATCAGCCCTTGTGTCTGGAAAGGCATCTTCCCACCAGCCCGGTGATGTGCTGTTCGTGTTTTGGACGCGAAGGGTCAAAGGAGCTGCAGGAGAGGATGTAAAGTTTGCTCACCACCTGCTTTCTCTGCAGGCACTTGTCGGAAGATGGATGGCTCAGTCTTTGGGACACTGAGCTCTGGTTCAGTCTCATCCTCTGTTCTGCTCAACATGTTCTTTGGGATAAACCTAAATTCTCCACCTATAAAATGCAAGTAACAATAATTCTCTCCTTAGAGAGTTACCAGGAGGGGAAATGCGTTAGACCCCAGATGCCCTGGAAGGTGCTGAATTCTACTTGCTTTTATAATGAGTTCCCTACACAGCCCACCACAGGTTTACAGTACATCTCATTCCTGTAGATTATCACCACTTGAAATATTATGGCATGTGTCAGGCCAAAACTTGCTCTCCTGGCTCAGTGTTTTATTGCTTTTTATTTGAGCAGACTCTACCCCCCTGCATTAATCAGAAACGTCTTAGTCATCCGCAGCGTGCTGACCACAACGAAAAACCTGGCTGCGGGAAGGCTCCAGGGCTGGCACCGGCTCAGACGATAAACTTTGTCTGCCTGTAAGTGCACAGGGGCACAAATCAATGACCAGTAAGTTCGGGGAAAGGATGGAATAGGCACAAGACCGAAGTCAAGGCAACAGAATGTTTCTCTCTACCTTTTGCAGCCCAGCTTGGATCGTGCCCTCCGCATCTCCTTTTCCACCAGGTGCTCAGCACCACGTGGCTTTTTCCCTTTCTTCAAACTTTACAGCTTTTTTTCATCAGATAAGATTTGCCCTGGCAGTACTGCTGGGGCCCCATCTTTTTCTAAATAACTGATGAGCAGAGGGTCAGAGAAAGCCGTTCTTCCCACTTCTGACTCTTGGGTCCCCTCTGCCCAGCGCCGCGGAGGCACCGCCTTGATGCGATACGCTCCCTGGCCCTTTGGGAGCTGAATAAGGCTACTCACATTATAACAGCAGCTGTGCAGAAGCAAGAGGTCAGTGCTTTTAGGCAGTGCTAACAGCCTCCAGGCACTGGAATGGCCAAGGGGTGGGGAAAACCCAGTTCTGCAAACTTTTTGATTGACTGCATGGTTCTGCGTGCAAATCTCAATGCTATTCACTGACAATATTGATCTTGATGTCTGGAGCAGATGGGCACAGCAGGTAAGGTTTTAAGATAAATGTAGGAGACAGATGAGTGCCCTGATACCGGGGAATGACTGTCACCTCGGAACCCCCCACGTGTTTAGGGTCAGATTCCCTGAAAGCATGAATTTTCTCGGTTCCTCTGAAGGCAGATCGGCTGGAGGGAGCAGATGCTTGGCTGGTGCAAATCAGCTTCGGTTTTCAAACCTATTATGGTTTCAAGGACTTCCCAGTTTTATGTCAGGGGAAGATCAAACCCCCCTGGGCCAATTTCTATGAGGTGCCAGTCTCAGGGAGTGAGAAGTTTTGGATCAGGCTCTGTACCCATAAACTCCTCAAGGAGAGCAGCGGCCAAGCTGCTGCTTTGGAACTGCAGCTCAAACGTCACCGCCCAGCCTGGTGGCAGGTCCCCAACGCAGCCAGCATCGTTCATCATCCATCAGACCTCACCCAGCAACAAACTTCCCTCGGCTCCCTCCCGCCTTCCTGGCGTGGGCTGTCACGAAAGCAAAAACCTCCTGCACGGGGAAACATTTCTGTTATGAGAGGTCTGGCTGGCTCTTTAGGCGGTGCTGCCCTTTCCGAGCCTTGCTGCTGGGTTGATGTATTATTCTCATTCCCCCTCCTGCCCCGGCGTGTCGTTGGCAGGGAGTTTTCTTTATTGTGCATCGCTCGGTGAGAAAGTGGGGCTTGGATGTGCATCAGCTCTCATTAATCAAAATAGTTCAGTCTCCTCTGTGCTGAAGCCTGGGAGCTGACTGTGATTTGCTTTTTTTTTGGGGGGGTTTCTATACTACTGGAAACAGAGCCCAACGGGAACTCTGGGCTCCACAGACACCCCAAAAAGCTTGGGGCAGAGCCTGGTGAGGCAATGTCTAACCTGGGACCACATCACTGTGGTGATGCGGCTGAAATGCCACCAAGGACAACTGCAGAAAGAGCAGAGGTGTCTGCTCAGGAGAAAGGGGGTGTTTCCTCTTTTAAAATGTGCTGCTACTCGGTGGTGGAGCAGATAGTTCCTTTTAAAGGGACAAACCCAAGCAGATAAATAAGCAAATGCATGCACCTTTCCTTTTCTGTAAGATTAAATGCTTTCTTGTAATTGTGCATTAACCTTTGGTCCTGCATTAGGAGGCTGCTGCTTTGCACCCTTGATGCTTTTAAGGCAAGGATTGCAATTAGCCAAAGTGGCTCTTGACAACCTTCCAGGCAACCTCCGTGCTGGGGGGCTGCATTCCCGGGGGGAGATGGATCACGGCTCACACGGCTCACTGGAGTCGCCTGGCCCGGAGGAGGCTGGAAAAGGAGGCACCTTCACTGCGGTCTGGGGCTAAATGGAGGTTTTTGAGAGTAGGGGAGTGGGGGTTGGAGGTGGCTTTCAGGCTGGAAAGCTTCCTGCTCAGATGGATTTCTTTGCTGAACTCCCACTCCCACAAATTAGATTACGAGAGTGCAGGGACCGTCCCTTGGGTCTCAATGTACAGCGGGGATATTTATAGGAAAAGCTTTTTAATAGCCTGAGTTGAAAAATCTGGTTTAAAACAAGCCCATCCCCAGCTAATTAAATAACCCAGCTATGACTAAGAATATTGATCAGGCACTCGAGCCTCCTCCTGCCCTCCCTTCCACGGGAGGCAGAAACCATGCGCTCGAGTGGGCTGAATTTGGGAATTCTCACCAAGGTCCAGGGGCTGCCCTGGGGACCAGGGAGTGAGTCCCTCCTTTACTGGGTGGGGGTGGTGATGCCACTCCGTGAGATGGACCGTGGCATGAGCTGTGAGCAGAGGTACCTGCTCCCCTCTTTCATGGCCACAAGGATATTTTCCTGGGAGAGCTTTTCCTGCCATTCGCAAGCCCTGCAGCAGATGTAGCTCCGCGCCCAGAGCCATCTACTGTGGCTGGTTTCAACCACAGACTTTTAAAATAGTTCTGTTTAACTTAAATATCATATTTCCTGCTAAAAACATTGCTTTTGAAAGAAATGTAATACAGGGATTTTTATAGGATGTTTTCTTCTCAGACACCATCTCCATATTTGCTAGTTATTCTGCAGAGCTGCTTACTCCCAGAAACTACAGCTTCCCCAAAAGCCCATGTAGGTAAAAATAAATGAATATAAAACATTCAGGGTGAAAAGTTCCACATTTTCTGTTCCAAAGATGGTTTCTTTTTTATTACTCTAAGCCCTGTTTAAAACAAAACATTAAAGTTGCTCCTAAATGACTTTTCCTCTTTAAAATTTTGTCTCAGAGCCTCATGCCTGGTAAGAGTGTAAAAGAAAAAAATCAGGGTAAAAGATTATTTGGCAGTTCCAGTCCTCATGCAGCTGTTTGCCAAGCTAAATTAACTGTCAAATTTACACGTTAGGTGCGATATCCTTTGGTAATATACATTTTTATTTGGTACTAAATGTTAGTCACCAGAATTGATGTTCACATTTTAATGTTCCTTTTCATTAACCGGGTTCCTGTGTGCACAGAGGAAGCCCACATTTCTACTGGCGTAGGACGTGGCGTAAGCACTTGATATTATTTAGGTCACGTATTTGCAAAGTATAATACAAAAATGCAAACTTCTTTTGTCAAAAACCCCCGTGCTTTGCCCAGGTACTTCCAACATCAGTAAGAGATTTTTCATCAATATGATTGCAAGTTGGGCTCAGTCGTCAGCACGGGGAGCGTATAAAAGCGTGAAGAAAGAAATGCGCTTGCAAAATATACAACCTAATTTTGGCTCCGGTTGTTGGAAATACAGGGATTAGTGTCAGGAAGAACAAGTGAGCAGCAGTGCAGTGAGTTCATACCTAGCATGAAAAAAATACAGTCTGTACATTGGAGCCTGCATCTATTTTTTTCCATATCACACATTAAAAATGGAGAAAATGTATGAAACCTGTTCCTTCGCGGCTTTGCATTTCAGGCTTCTCACTGAAAGGAGCCTCTTACTGCTCTCTTTTCTCCAGGCAATGGATTCCAATCTGTAGAGAAATAAAGAGATTAGAAAGTGTTTGTGTCGGGCTTTGTCTTCCATGATTTTTCTTTTGTGTGCAAAAGCATCTCTGATTTTCTCAGAAATAAAGGCTGGGGCAGAGGCACCTTGAACTCCAGAGAAAAGAATTAGTTAGTCCATGTGTACCTGGCTTGGAAAATCGAATGGGAAAGACTAACATTCAATCAAAGTAATGGTTTCCCTCCATCCCCACCACGGTCAGATCTTGAAGGTCAAACTGCAGCTTGTTATGCTGCTTTTTTATCTTTTTCATAAAACCAAAAAACAAGCAGATTGTGGTGGAACCACGCTCCCCTGCGGCTGGGGGAGCAGATGACTCTGAACAGGATAATTCCGGAGGCAACACAGGATTGCCACTTGTCTCCTGGTGCTACATTGGTCAGCAGCGGGGGTTTCCATGCTGTTTTCTTGGTTCTTCTGATCCCAAAGCTTCCCCAACCCCCCGCACTTCAGTGGCGCTGGAAAATGGGCTCTTTTGAAGCAAAGTGACAAAAAAATGCTGCACTGAAAACACAGAGTATGAGAAATGTCAGCGTGGGGCAGGATGGACCACATGGAGGAATGGCATCACAGGGGTATTTTTTCCAAATATCTCAAATCCTGCAGCAGTGGTGTACAAATCTGGGAGCACCCGAGGGTCCCCACTAGATTCACAGCTGATAAAGAACCGCTCAGCCGCGGAATAAATGAACTGAGGAGCAAAGAGGAAACATCATCGAGGTGATCTGACCTCCAAGTTGGTATTTTTAACAAAATTCCATGCTCAGAACCACTTAGTCCTGGTCAAAGGGGAAGCGTGTGCTGCAGCCCTCTCCCTGCTCCCTTCTTGTGGTTGTCCATGTCCCGCTGGTCCTGCAGGAGCAGGAGGATATCGCTTATTCCACACAACACCCGTCCTCAAGTAATGAAAAGTCCTAACAGTCCTTGGCACCTGCTGCTGGTGCTTGGACATCGTCTGCTGAATATCTGACCTTGGGGAAGGCAGAGCCGCTTCTCGTGCATCAGCTCTTCTGTTCGCAAGCACTCCATCATATTTGCAAAACATTTTGGGATCGGGAGCTGAGAAATCTCCCATCAGCAGTGTTAAATTGCTGGAAGCCGTAGCCAGGCTGCGGGAGGCTGTGATTTCCCAAGCAGGCTCCTACTGAATTTCTCTTTCTTAATTTGTTAGTTATAATTCTTTGCTATTCAAAATCAGCTTTGTTAACCTGACTTTCAGATGGAATTAGAGTTTTAATCGACAGCCAGCCACTTAGTGGTTTCTACCATTGGGTAAAAACCTTCCAATTAGCCATTTGTCCCCTGATGTTTCCGTGATTATAACTGGGAGAGAAGTGTTAGCTTTCCTGATGACTAACCATCACACCGGTGATTAATGGACCATTAGCCTCGCTTTTCAACAGAGGCTTGATGGGAATAGGAAAGTATTTATTGTCTTCATGAAATGAAGTTGAAGGTAGAAACGCTACAGCTTTCGAGCTGCAAGGATGCTTTCAGCAATTTATTTCTTAGCTCTGGACTTCCCTGATGTGGTGAATTTAGGAGACAAATAAAAAGCAGCTGGCAGTATTTTGGTACACACAAGATGCTCTGAAAATCGAGCTGTCAGTGGAAGCATCAAAAGTCAGACACCGAAGGCTCTCTTCTGTTCAGGAGAAAATACCTCAAGCTGTTATCTCTTGCCAAAGCATCTGCAGCAGGACGCCTGTTCCATGCTGCAGGGGTGCATGCGCTGACCCCTGCTGCTGCTTCCTTTCCATGTCCCCCTTTTTCTGAGGCTGCCAGCATCTCAGATCACCTTAAGGGACTGCAACTGCCCGTGTGGGCCTTTTCCTGACCGTAATTTGGGGAATTTTACTATTACAAAACCTCACTCAAACTTTCTCTGGAGAGACACTGGTCTGGAGGTATTAATTTCATCCTCTGTGAGCAAACTTATTGAGGAAAAAGAGTTCCTTGTTACAGTCGCTTTCCCAGCTGTAACTGCACTCTGCCTGCTAGGAAAATTTAGCTCTAAGGGTTAGATTGATGACACTTCGTGAAGCTTGTAAAATCATCTGCTTCTATTAATACCCTCCATTGCCCCACTGCCATCTTTATGATGGACAAATCTGCAAGTCACAGATGGAGAAAGACAAGAAATTAGAATAATCTGAAGAACCTGATTTCAACCCACGCAAATTCAACTGGAAAGCTGGAATGAGAGCCCAGGGACTTTCTAAGAAACACATTTATCCCTGGCAATTTGAGGCAACGGCAAAATCGTCCCTGATCAGACTCATAACCTTTTTCTGCAGAAGAAAAGGAGAAATGAACAGGACAGGAAAAGCAGAAGAGATACAGAGAGTTATATTCATCATCTGGAAAATGCAACTTTGAAAACATTGCCTTTCAGGACCGTGGAAATACAAAGCAAGCTAAAGACACCTTCATTCCTATTCTGTCCACAGTTCTCTTTAAGTAGAAAGCCAATTTATATAATTTTTTTAAATACTAAACTGATCTTTCCTGTCTGCCTAGACTTGTGCTTTCAGTTCCAAGTGGATTTGTTTATTGTATCCAAGTTTTAAATCCATGAAGGCAGCAGTATGATAAAGGAAAACGTGACACACTTTACTACACCATTGGAAAGAAAAGAGATTTACAAAGCCTGTATTGCTTTGTACACACTGCATTTATTTTGTTTTCTAAACTAATCAAAAATAAATAAAACAGAATGTCAGCTGCAGTCTCCTCTGTCTGTTTATTTGTATGAATGCCACTTCCCCAATGTAGCTTTTCCTATCCCCTCTCTTGTTTGGTCTGGCTTAAAATACACTGTGTTTTGACTGATCCATGAAAGCTTAAAAAAGTGATTAGAGACGAGGAAGAGAACAAAGCTTGTTTCTGAGGAGGTTCAGATCACAAATGGACTTCTGGCCTTGGAAAAAAAAACACTGCTCCAGGATCATAATTTAAATTTTGACCCTAACTAAGACATGTCAAGGACGTTTGTATTTCAAAGCAATTTAAAAGCATTCATATAAAGTGCTTGATATTCTTTATTGTTTACTTTTCATAATCCATTCAGTAGAAAAACTGCAATCTCATCTCTGACCAAATTAGCCCGATTTTTAGCAGCTGGGGGTTTTTGCTCAAACCCACCTGCATTTGTTTGCCTGGATATTTAGGCAGTGCTGTGCAATTTAGGAGGCAGCTAATTGTGAAGCCTCCTGGAGGGTTTTGCTTGGGAGGAAGGAGCTGCCTTTTGCCTTGGGGTGTTTGGGTGAGCTACTGCCTCCAGGTAATCTGTGGCTAATTTTTATAGTCTAAATTTCGAAGTCTAGTTTGAAACGCTTATCGTCAAGGGGAAAGCTTGGAAACAAGCAGAAACCGCCACTTCAGCAGTGCCCAGGCAGTGGCTAATGGCCATCTCTAATTTTTGTAGCAGAGGAGATGGTAAGGGACCTAGGGGTTATGAACTTGAGGAATAACTCATTCTACCAAATGCCAGGGGTACAGGCTTCTTAAATGCCAAAACATTGGCTGATAGTACTTCTGTTTTCACAGCAGGTCCAGGAACATCTACTTTAGTTTTGCTTTCCTGGCCCAAGAAGCCACTTCTGCTGCTGTGTTAGCCTCAGTGCTGGCTTGGTTACAGGGGATACTGCGATGCTCTTGTTAACAGACACATTAATACTGATTTCAGCTGTAAAAATCAACTCACAACTCTGTGTTTAAGGCTGCTGTAAGCGGCAGCCCATCCACAAGTGCTGTGGATTTCCAAGTGTTAATTAAGCTTTCTTTCACAGGTCACTGGGTAAATGCTTGCTGTCTGTTTTAACTTGGCTTTTTCTCTCTTTACCAAGACAGAAATCAAACATTAAGAAATGAAAAGATGGTGGAAGCGAGATACAATAATCAATCAAATTCTTTCCCAGGCAGAAGTGACTGACTCTAAGGGGAACTGAGAAAACAGAAGCAACTTCCTTCCTAGATTAAAGGTGAAGTAAGAAGACCTTGTTAGCATATTTTAATGAGCTTCTGCCACTCTGGCTGAGAGATGGTGACTTCCATGTGTGAGCTTGTTGAGAAGGGGGGGTGGCTTTAACTCCTCTGTACTGCTGTGGGCCACCAGCCTGCGAACGGAGACTGGCTGTGCCCCAGCGACTGGAGTCATACATCCCTGAAAATGTGCTAATGTGGTCACAGCAGGGCTTGATCAGGCCTCAGTAAATGAGGGGTGACAGAGCAAGAGATGAGTAAGCACAAAGTCACCAGACTCAAGGCTGAATCCACACTTTCCCAGACCTTGGGTTTGTTATTGCCCTGACAGCAGCTGGGAAGTTTCAAGCTGCTGAGACCTTTGTGAGGGTGCCTTATGTTCTCAGCCCCTGGTACTCACCTCAGGTGAGGCATCCCGAAGGGTGAATCAAATAGCTTTGGTTTATCTGATAGTGTTTTCTCCTTACCTACTACGAACCTCCTTACAGTAACTTACTGCAGAAGTGATTGGTGTGGCTTCCTGCTCAATATCCTGGGGAGATATTGAAAAGTAGCCATGGGAGATAAGAGGTGGTTATTCACAGCATGATCTAGAATGGGTCCTGCCTGAGACTAGCAGTCATCTAAAAATAAATGATCCCTAACCAGATGCTTGGCACACGCACACAGCCTCCCCATCCAGAGATTTATTCCCTTTCTTCAGTTTAAGATAATCTTCATGAGTCTGTTTCATAAATCTATTTCAAGTTCTTCTCATGGGGGGAAAAGGTGGTGGTATTTGGCTGAGAGATCAAGGATTGCCTCACTGCAATGACTACCCTCCTCCACTTCAGCTGGGTGAGATGGTCTGTGATGGTATCAGCTGAGGATCTCATGGTAAGTTACAGTCTCTTTCCAGGATCCAGATTATTCTTGCCCCTGCCTCTGTGCGTGGACATTATTGTTCTAGGGGAGCTCGCTTAAAAGTAACTTTGTGCTAGCAAAAATAACCTGTATTGATTTCAATCATCAAACATGCTTAACACTCCAGTTCCAAGCAAAAAGCCATGACTGTGATAACAACCGATGGATTTGGCTCTTCAGCAAGGTGAGGCAGGGGAGGGGGGGTTTCACAAGGCAGCCCTTCCTATATGATCTTCTCAGCAAGGGTCTTGTACAGGAGTGTGTGGAAGTGTTGGGCCTCCAGAACAGGCAGCTTTGCCGCTGGAACTGCAAATTAGGGCTTCCTGTTGTCAGTGCAGTTGATCAAAAGCTTCTTGTCAGGAAAGATTAGTAGCTGTGGGAAAAGCTAAAAATCTCAGGCTTAAGGCAAACTGATAAATTATTTGGTGTTTTTTTATTTCTGGACCATCCATCAGTTTGTTTCCCTGATCATATTGAGGCAAAGGATGGATGAGGTGTTTCTCTCTTTGCTTGACTTGCTCTATGTGAAATGATCATGTGTAGATGCTGGTCTTGGCTCTCAAATGAGCCTCCAGCGTAAGAAAAAAATCAGTAAATTGATACTAGTGATCTATCTGTGTTTTGGCACCTGCCTTCATGGATCTGCAAAGGTGCAGATATTTTCTCTATTTGAACAGTGATCTGCCCTAGCGCGGACATTGGTTGTAGAATTAGGTACTTAGTTTGAGGCACATGCTGTTCAAAATCCAAGCATCAGTACTAATTTTGTCACTTAAGACTTGAAGGACCAGACCTCTTTCATTAGCCAACGAGATACATTTTACATAAAATAGGCTGCTGTAGTGTTGCTCAAGACAGTGGATGGAAATACAGTCTTGATTACTGTTTTTTCTCATGAAAGTCCATGTCGGGTTTGTCACCTGCAGTAACAGTTGAACACTCAGATAAGTATAACATATACCAATTCACAAAGCAGAATATTTTTAGATTGTGTCTGGCTTCAACTGACTCATATTTGAGGTTTTTATTTGACATAGCCTTCAGGAAGGATTACTTTAATTCACTTATAAATCTTGAAGTGTAAAATTGATCTTTTCTGGCTGTTTCTGCCACTTCTCAGCAAACAAATGCTTCTTCCCCCAGGAAAGACCTTTATATTCTTAGGTTAATGATATGTGAAGCAACAGAAACCCTTCGGTCAGCAGTCTGAGGGATAAGTCTTGGGACAGGGCTGTTTCCTAGCTTATTAGGTAAGGAATGAATTCATTTCACTGATGCAAACAGGAAGCATTCTGTTGTGGTGCTTATCTCTAGTAGTGCTGTGTATCTGGATTCTTTTAAGTGATTTAGTTATCTTCTTCTGTCCTCCACCTGCAAATGGAGGTCAAATGCAGCATATGGGTGTAAATCCAGGCTAATTCATTATCAGGCCATTTTTTTCAAAGGTTATTTGTGCAACTGCAGCTTTTCTTCCTGTCAAAATAGGAAACACTACACTGTTTTAATTGTTCTGGAGCCTCAGAACATGCAGTTTCTTCAGGAGATGTGCAGTCCTTGATCTCTGCAAGAGACTTGGCAGTGTCTGCTCTTCTGGAAAAACCTGTTGACTCTGAAGACAGGACAGGTAATTGTATTTGTTTGAGCTGTGGTGTATTTGTAGTTACAAAGTGTAACTAAAAAATGTAGCCCTTAGATTATGCTAAGGTAAAAAGGAAGCCCTCAAAGTCCCAGACTCTCTCGTCCAAACAGTGACAGCTTCGTACTTCCCTACGCATTACAGTCACTCAAACCTCTAGTGAAAAAAACTTAATTTTATCAACCAGATACTTCAAATATGGGCAGGATGTGCTGCAGAACTCAGACTGAAGCAGGGTCTCATGTGGGCTTGAGTGTTGACATAGAAATAAGCATTTGATGGAATAAATCCACGCTGCCAGAATGCAGTATGGATTTATTTTGTGTCTGGATGGGTTTGATCTTCCCTTCTGTAAGAGCTGACTGGCATGTACAAGCAGCAGGAAAACACTAGGCAGTGGGATAATTCTTTGAGGAAAGAGAGAGAAGGGTAAGTCAACTCGTGTATTTTAATTGCAGTTCTGAAAGATGCGTAGCTGACTGTACAACTGCTCAGAGCACAGCAAAGGTGATCCTTCTGCTTTCTCATCTTACACAATCAGTTCAACCAGAGTAAAATCCTCATGTTCTACCTCATTACATACTTACTTGCATGCTGTAATCAGACAACAACCTGCTGTCTGAGTTATCTCAAGTGTATGACATCCAGAGATTCTCAGAGCTGGAAACGCCTTTACAGGGTCTGGTGAAATGGTCCTTGACAAACCAGCTGTGTGAGCAGCAAATGATGTGAGACACTGGAGTAGTCACTGGCTAATGCTGAAGCAGCTGCAGAACTGTGCACATGCTTGAGGATAAACCTTGGCTTCCAAGTGTTTCAGTCTGGAGATCTGATTAGAAGTGATTGGGCTTGTAGTGCTCAAGGAAATTACAACACAATAAATGAGATAGCAAATGTAGGGGTAAAAGTCTCTGAAGGAGAATCCTTATTGAGCTATTTAAAAAATAAAAATCAATAGTGCTTCCTGCCTTGGTTTGTTATCAGCTGAGAGTTTGGTGCAATCATTTAAAATTGGTTCTCAGTTGCTTAGGATTTTTCTTTTTTGAAAAAAACCCTGAATGTTTGAGGGCTGAAGTGATATTTAAGGGTCTCAGTAGTTTTTGGATGTGTCTAGATGGAACCGCCTTATGAATCAGCAGAAGCAAGAATGTGTTCTTGGTTAAAAGACGTACATTTTTAGGAACAATGCTCATCCAAACCCTCTAGTTCCCAAGGATTTTGGGTATTGACAGATGAGGTAAATCCTCTAGGACCTAAGGACAATGGTAACGCAGTTCACGCTGCTGTGAAAGAGATAGTAGATCATTCAGATCACCAGCTGTGTGGGACTTGCTGTTTGGAGTCTGATCTCTGCTGCTGTTTCAGCAGCAGCAAAGCCCCAAAGCCTGAACAGATACTTGACTGGTTAAACTGGGGGCGTCTAGGAGGCAAAGGAATGGATGTTTCAGGATTGCCTTCTCTTGCAGTGAGGCAGGAGAAGAGATTATTAAAAATGGTTTTCCATTGTCTCGCATAACTACAATAGACCTGTTCAGGCTGCAGAACCATAAAAAGAAATTAATTTCGTGGACTATGCAAGGAATTATGATGAGATTTCTAACTAGTGGCCTCTGACAGAAGGAAGGGGTAACACAAATGCAACTGTATTTTCAATCAAAGAAGAAATGAAATGAGGTTTTTAAACCATAAACCTTGTCGCACAAGCTATCTACTTGTTTTGCAAAGGAAGCGGTTTCTGCCTGAGCAGGAGGGGGAGCTGGGGAGGTCAGTGGAGCAAACTTCAGAGGGAAGCAATTAGGGGCGAACAATCTCAATTTAGTGTAGCAAAATTACAGCTTTTCCCCCAGAGTGATCAGTATCTGTGTAAAAAGGATGCAGTGTACTAGTATGTAGTGCTGTCCCTGCTTAACTAAACTTCTGGGTAGGGCTGGATATGCAGAAATCACACGCTTGACCGTTTCAGCTGTAGTGGAGAAACCCACAAGCTACGTTGGTGCTCCTCAAGGTGTAGGATATGAAGTGAGATGAGCTGTTTGCAGCAGAAGAAAACCAGAGTGGAGTTATCGTCTGGAGTGGGCAAGAAACAGAAGAAAAAGTACAGGGTGGTTTTTTACAAATCACTTCAAGGCTTCCAATATCAGATTTTCAGACAACCAGACACTAGCTGCCACTAGGTTGATCTGTGCCTGATGCAGGGGAAATAAAAGCCCTTGAAGGGAACAGTGAAGAGCAGAGGAAGAAAAAAAAAAAGAAAAAAAATATATATAGAAGTAAACGGTGCCTCTGGGAAGTAGTTCTCAAAAGAAATGTCAAAAATGATAGTTATGAATACATTTGAGTTTCCTCCTTCAGCAACAAGAGATTAACAGCAAAGGCCTTTATTAGATTAACGGGTTAAAACGAAAAAAGAACGGTGCTGCACAAGTGACATTAGTGAAGGATTCTGATAAATCTTCAGATTCCAGACACACTTTCTGGGAAGGAAAAATAAACCTATTGAACCATGAGACAAAGAAAAACCCTGGGTCTGTTGCTAAATATGGCTCTGATTGTGAAAGCAAAATTTGATTTGTAGACATTTACCAAGGGTAGGAACTGCAAGACTGAATACAGAGTAATATAACAAGGTAAAAGTCAGCAGCGTGTGTAGAGAACGGCAGAAAAGGAGGATAAAGACAGAAACCAGACTGCTGCAAATTTCAAACAAGCAAGATTATACCATGCTTTTAGCTAAAGCTTTAAGCCTCAGGTGGTGTGTTTGCCCCAGCGAGACGGCAGTGCCCATGGGAGGTGTTTGAGTTTCACAGATTTTCATCAGTGTAAAACATCTATTTCTTCTTCCTTACCGTGGGGTATAACTTTTTTTTTTTTTTCACTGCTAGAATTTTTACTGTCTGAAGCAATACCACGTGTTTCATCGGAGCTCAGCCGAGTTCATGCTTGTTGAAGTGCTTTTAAGTCTGACCCAGGGGCCAGTTCCAGAGCACGTGAGTTTTGGTGTGGTGTCAGTGATACTGTATTACCTGCACAAGCTCAATATCCTCTGCATATCGCCCCCAGCAAAACCACTGCAACATTTGCTATTGCTGGTCCAAAGCATCCTATTTACTACAAGTTTGGAGAATTTCACAGTATACTAATAATGATGAATAGATTTTGCAGGTGCCCTGGAGTGCTGTAGAGAAAATTGGTGGCAGAGATGGGAATAAATCTTCCTTTTCTTCTTTGGTTTTTTTTTTTTGTGGTTATTTTTTTTTTTTCCAGCAACTATGGAACTTTTAAATGTACAAAGACAAAATATTTATTAAAAAAAAATCAACCTGAGTTGAAAATAACCATAACAAAAGCAAATCTTAAAGACACTGGTTTAATGCAGTCTGATATGAGCAACTGTGTTGAGCCTGAAGTTTTAGAAGGGACAAAACTTGAAATTGTGGTGCTTTATGAAAGACTGATATTTTTTTTTCTTAATTTTTTCTTCCTTTTGCTCAATGGTGGGTTCCATCCTGAATACTTTGAGTTCTATGAATCTGGAAGATTTAGTGCTAGAAGTCCTATTATCTTTTATTTAACTGAGATTTTGTGTATAGACTAAATGTCTAATTGTGCTAACGTGCCAGATTTCTGCCAAATAATTTTTTACTGGATCTGGAAAGATAATTGCTGCTGAGATATAAATGATTGAAAGCCCCTAGATGTTTTCAAAGTCATACTAAGGCAGAAATGCATATTCTGGCTCTTTATTCTTACACTGGCTGCATATCCATTGAACTCAGATAAAACAACCGGCATTACTCGACACTTGAAAGACTGAGTGATATTTCTGCTGCAGTTGAATTGTTCTTAAGAAACTACTAGAATTTCAGCCCCTCGGCTGTTTTGCTGCAAACTGATACTGTCCCAACTTGTGCAGGCTTAATAAAAACTGGTGTCCTTTCAACCAGAAAAGAAAGTGAGAAGAATCAGGTGTCCTCATTTTGTGAAGAACTATTGGTTTTTTTTCCAGAGACTTTACAGTGACTATATTTTTCACAGGTATAGTTCCCCAGATAAAGGAGCGTACCTGGGTGTCTGTTGAAACAGTCTTAAAGAAAAGGCGTAAGGAAAGAATATTTATGACCTAGATTTTTCTTTGATACCTCTCCACTTAGCTGCTAGTGGACAGGCAGAAAGCCATCAATCCTGTTAGGGTTATTATTGGCTGCAAAAGAGATAGGAGAAATGACTGATAACTGAGTTTTCTCCTGGCCCTTACAGGCAGTTTCCCCAGTGCACACTCAGACATCCTCTCACTGAGAACTCCTGTATCTTACATCTGTCTCTGGCAGTGTTGTACTCTGAGGAAAGAAATTGGGCATTGAAGGACTGGTGCTCAACAGCCACAGACTGTGGAAGCGCTACTCTGATTTATAGAATCATAGAATTATCTAGGTTGGAAGGGACCTTTAAGATCATTGAGTCCAACCATTAACCTCTCTCTCACCACCATGGGCAAAACACACTCTACTTGTGGGAAACTGGAGACAAGCTTTTTAAGGGGCAGACATTTTAGCAGGGCCTGTTCTGATAGGACACATGGTTTTAAACTAGAGAAGGGCAGATTTAAACTAGATCAGACCTTAGGGAGGTGTTTTGAGGTGTGGAAGCAGCCCCAGGTCCAGCAGAGCTCCTCAGGAGCTGGCAGGTGAGTGTGACATCTGCGAGCTGCCTCATCTGTCACTCCATTCCTCTTCACTGTCTCTTGGGCTCGAGCGCTTTGTTCTCCTTAGTAAAACAATGTTGTCTTTGTTATTATTCCAGACAAGATGATAGTTAAGAAAAACTTCTCTTCAGCAGGCCCCTGGGCTCTGTGCTGCCCACCCTGCCAGGGCTGCTCTATTTATAATCGATAAGGCAGACATGCCTCCATCTGGAAGGCATTCCTTACTAGAGCTGTCAAAATTGCTCTTGACTAGCTTACAAAATATATGATGGCTCTAATTAAACGGATAGAAAGGCAAACATTGCATTTGAGATCCAAGTTGGTAATTTATTCAAAGATGGCTGCAGCCAGATAAACTTCATCAGAAGGTGTTATTGCTTTGACAGAAAATGTTCTGCTGATTGATATCCCCGGATTAATTTCGTTTTGCATGGGAAACAGGTTTGTAATATGGAAGACAAGTTACAATACAGCTGGTTTATCTGTTTTGAGTGTTTTAGGAACTGAAGTAACTGAGGGCCAGAACAACAGCTTCCATAAATTAACTTATCTACACTGGGGTCAGGTGATTTCAACAGATTCCCCCACTCACCTGGGATCAATAAAGAGCTAGTTAAGGCTTTAATTGCCCCGTAGTGTCCAAAGAAGGAAGTAAGGTAGGGGAGGAGTACTGTCCTAGTTTGCTTAACTTGGCTGTCTTTTAGCCATACCTTGGGACAGCTTTGAAGAGCCATCCTTTTCCCTGGATGGAGACAGAAAAGGTTTAAAGATGGATAGCAGCCCATGTCCTTACTGCTTTGATGTAATTACTTTGATTGCATTACTGGTTGCCTAGAAGCAGAAGAATAAGCTATATATTCTTTTTGAGGGTTCAGCATAAACCCAGCCTCACTGGGTTTCCATTTCTTCCCCAATATCTTTAGAGCTGTCTTTACCCCTCTGGGTGCTCCTGAGAAGTGCTGGCTTGTGAGCAGACCTGATGGAAAGAGATGAGATGGGGAAAACCAGTCTTCCAGCCTTCCCACTGCCTGTCTACTGCTGGAGTGTAAGTGTATGCTCTTCTCCTGGTGTTGTGAACTGCAACTCAGTGATGTTCTCGGGGACCTTGTGGTGTAAGGCACACTCTTCCTTGTCTATGGAGTTTATTTACTCTTATGCTACAGCTAACCCCTGGAGGGGTTTTTGAGACATTCACTTGTTAGGAGTATTCTGGTCCTGGAGGGACATGTTTCAGTTGTTTAAAAAGTAATGAATTAATTCTGCAGGTGGTATCTTGCACAGAACAGCACTAAGCAGGTGTCTGGCCTGAGGGGTAGTGGGAAAAGGGCAGGGATGCAGGCAGAGTAGGTTTTGCTTTGATGCTGTAATTAAGTACAGGAAGGAAGAAAAGTGAAAGCCCATTGTTATTCTTCTCAGAGCTCACTTTTGCTTCGGCAGCCCAGCCTACGCTTCTGACTCACTGGTCTCTGCTGAGCAGGGGACTTCCTTCCAAGCAGAACTGTCTGACTCAAAGTCTGATCAGAGCAACCAGGAGTGCTTCTGGGGCTGCTCAAGAGGCAGCAGCCTTCTTTTCTTCCTCACCTCTTGCTTTGCTTCTGAACAGCTTGTTGTTCAACTTTATGAAGCAGGTAGCGAGGGGGGGAGTCACCAGCTAGAACTGACTTGTTTCTCTTAATCTACTGAGTTTTCAAAGGCATCTGAAATAGGAACATCAAAACTAGAAGGTCCTGGATCATGTAGATTGTGTAAGTCAGCCATGGCTTTTGCACCATGCCATGTTTGATTCAGTAAGAGGTATTTTTGCAATATTGCAAAGATATTTGTCAGATTGCTACCCTGAGCTGGCTGCCTGGCTGTCAGGAGAGCAGACAGGATTGTCTATGCATAGGAGGGTGAAGCTGTGAAAGGGAGCAGCTGTGCCCCTGTAAGTGTGCAATATCTGTGCCTTTAAATCCCCTTTGTGTGGAGGATGATTTCAATGTGGGTATGTCTAGCAGTTTAACATATCATCTCCTTTGTTAGAAGGAAGATTTGCTACCTGACACTTCTTAAAATGCCATCTGGGGGGTCTCCTGCGCTTGGAAACTAATTGTCTTGATGCCAGGAGGTAATCCACAACTGGTGTAATTGGTCCACTGACATACAGAGCAACACCAGTTTGTTTCAGCTGAATATCTATGTAGCTCCTATGGGTCTTCTCAAATATTACCTGAATTCCTAGTTAACAAGAAGTGGAAATACCTCTAAGCCATCATCACAAGCTTAAAGATTGGAGTAATTGTACAATCGGGATGGTGCGGTGTATTTTCCTAAAAGTATTTTTCTCCTGGTTCCTGTGGCAGGAATTCTTATCTGTACATTATAAGCAGCTAAACAGAGAGGCTTGCTCACACTTTTAATGTGAAATTCACTTATTTAGTTTTATAATTAGCTATATCTGTGGGGTTGTTTTTTTTTTTCTCACACCTACTATAGAAACTGGGAGTCCTAGGCTGAGCTGCAGTAATTTAAATGTGATCTGCATCCATCATGTTTCAGCACAGTGGTACGGGTAAGTCGAACTGAATGTCAAGTGTCTGATTTCAAGCTGTTAAAAAAGAGAGACTGTGCTGAAGGAGATTTGCCATTCCCTAATAGGGTTGGACAAAGCTTTGTATGGTTGGTTATTGGAATGGTCTGAAATTCCATCTTTGCTCCAGGGAATTGCAACTGATTATGATACAGCAATAATAGCCCCTCACCAAAGGTCTGAGAGTGCTCTGTGAATATTCATTATGTCTTCTGTGATAGGTGAGAATAATTGGGTTTCAAAAAGGGAAAACCAGTGGAGAGAGTGGTTATGTGACAGACAAAGGGTAGTTTTCCCACAGTGAACCCCAGTCCTTTGATGTGATCCAGAAGTCATTTGTAAGAAAGTCTTAAACAAGAGTACAGAAATGGTCTAATTTGGGAAAGTGACAAAACTACCATTTTTTGGGGGGAGTGGGGTGGGGCAGAACCTTAGGAGGAAAACCATTCTGTCAGCGCTGGAAGTAGTGTATTTACTAACAGGAGTCTGGGGTTTATTCTGTATTGTGCATTCAGTCACTGATAAGGAAGAGTCCGAGTCAAATTGAACCTAATATTGTTGACTAGGCTTATTTTAAATACTTATTTCCAGCAGTGTTAATAGGCCCAAGTATATACCAGCTGCTCCCAACCACTATGTGTCTCTGGGGAAAATCCTCAGCTGGTGCAAAGTAAGAACCATCTCTTGCAAGGAGCCAGTGCTGGATTTCAATAGTTTACAGCAAACGAACCTGTTTTGGGGCCACTGAAAAATGGCATGTGTCTTCTACTGTAATCAATGTCCTCTAGGCTTTCTCCCTGCTCCTGCAGAAATTTAGTACTCATTAATAGCAGCTATAGACTGCGACTGTCTTGTTTGTGCTGAGTTGCTGCACTGTCTGGCAACTACTGGATGAAATACAAAGGTGCCTATCCCTTGCCCCTTTTTCACCTGCTCCTTGTCACAAAAGAGCCCATGGCACAGAAATCCTGTTAGGAGCTGCGCTGCTCTTCATTCTGATTATTCATCTGCTGGGCCAAGCTGCTAACATGGGCAGCCAGGAGAATAAATGCGGCCTCTTGCACAAATTTGAGGAATTACTCAGGCATTGGAACTATGCTAGCTGCTGCCAGCACTGTTTCTTGCCATTCCTTTCACTGCGTTTCCAGTTCTCACAGCACAAAATTCAGCAGGTATGAAAAAAACCCAACTTTACTGTGGCGTGGGGAGGGTGTTCATGGAGCAGCTGGGAAGCTGAGCACCCACAACCTTCGTGACACACATCTCCCCCCCCAGCTGAAATGGCTCATTGTATATTTGTACTTGGCTATGGTACAAAGTGGCTGAAAGGCAGCCACGGAGAAGAGATGACAAGCCTATGGAGAGGAGCCTAGAGATATGTGAGAACTAATAAAGCCTTCTGAAAAATTGATTTAACTCCTGCCATACCACTTGTGTTCCTCTAAGTCCTTCGAAATTATACATTTTCTAGCATCATTCACGTTGCTGTTCCCCAGGGATAAATGCCAAATTTCCCCAATGTGCCCCTACATCAGATGACTTGAGCTTTGCACTGAATTGAAGTCCAGTAATGAAGACTAGGCTTGTATTCCTTTTTTCCAAACGTCATCAGAAATTGAGATTTTAGGCTACAAAAGCGAATGTCTGGAGCGCATCAAATCCCTCAACCAAGCTGCACTGGAATTAAGCATCAGGTACCAGCTCTGCTAGAAACTTCCTTTGGGATCCTGAGTAACTTAAATCCAGATTTATAAAACTGTCCCAGAGAGGTTTCTGTTTTCTGTGGCTCTGAATAAGATTGCTGTGTCTGCAGTTTTGCTCTTTGGGGCATGAACTCCTTGGTTGTCAAACTCAAGAGTTCAGTGGCAATTGAGAGCCAGAGTAGTTCTGTGGCTGTGGGCTTTAGTCTTTTATGCTTTCTTTACCTGTAAAATGGACCTCATAATCTTCCACTCCTCCCACCCATCACATCTGTAATTCTCTGACCTGTTTAGCCTGGCCTTTCTTTGGGAGAACAATTGTTTCTATTGCTGTAAGGGTTCTTTCTCAGGAGTTTAGCAGTGAAAAAGGCCTAATTGTGATGAAAATCAAGACTTATAGTGTATAGGGTGCTATACAGTGCCCAGTGCCAGGCTGTGCAGGCACTAGAGGGTCCTCTGGATGAAGAGGAAGATCTAAAAGCTTGGCAACTCAAACATCCTCGCCTGTCAGATCAGTGCTATTAGGAGGCAAGTTTTTTCACACCATGGATAGAAACAGTCTTGTGGTAAAAGGGAGTTTTTAAGGAGAAGTTGTGTGATTCTAGGCTATTACACTTATGTAACTGGATGTATTAGCAGTGGGACTCGATAGTTCTCTTGCCTCTTTCTGCTGGTTACAATACTTTATTACCCGGAGGATGCCAGGATTTGAGATAGGGTTTTATTGATTGGTATTGCGGCAAGCCGTTGAAAGTGATTTCAAAGAAAGCACAATTTGCTGATGCGTGGGTTTCCTGTGGGGGATCTATTTATTTATTTATTTATTCTGCCTTAAATCTGTTCTCGGTTCGGTGTGTCATGCTAGGTTTGAACACCGCGAGAAGCCTTCGTATCAGGTTGCCTGGTGTCAAGGAATTCACATAAATAATGCTTGAAGTTATTCTTTATGACAGCGCCTAAGGGAATCTGGCACAAGGTATTCCATAGATACTGGAAAAGGCAGGCAGAAAAGTTGACATGGCAATTTTTGCTTTTTCCAAGTGAACTTGAGTTTGAACACTGCACAAATGGAATCAAATCTATGGATTCATGGTAGCGTGGGGAGAAGCTGAAGCTGAATCCTGAAGCTTTTAATGAGTCAAGGCTGCTACTGAAGTCACGAAACTGTAATAGCAGGATGGGGTAATTGCTATAAATCCTTCGCATGTAAAATGCAATTCAGAACTTGAACAAATGAAACAGCAGAAGAAATGTTCAACAGCACTACACTCTCATTACTAACTTCTAGTGCAGAATATGAGATTTAAAGGCTAGGCAGAAACTCTCCCCACCGTCAAACGTTGCCAAATTCAGAACTTGCCAAGCTTTCTAGTTAGTCATGGTCATCTTTGAAAACCAGGTGCCTTTACTTATGAGTTTGTGGATCATCTGACACAGTAGCTCTGGCAAGTGTCATGAAGAGATTTCTTTTTCTGTTAAATGGTAGAAATGTTTTCCTCATTCTCAGTCTTTCATGAGGCAGGAAATCAAGTATAAAGTGAGGAAAGAACAGGATTTGTTTGTCTGAGACAGCATTTCTGACTGCAAATTAGAACCGTGCCTATTTTCAGATCATCCGTTTTGCTTCAGCACGTTGTGGTGCTATATATGAAATGCAGATTTGACTTCTAGGTTTGGGTCTGAATTCAGGATTTCCCTGAATTCATTGGGAAACAACAGAGAACACCAATGTTTTCTGGGGAAAATTAATTTTATTAAACTTGAAATCTTGCAAGACTACTGAGGTTTCATGTGTTATTCTGATCAAGGGGAGTGGGGGGAGAAAATTATAAGTGGTACATAGAGGGGGGAAAAAAGCTAAGGGTAAAATACTAATATGAAACATTTAAACAGCCCTAAAATCTCTCCTCTACACTCAAGTCTGATGGACATAGCTCTCCTATAAGTGGTACATAGAGTTGAATACTTGGATCCTTTGGGGGTTGCAAAATTGGGGTGGAAATGATGTAGAGAAGCCCTTGAAATTAAATTTTAAAGCTCTACTCAGGCCTGCATGTTAGGAAAGCAAAGTGCACTTGGAAGGAAATTACTCCAAGCCAAAGAAGTGTGAAGAAGCCTGCTTCAGTCTGATTTGTAAAAGCTTACGTGGAACCTGACCGTGCTAAGCTGTCTGTTCATGCTGGGTGCTGTGGAGTTGTGTGGTGTTCCCCAAGGCCAACAGGGCTTGGGGAGATGTTAGAAGTTGTCTTCATCTCTGGTCAAGCAACACTGGGGAAACCAAATCTGTATTTGCTTTCTTATTGAGTGGCTTCACTCAATAATAGCCTGGGAGGCAACGTTATCTGGAGTCTGTATGGAAAAACTGGTGTGAGTCCAGTTTCCTTTTCTCTTATCTATTTCCTGTGACCTCCTTCCTATCAATATCAGGAAACTTTGCCTCTGAATTCAGCCTGTGTTTGATCTGGGACACTGGAGGGGATTTTGCTGTCACTTGCATTTCTGTCCAGTCTTGGTTTCTCTCCCTGTGCTATAGGGTTAATGATTCTTTTATGCTGTCTCCTGAAGTATACAATTAGCTCCTAGATAAATGGTAAAATGGAAAATTAATATAATTATATAGGAACATTGACTACTATAATGATTATATATTCTATAAAGATGGAGTATTTACGTATTTATATGAAAGGAAAGCTGGACTGAATACCCAGAAAGTCTGAGCTCAGTAAAATAGCTATAGGGTACTTGCACACATACTTTTTAAAACCAGTCTTTGGTAATTTAAAAAAAAAAAAAAGTGCTGGCCGTGTGGGACAAGGAAAAGAAGAGAAGCAGGAACATATGTGCTTCCACCTCAGAGACAGAACTCCTGCTCTCCACTCCAACAGGCTTGCTGCCAAAACAGCTCGGCTGATCTACATTTTATCTGCAATGCATCAATAGTTTGTGCAGCCCTTTTTCCCCCCCCTCTTTCTGGGCGCTGTTCCGATTGCCTGTGCATAGGTGCAACCTCACGAGCCCGCCCCGGCAAAATGCTGCATTCATCCCTAACTCTTGCATTGCTGTGTGTCAGCCAACTCATGCTTCCCTGCGCTGAAATTGCTGTGTTCTGGAAAAATGCAAGGGCAGGCATCTTTACCTTGAAGGAAAACGTTTCATGTTGAGGTTGTCTGGAAACTATAATCGCTATCAGGAGAAACTGTTTATCTGTGGAAGTATTTTTACGATACAGCACAGAAAGGGGGAAATGAAAGGTTACCCAATGCATCAAGAAGTCCTTGAATTGCTCTGTAAGAGCAATAGCACTTTTTTTTTTTTAACATGGTTTGCAGAAATAAATGTAAATCTTTGCTGATTCCTTGCACCCAAATCTGCTGCCATTTGAATACTTTGCTCTCATCTGGTTTGCATAAAATATGTCTGCATTCCTGTTGAGAGAAGGGACTGCAATATCTGTGGAATCACCCAGATAAGCTTGATTTTTAGGGTAGGTGGGCTCTGGGGATTGATGAAACTGCAGCACTAAGATTTAGGGTTAAAAGTTTGGGGTAGAAAATCATAAGGCAGTTTTGTCTGATATCTTGTATTATAATTTTGCTGCTGCAGAGGCAGATCTGGCTGTTGTCATTATACCCATTACAACTGTGTGGTACATAAAGAGGCAATAAAGAAAAAGTTTCTGCGTATGGGTCTTCATAGGTTGTGGTGGGGACCAGGCAGAGCTCAGTGCAAATGCAAGGGGCTTCATCCAGACTATTTTCAAATCTAGACTGTTTTGACTGCATAGTGATGTGGAAAAACATTTTGGAGAAGTTGATACTGGAGCTGAAGTAAAATTGGGAAGGCTTTTACCCACTGGCTCATCCGCGTTAAATCTTACTTAGAGATATTATAATGTCTTGCATAAACCAGAAAGCAAGTATATGTTCAGCTGTTTCCCACTGGGAAAGGATGAGGTGTATAACAAGGAGTTGAACCCTGGTGGATTTTCAGTCACTAAACTCTGCTTGCTCAGAATGGCTTTAGCTGCTTAGCATTGTGAAGAACCTGGAAGCTCTTGAACCTTTTGAGAGTCCTGTTTTTCAAAGGTATCAAATGTTAAAGGTAGTAAGACTTATCAGAAAAGGCTGCGGGAATTAGTTGCCTGCGGTTTTGTAAATTCAGCTGATACACCTACGTGCATATGTGAGCTCTTGAGCCAAGGCAAATTGAAGGCTTCTGCTATTCAACAGCAGCTTTGAAATAGAGCAGGAAAATCTTCAGTCCCGATCCAACCAACACACCTCTTCTGCCTCCTGCAAAGCTTGGTGTCCTTTTAGAAAATTCACTGCATTTAGCGTAAAGACAGTTTTACTTAAAAAACAACCAAAATCATACTGGAGGCTGTAGAGGTAGAAAAGACTAATATCAAAGAAAGGTCCTAACTAATAGCGTTTCCCTTTGCCAAAGGCTGAGTAATTTGCAGCTAGATGAGTTGCTAATGAATTAGGCTCATTTAACAGAACCTGCAGAAAGCACAGAATCTAAGTGTCTTATTCATGTCTGGCATGGCTTGGAAACAATGACATATCAGTGTCTAAAATACTAGAGGGCATATCCTGAGGTGGTGGAAATCAGCCCTGCTGTAGGTATGTCTCTACTTCATGCCATCAAGCCTAAAAATCCTTTTTAAAGGATTTTAAATCTGAATATTTCTCGTGTGTGTTGCTGGTTGGTCATAACGGTAGTATTTCTGAAGTGCTACTTTAGGAATAAGCGACCCTTTCACTTATAACCTTCCTGGGAAAATATCCTGTGATTTCCTTACAGGTGCAGCTCCTTGATTTTTCAGATTTCTTGAGCATTTCAAAGACAAGATGAAGTTAATGATGAAGGACCCTGAAGATAAGAAATGTTTGAGGATATTAAGATCTATAACTTTATAATACTAAAAAAATAAAAAGTGCTTTTTGCACAGTTAACGTTTTTCCTGACTGTAAGACTTAATGACTGACTTGAAGGTTGTTCATGAGGTATCTCTGGAGATGGAAGAAACAATAAGAGCGATTTAACAAGATTAAAAAAAAGAAAGCAGCAATAAATTTGAACACTGTCTAGATTTCAGCTATCATATATTGTTGAGATAATGGCATATTAATGCACAAATCAATATACAGAATTAAAGCCAAATTCCCAGTTAGGCTTCTTAAAGCTCTGGGAACTTTAACCCGGTTTTATCTCTCTTAGAATAAGAGCAAGGCCTGGTGGAAGAAAGATGTTGAATGTCCTGCTTGTGTGGATTCTCTCAGCTAATAATTCTGTTTTCTTCAGAACTATGTCAGGAAATAAACATTTTGTCAACACAGCGATATGGGAATGAAAATTGTGACCCTCTGTAGTCAGAGTCTTAGCCATGCACCTTGCCACACGTATTGTTTTCAGACTGATACTGGCAGCAGAGTATCATTTGGCTCCCATTTGATTAAAAGGAGCACATCTGAGCAAGACATGGAGCAGCTCTAATAAGAACCGGTGGAGAACTGTGTCTTCACGCATGGCTTCTAATCGCCCTCTTACGCTGAAAGCAGTTCATGTTGGGCCAAGATGTCCATTTTTGGCAATATGGCTCATCATTATGACTAAACTGCTTCTTGGTTTTGTCCCTAAGTGGGAGCAAAGGAGGTGAAGTGAGGGACCAGACAGTGGATGGAAATTATGCAAGCTTTGTCTAGCCTCAAAGCGCCAAAACGGCATAAGCAGCTGTTGTACAACTGCTCTGTCTTGAGCAGTTTGCACGATATCTGGTTATGTGCTGGGCTGTTGTTTTTGACATGCCATGCCTCTAGAAAACAAGGTTGCTGTTTAAGCCATTGGAAATTTGCACCTGAATGTATGAAAACTATATCAAATACCTGCAGTGCCTGTTTAGCCTATCTGAATAGAGATCTATCAATGCCTTGATCTATACTAGACAAGATCTTTCTAGTTCAAGCATGTCTAATGCTTCTGCCTCTCTTTCTGCCTCAATGAGAGGTGCAGTTAAGTGATGGACAGAGTTGTGTAGTTAATGAAGGGCTGGTGATTTGGGCAGCCCAGAGACCTGGTCCTAGTCTGGCTTCTTTCTGAATTTAAGTAGTGTGTCTGAGCCATCCGTACTACTCCCATCTGGTACAAGCTTTTCTCCTTTGCCTGGGCAAGGACAAACTTGATGGTAAGGTCTGGGTAACTTCAGGTTGAAAGAACCCTTAAATAGGCTGGGTTTGGGACATAGATTCCTTACCCAGAGCTTCTCTTCTCTTACCCCAAACCAGCACCGTACTCACTCATTGCTATTTTCCAGTCCCTGCTAGAAAAAATAGTCTTACTCCACTGTTACCTCATTTGTGTTGAAGTTCATTAGAAGATGTGGTTACTGTGTGCTGAGCTGCCTGTTGCACTTCTGGAGCTCCCCCAGCCCAGTTTATTCTTGCTTTGGGAATCTTTGGGATTTTAGTTTTATTTCTCAGGAAAAGTTTAAATGGTAACAGTAGATGGCACTCTATCAATCCTTCTCACAGCACATCGTGCGGGGCATAGATGGAGCTGGAAGTAGAAATGTGCTTTTTTTAGATGCTAGAAAAGGGGTGCTGGGAAAGAGGTGCTGTGCTGTGAGGAACTACCCGAGGCTCTGCTGTCTCTGTCATCGCCTGGGTGACAAACTAGGCCTGCTTTGGTAGGGTACCAGCAATACAGCTCAATATCCTCACACTCCTTTGCTTTCTGTGTAGTGCATCCCTGTGCTCTGCCTGCTCACCTGGTTAGGGCTGTGAGTTTAAAAGCCCTCAGCCCCCAAGATTTATATTCCGTTATTTCATGAAGATTGTTGCTCTGGTTCTTTTTTGGGTGTGGTTTTTCTTTTTTTTCTTTTTTTATTTTTTTGCTTCCCCTACAATAAAGCAAGCTTTTCAAATTGAAGCCATATGTCTTCTCTTTGTGCCCACACAATGGAATCCATCATCATCCTATGTGGAATAAACTCTGCCCTTTGTTATTAATAATTTCCATTTGGTTTTTGTAGCAGTCACAAAAATGCACTTGTACTTCTTTGTACGAGCCCTGGTAAAACACACCCAGCTTGCATTTCACATCTAAACCTCCTTCTCTGCTGATTCTGCATTTGTTCTCAGCCATGTATTGTAGGGATATAACTGAAAAACTCCAGGGTGCATTAGGAGGTGTGATGAATTAATCAGCCCCGTTGTTTCCTTAAAGTTAGCAACACTATTCTCTGAAAAAACAGACTCAGCATCACTGCACTGGCCTTAACTACTAGTAAAGGAAAAACTGATTATAAATGGAACAGTTAGTTAAATTCTAACTTGTGTTTAACATAATTTAAAACTATCTCAAAGATTTTCAGTCATGTCTCTACACCGACTTTTCATTTGCTGTATAAAAAAGGGGCTCTTCAGGGAATCTTTAAATAACTATTTATGCCAACAGTTGCTGTTGTTTGGTTTTTTTTGTTGTTGTTTGTTTGGGTTTTTTCCCCCAATTTGTCACTACTTCCTTGTGAAAATGCTACAAATGGGAGAATTCCAGAGACTTCAAATAATTGGGTGGAATTGTAGTATTCTATTTTCTTGTCAAGAAGATTCTTTTAATAAGCGATGTAGTGGAATACCCAGGATCTGAGATTTCCTGAGGGTTGAAATAGTAATTTGCAAAGATTTCTCAGCTGAGGCAAACTAGCATCAGTGAAACATTTCTCACTGGAAGGTGAGAGAATATTATGAGGTTTCTGCCACATATTTTGGAGCTTATTTGCACACTCTCGAGGGGTAGCCAGAGAAAACTCCTCTGGGAGATAAAAAAGCTGAAGGAAGTAGAAATCGAGCCAAAGTCTGCTCTGCAAGGTGATAATCTATAGTCATCTGGCCCAAGGAACAGAATTTAGTTAATGGGAATAGAAGCTTCGCTTGTGAGTGATCATCAGTGACCTTCAAGGACAGAATGAAGGTGATGTGATGCCCAAAGCATTTTATTAGCACTGTTCAAAGCTGCTCCCTTCCCCTCAACACTTTCAGGGGGTCCTTAGAAGACTCTGGGAACATTTTATGTTGAGTTTAATCAAACTTCAACTACTGTGTCTGGAATGTGGTGGCCATTCACAGGGAACTGGGGAACAGTGTGCTGCAGTTAGTGGGTGTTTCTGTGTGGTTCTCTAGCTACGTGGCAAAAAATGAAAAGCCTGCATTTGTACAGGCTATGATTTAGAAGGAAATCTGAGGGCATTCGGAATGTTACGGCATATTCCTTCTCAGATGCCAGTGAAAAATCTATATTCCACTAAAATCTATTCTATGTATGATCTCGTACTGTTGTCTGGAGGTTCCTGTCATTACCTACTGAACTCTGCTTTCTGAAGTGACTGAAAAAAAGAGTAGTTTTAAACTTATTTATTTTCTTTTCCTCCCTGTTCTGTGACTTATTTTCTTTTGTTGTTGTTTCTTCTGATCTGCCAAAGCATGATCTTCAGCTCTCTCTATTCAGTTAGCTTCAGCAATTGAAGTCTAGAGATGACATGGAAAGGGCTGTAAAATGATAATGGTGAGCCTGAGGGAGATGAGGAAAGGGTGGTATGAGTCAAAGGAAATACTGTCACGACTTCCCTTGTTAATGAGAATGAGTGACTGTGGCTAATAGTCTTCTGGAGCATTAAGGTCTTAGCACATTATCATGGACCATAGACTTTCTCTGTTTCTCTGTCTCTCACATGAGTTCCATAATGTATGTAGACCTCATCCCAAGGCAAAAAATAATGTAGCCCTTAATGCAGTAATAAGATTACATGGATAGCTCCCAGAGAGAGCCAAGCTAAATCAATACAGGCTTCCCATGTCCTTATTCACACATCATGTCCCATTATCTCCTATCCCTTAAGAGAAATGTTTTCTAATAAAGTGTCCAAATACACTTTTTATGTTGTGTAGCATTTGACTCTGGTGCTGCAGCTTCAGTACAGCATGTATGTACGCATGCACATACAGATTTATGTCTGAAAAATGATTAATCAGTACTGCACTTCAGTATACAGTATCCTTTCATATATATGTTCCTAACATTCCCTAAACATGGAGGAACAACTTAAATACAAATTGCTGAAGTCAGTACCATTTTTAATAAAGATACTATATTATTCCTCTTCCTGATAAGCACTCATGTATAAAACTTGCAGAAGCCTATTCATTTGAGTCTCGACAACTGGCAGGCAAAGTGACAGGAGAAATATTAATTCTTCTTTCAGCATCATTCCTCGCTAGTCTAAAGAAATGGCAAAATTATGGGAAAGTGTCTGAGCTACCTCAATGAAGGAGGCTACTTTGACAGGCAGTTTAAATGCCACTGAAGTAATATAAAATATTTCTATTGACTTTAATCAGCTGTAAATCAGTCCCTTACGCTGAGCCAGATCCTGCAACTGCTCAGTCTTGTAAGTATCCCTTAATAACTTCTAGTTCTGCTGAAATTGTGTCAATTAGTTATTTGTGTTCATTGGACTAATCAGGCTCTAGCCTTGTATCAGATATGCATAAATGTCATATTCATTGTCCAAATACATACACAATTTTGCACTGGTAATATGAAATTACTGGACTTAGGTAGGGCATTTGGAACTATGCTTATGCATTTTTTTATCTTTATACTACATATTTAGCTCATCATGCAAAAGATACAAAAATTCAGGTGAGAGATTTTTTTTTTTCCTATTTAATTTTATTCTTGTTCCACATCTCGATCTCTTATTGACAGACAGCAGGTGGCTGTTTACTCCTGAAAGGATTTGTTTCACTAGCAGTCCTGATAAAATTACTGAATTGATGAACCACAATATCTGTCACTTCAAGATATCAAAAAATGCTGTGTGGACCCATTAGCACTCACCTTGGGTAAAGTGAGTAGCCAGATAGGAATTACCATATTGATCAAAGTGGTGCTTCAGTTAGTCCAATACCCTTGCTCTGACTGTGGTCACTATCTGCTGCTTCAGCAGAAAGGGGGAAAAAGTTTTGTGAGAAATATCTGCACAATGACTCGCTTTCAGGAAAAGCTGCTTCCTGACACTTGCTTATCTATTCTATTTCAAGGCAGGTAGGGGTTATGTCCACTCTAAAACATGTTTAACTGATATAAATCTGAACGTCTTTGCTATCCGTGTATACAGCTACACCTTCAGGATCCTGCTGAGTTATCACAGTTTCTCTTTTTATCAGATTCACCTTTGCTATTGTCCTGTTTCAGGACGGCTGTTCCAGCCTCTAGTGCAAGGAAGCACCTTGGATCAGTGGTGACCATGCATCATGCCATGGCTATAGGGAATAACAATATGCACATAATCAATGAGGGGCTGCTTAGCACCAGGCTGAGGAGCTCAGTGGGTGTCCAGAGCTGAGCAGAGAAAAGCAGTGGTCAAGCCAAGGCCATTGCAATCAGATAATTGATTGTAAGGATGAAGAATGCAGGCATCGGCTGCATTGGCAGAATTGGCCCAGGGTACCAATTTCTTTATTCACACAAGAATTTTATAAAGTAATATAGTTAATTGAAAGATTTTAACCTTCTTCTGTGATGAACACAGTTGTTATTCATTACTTAAGGAGTGGCCTTAGAGGAGATGTGACTTTGCTGTAGAAAGTAAATACCACGCTCTGTTCTTAATGAAGGTTAAACTGCCCTCTGATGAGAAATGTGGAACTTCTGAAGTTTTATGGAAGTGTTGTTAGGGTTGAATCTGAGTTGAGAGAGGGCAGGGATGCCTGCATGTGCATAGCTCTTTATTGAAAGCTGCTTTATATGCACACTACCCAGTGCTATCAATCTTATACATCCCAACAGCTCTTGAACCCTCTTCATATGGGGGGAGAATTTTACTTGCGTTGTGGGAAAGGAATATAATTTACCATATTTGAATGTAAAGTGTGTGCATTTTTGCTAAAGAAATTTTCCAAGACAACAAGAAGTTATCCTGGAGCAAGATGGGATGTGCATCTAATAAGAGTTATTTCAAATGGATCTGAGCAAATAGCCTCCTTTGACAATTTGAAACACAATAATTTGGCCAAAACCAATTTTGAAAGAGAGTTTGCTAAATATGCTTTTTTTTTCAGTATTAATTTCCAAAAGGAAATCAACCTGATCTACAAGAACTGTTGAGTTCTGGTACGTTCCTTTTTCCTGCAAAGATCACTTTCCTTCTGTCTGAACCGAAAGGGACATTTTGAGCTCTACACGATTTGAAAAGATGTGGTCTTACTGACTACATGCTCATAATAATCCCTCTTAGTGATATTTATGAATGGAAACTCTTACAACAGCATAGTCATTGAATGCTGGTCTGGACATATGAGAGATGGTCTTTATAGCAGACTGCTCCTCCAAGTTGTTTCCACCATTTTAAGGAATGGATTTGGAAATTATCTTGAGTGAAACTCTTATCCTCCTCACTTTTATACTAATTACTCTTAATCTAGGGCTTGCTTTTTCTGACTTCAGTGCGTCTTCTTACTGAACCATACTTGAGAACAATTTTTTAATGTGTTGTGGCCTATTACCATGAAATGGCTGTAAAAGGTGATGCGTGAGCATCAGAGGTGTAGTAAATCTGCAGATTTACTTAATCAGCTTTTAGCCAGTCTTGGCCAGCTTCTGCTTTACTCGCACCTTTTGCATTATTGATAATAAAAGCTCAGCATTGCGTATTAAAAACAGAAGAAGGAAGGCTTAGCTGCGGAAAGGTCAGAGTCAGCTGAAAATAAATGTGACTTTACAGCTCCAAATGGCAATTCCACCATTCTGCCACTTCAATCTGTCACACCAGTCTTATACAGTGTGAACAGAGTTCAGTTTTCTGTCATGAATCTGGAAATCTGGAGAACATGGAGACAGACTTGAGATTGATTTTTTATTTTTTTTTTTAAATAAATATATATAACAATTAGGGAGAAAAAAAAAAGGCAAAGTTCATGAGGATCAGTAAGTTCTTCATTGCTGTGCTAAATAGCTGGCTCTGCCTGGAAGCATCAGTACGTGGCATTTTGCCTAGCTAAATCTCACGCACATTTGAGAGCTGACAAAACAGTACCTCTTAACAAATGGGCTTATTTTCTGGAAAACAAACCAGATTCTTCAAAAATAATTTAAAAAGCCTGTCATGTGTAGGCTGAGGATTGATTAGTGCAGCATAATTCTCACGTTCTTCCATGCTCAGAAATAAAATGAAAACCTCTTCTTGCTGACCTAATATTACACTGCTGAACAAAACCTGATGCAACAAAATGTCTTTAAATTCTCGAAAAGCTGCTTTGACTTCAACACTATTTTTGTGATTTTTATGTCATGTTTCATGGCATGACATAAAAACTGCACATGGGCTCTGTGCATCCAGATGGGGATCCCCACAGCCAAGTTAAGCAGTCATACATGAAAAGCAAGGCTACGTGTAAGGCTGCCTCTTGATTCCCTTGTAGGTATTCTTTTCTCTTCAGTAAGACCAGGTCTTTGCATCAGACAAGGGATAAAGTTTTCGTGAGTTATTCCACTTTAAAGTTACCCATGTCATGCAGGTACAAAAGGAATTTTTCAAAGGTACGTTTGCCTCAGGTGACGTTTCGGTGCTCTGTTCTCCCTTGGTAGGTATTTGTGCCTGTAAGAACGTGGAGGGTTTTTGTGAGTTCCCCCCCACACACACTACCCCATCTATCACTGACCTCATTGGCTTTCAGTGGAAAATGTTCAAATTCTCTCTGCATCTTTGAAAATGTGGTTTTTAAGGTGTTGATGACATACGGTGAGACTTCATCTTGAGTTCGCTGCAGGTGAAGTTAGGTTCTACCCAACTTCACTTACTCTACAGTAATATATAGCAATACTTCTAATTTGGTAACCATCCATGTGCATGTTTTTTCCTTAGTAAATGTAAAATTATTTACCTCACCGTTGTAAATGACCAACCTACATCCTGTTTTAGATAGTGTAAGAGCATTACAGGGTAGCCCCCAAATAGTTTGAAGAGTATTGTTCTCATAGTACCAAGTGACAAAGCTTTTAAAATTTTTCTTCACTCATTCTTCAGCATGTTTATGTCAGCCTCATGACTTCCACTTACTGCATATGTGCATTATTAGCAGGAAAGACACAGTAATTTGCTCCCTGTATTGAATTATTTTTGTCACTAGACAATTTCTACTTCAAACTCGGCAATCAAAGCAGACAGTTCATTTCTTGGAAACAGACTTTCATCCTAATGCAAAGAATGCAATTATAGTTCAGGGAAGATCTTTCTCCTGATATGGTTTGTCGTGGTAATATCTCCGCTAGGTTTTCACAGAAAGCTTTTTCATTTTTTTCTGCTGTCAAGCAGTGTCACATCTCCGTGGGATATTGAGTAAGTTCTGGTCATTCTGAGTGTTAGATTTTGCCCACTGGTTTGCAAAAGTGAAATTTTGTCTCTAGGTAATAGCATAGGTAATGCCCGAGGGCTGCATCTTCCCCCTTGTTTGGAGTGCCTGAAGAGCAGATGTGGCTGAAAAAGGAAAAACCGGGGAAGGTGGATGAAGGGTTTTGGGCTGGCAGAATCTCTGCTCTCAGGCTGGGTGTGAGCAGGGAGCAAGGTCCCCCAGGCAGCTCTTGGGCTGATCATCAGCAGCTCTTTTCCTGGGTGACCTTTAGGTGAAAAAAGGGGGTGACTTGCTTAGTCTGTTCTCTCCACTAACATAGAGGTACCATTTATTGTAGTGGCTTTTGTGGATTAAAGAATTTGCCATTTCAGGACAGAAGCAAGGCCAAGAAACTAATTTCATACATCAGACACGTGTCAGCAGGATCTGATTTTCAGGGTACAGCCTGATGCTACACCTAAAGAGAGCAGACAGGTTTCTAGGCAGCATCTCCAAGCTTATAAAGCTCAAAATGTGCAATATGGGGATGGTAGTGCAGGAAAAGGTGCTATAGCTGTGATCTGTTATCACACCAGCATCAGTAACTGATGATGAGTAGTACCTGTTTCTCATCACCAGTAATGTGGAGCCTCAGAGCTAGTCCAGTGGCTGCCTGTGTGACATGCTGTGGAGTCTCTTACCTCCTTTTGTGTTCATCTAGTTTCTTCAGCCTATAAACATCTGAGTTCTTGTGTTGTCTTTAGTGGTGGGTGTGAGTGGTACCCAGTGGCTGGCAGACACTCAGGGAAGGGCAGTGGTGAAATGCTGCCCTGCCCAATCAAGTGGTCGTTATGCAAATCTCCCAAAGCAGCACTAATAAGGTTGTGATCCTGTGCAAACCCCTGCTGAAATGTAGAATTCTCCCATGGACTTAAAGGGCTCTCTGTTCAGCATGCAACACTGCTGTCAAAGACTATATTTTTCATGAGGACCGTTTGGGACTGATGATGACAGTTCTTATCAGCACAATAATGCACAAGCTCGTTGTTCTGTTTGGGTTTTTAACCACATTACATATAGCAATGAATGATAGTAATGAAAACTAGACCATTGTGTTAGGAGTCATTGATCTAAGTGAATTTATTTCATTGGGACTTCTCATTTGCTTAAAGGTAAGCATGCGCTTAACGTCTTTATTTCAGGGCATATAGCTGTCTCCTCTGCTCTTTTCAGCTGTGATTTGTGAAGGACAAGAGCCTGGCAAAGAGCAAATGTGTAACATGCTGGTGAAGGCATATTTGAAGTCCCTTTCTCTCCCCAAATCACAGAGGATGTGACTTGGTTTTGCCCCTAGCTGTAGAGCCCTGACTGTTCAGCTGATGTTCCAGCAGCTCTTGCCTTTGTTTTTGCCAGGCCAAGCCATGGGTATCGGCCAAGAATCAAGGGTTGTGCAAGCACAGCAGCCGGTACGTTACAGCAGGGATGGTATTTAATTTGCTCCAATAAAGGCTTGCACAGCACAGAAGTGGAGGAGAACACAGCTGGCTCACAGCTTCCTCAGAGCTGCCCTGAAACTCCAGTAAATCAATAAGCTGGCTACACGCCGCTGACCCTCCCACGTGGTTAATAATCAAGGAAAAAAGCAAGCCTTTAATGTCTCTGTGTTTTCAGAAGGATGCCTGTCTGTTAATAGGGAGAGACAGCTTGTTGGGTATGTGCAGCTGAAACTCGGGTTTGCAGGGAGATGGCTCTATGGAGATTGATCTGGCCCCAGTTAGTAGGGCCACCAGTAACATCTGATGCATGAGCAGCAGGGAAGGGCGCTCGATATAAACCTTAGGGGTTGGCAGAACTCGTTTTTACGTGCACTGTGTTCTTGATAAGCTGTTTCCTCCCTCCCCCCACTTTCTTCACAATCCAGGACTGCTGCAAAGCAAAGTTCATTAATGTTTGCCCAGTTCTTTATGAAATTCATGGATGTTTGTCCAGTTCTTTGTTAAACCCTTAGGAAAGGTACCTACAGCATGGCTGTAGATTGATTGTGTGTTTTTAAGCCTTGAGTGCGTAAGTAACAAGGGATATAACTTAATCCTGAATATTCTCCTGTTTCGTCTGGCAGAGGAAAAAAAAATTAAATCAAAGGTGAGTATGTAAGAGCTATGTGATCTTGCAAGACAGCTGTAAACTGCTCTTTTTTTTCTTAATTAAAAAGAAAAAACTTTCATATCAAGCTAGAAGAAGTGAAGAAATGGCAAAATGAGTTCTTTTCTTCTATGACTCATTCTCCCAACAGGAGCTGCACAGGGAAATTATACAGCTTTAGGAACCGGCTGAGTCAAACAAGCTTGTGCTTAACTTTATGTCCCACTGAAACCCAAAGAACTAAAGTACATGCCTGAGTTAAGGAGGCCAGATTTACCTTTGCAATACATCAAGCTACTCAAACAATGTAAAGGTATCTAAAGTTAGGTAAGAAAATAGAAGCTGTTGCCAAACAGTGATGGTTTTGTAGTGTCTGCACGTTCTAGGTGTTGCACTTCAAGACCTGGATTGTCTCACAAAAAGATCTTCTGCCTTCAGATCCTGGAGGAAACTAGCCCTCGTACCCCCAGAGGATACTGCCATGAATGTGGCAGCAAAATCGACCCTGTCTAATGCTGGTGTAGCAGTAACTACTACAGAATTTGAACATCTTTTTTGCACTCTTCTGCTTTTGCAGCCAGTACTGTAAATTAGAAGAAGAAATTAAAGATCATTAGGATTGTGAATGATCTTGCCGTGAGATAAAACAAGTCTCTTAAGCATGGACTGCTGCTGGCTTGGAACAGAGTTTCTTGTTTCTTTGTTCTGCGATGGCCAGTGTAACACAGTTGTCTTGTGACTTGAACTCGGTATCCGTGATTCTTCCATATTCTGTACTTCGCATCGTAGAATGAAATATAAAATGTAAAGCTGTCAAAGCTGTCTCTATGTCCCTTCTTCTCTTTGTGTTTAAGAGCAGGATTTTGACATGCTTTGCCACAGGGCAGACAGAAGATTAGATTCTGCCCTTGCTAATATGACAAAGGAGAGAAGAGAGGAGGATACGCTTCCCGTCCCTGGGTCAAAAGGGGAAATACTTTGTGAAATTCTGTTCTTGTGAGCCAAGCTGCAGAGACTTTCATCCTGCATTAAGCATCCAAGTGCAGGGAAGCCACTGGTAGGCAACAGATGAAGCTGGGACTTGATGCATGTGTGAACCTCCTGTTTTTCTTTAGGACACTTTAGGGGTGAGACTCCAGCTGCAGAATAGCACCAGTTTATGCCTCCTGAAACTGAATCTCTCTGGCTTGTGTTTGACGAGATCTGGGGAAGTGAAAGCAGCTTAAAGAGACCAGAAGTGATTGTTTAGGGGCCACAAGTAATATTCTGGTTTTATATGCCTGAATGAATATTCAAAATATATCTGAAGCCATAATAATGATTTAATTAATGCACTTGTTAGTTGCATTTGGAAAGTAATTTTGGAGACACGAGGAGCACAGAAGGAGAAAGACGGAAGCTTTTGAAATATGCATGAGGAGCCAAATCTGCAGAAGCAGAATTGCTGTTTAAGAAGAAAAGTGGAGTCACCCCCATGGTGTTTTGTGAACTAATGCATGTTGCTGTGTCCTTAAGAGGTGATTTGTTATATGATCTGTAACCTGGTTTTCTCTCCCAGCACAGCTGAAAGGCAGGATACATGCACATTAATCATGCATTAGCCTTAACTAAGTATTGTTCTAGGATGCTAATGGCTACATAGGACATCCTGTGGTAAATCTGCTCTGTGTTTTCTCTTAAATTAAATGCGTGGCTTCTTCATTCATTGTAATCAGAAAGCTAAAACATAGTTTCCTTCTTCTGGACATCAAATGGCTGTGAGGCTCCGGAACTGAGATAGAGATGGTTAAATCCGAGTTGAATAAACTTGTGAAAATTGCAGCCTGCTCTTGCATTGCCTGTCAAATTCTGTATCTTTTCTTCAAATAGGTGTCTCATTCCCCACTGCTGCCGCCTACTCTCCTGGGATTGGCACTGCCCTTGCTCAATACTGCAGATGTTGCCACTTTTCCCTCTACCAGTGCAGGTTTGTGTTGTGAAATTAGCGTCTGGGATAAGGGAGGGGCAGATCGTACTGCCTCCCACATCCTGGTGTGGAAGCCCAGGATAGCAAACTTCCTGGCTGTAGCAAAGTCCCGTGGTGAAGATATTACCCCCCTCCTATGCTTGGGATCATATAAGAAACCTGCAGAAGAGTAGGAGATGGACTTAGACAAGTGACTCATCTTTTTTGTTTGAGGATTTCTGAAAACACCAGTGTGATTTAGGAAGATGAGATCCAAGGATGGTCCCAGTTAGGATGAGTCACTTAAGAGAATTAAAGTAGGATTTGCAAAAGCAGCTAAATTATAGTATTTTTCACTGTGGAGACACACCATGCTGATTTATTTCATTGCATCATCTGAAAAATGAAAATATCACTCTCCTCAAATAATAATTAGAATCTACAGTGTCTTAATGAGTGAGGAAGTATCGGTTAGATTTGCTGACCTTTTGATAATGGAGCTCACAAAGTTTAATGTCACAAGCAACGCCTCGAGAGAGATTTGGTGGCATGGGTTGAGTGGGAATGGGGGTCTCGAAGTTCAGAATATATGGGGTGGAACTTAGTGGGTATATCACCATTCAGGTTTATGCTCCAATGTCACCTTTATACGAGTGGCTGAGAAGTGATGACATGGCATTTTGCTCTTTTCAGCGCCTTAATGTATAGTTTGCAGAATAAATTGTCTTTCCAGAAGAAATCCTGTCATCGTTAATAAATAGTAAAGATGCATTAGTAATTATGAGGATTAATTTTTCCTGATTTTATGCAGAGATGTTTTGCTTAGCACTCGCAGCTGCGTGGTATTGTGCTAATTGTGCCGTAATTTTATTTCCCACGGAACGAGTGAGTCCCACCAGACCACCCCAAAAGCCCCAATTCAGGAAAAAACCTGGGCACACTTAATGCTGAGGCTGTACTTAATCTCTACAAACCAAAGATGTGATACTAACGGAAGCAAAGTGTTGTTATTTGCAGGATGCTGTGTATTTATTTCTTTTTAAGTGTGGTTTTCTGTCAGCCTGGAGGTTCGTTCTGATAGAGGTGACATTCCCTGGTCGCCCTCTGTCCTCCAGCTCCAATGAAACCAGTGTTCATAGACCTACATGATACCCCAGTACCACCATCACCCTTGTCTCCTCAGCAGCACATTCTGTGCCCTTTTCCAGTTGCATTACTTTCATGTAATCAGCTGTTTGCCAGGAAAGCTCAGGCTGTGAAGCAAGTCCAAGGCAGGTCCTGTGGTATTCTGAGCGGTGGCTGAAATGTGGGCAAGGAGAGGAAAATGGAATGAGAACAAAACCTTCCCCACTTCCTTGTCCTTGGACTCTTTTCCTTTGTCTTCGTTTAAACTGACGTTATGATCAAGAGCTGTAATGAAAGAAAATGTTGTTTAGAGAATGGTTGTTTTCAAAATTTATATAACTTCCAATTGATGAGTACCAAGCGATTCCATCCAATTTCCTTTAAAAACAAAACACAACCCAACAAAACCAAATGTCCCACTGTATTAAAAAAATTAGCTTTCTAGACTGAGTCAGGCAGCCGCAAAAGATTAGTGTTTTAAAAGATGTTTCTGTAGTTACTTTTCATGCTAAATAATACATCCTTTGGATTTGATTATACATTGTATTTGTAATGTGTTCATTCAAACAATTATTAATTTTGAACTACAGCCAATTTCTTTCTAATTTCATTTTACTTTGCATGGTTGCAGAAATGCTGTTATTGCTTGTTTCAATGAATGTTGCAGATTACATTTTCCTAGACAAAGACATGCCCATTAATCTTATAATTTAATCCTGTAAACTGTTTATGTGGAAGTACCAGCTCCTGAAGTCCTGGGGCAAGACCTTCAATTAAGAATGTGAAGTAGACAGTAGGCACTGCTCTGGGAGTTCTCTGCTGTGCTTCCCAGAGTGTTATTTTGGGGCTTGTTGCTCCAGTAACTTGAGGATATGACAGCTTCACGTACAGTTGAATAGGAATTTAATTTCAAAATATTTTCTTGTACCCAAAAATTGCTCCCATCACTCAAGTATCAAAATGTGTTGTTTAAACTTTACTTTTGAAATGCTGAAAAGTATTGTTCTGTTAAGAAACAGTATTTTAGAATGGAAACGTTTTGAAGAAAATGCTTTCCTCTTTGTTATTAGAAATAAAAACACAATGAAAGAGTGGTTCCTGCTTTTAACTCCAGACACTCCTGCCTCAGCTAAGATCAGAAGGTCCTAAATTGCTTACCAGGGAGGATTATTATTTCCACTTCATAGGTCTAGTACCTGCTTGAGGTGTTAGAGGAGTGTGTATGGTGAAGCTGGGAGCTTGCTGGCTGTCTCCTGGATCTCGGTGTATGACAGCTGTCGGGGCTGCCTTGTAGCATGAACAAAATAGTGCCCTTTGGGGGCAGCTGGAAACTGCTTGCTTTGTCCACCCCTTCAGGATCCAGCTGCCCTGTGGATGAGGATGAAGGATGCATTCTACTATGCTGATTAACACTTATTCCTACTTGAAAACCCTTCCGGTGGTTTAGTTCCAGAGGAAACGTTGCCTTTTAGTCTCAACATTTGGGGGTATCATCAGAGAAACCCGGTGTTATCTAAAATAATCCAGTCAATGAGGAATGCTTCCTACATTAGCCTTGGTCTAGCCTGGGGACAGTCATTTCTGGATCTCTAAAAGGCTCACTTTTGCGTCTGCACATGATAAAATTATACTCTCATTAGCTCTACAGGGGATGTCTTATTTAGGTCAAGATGTCAGAGATGATGTATAGCCAAGTTAGCTCCTAGCTTTTTTTCCTTAGGACTCAATGCTTTTTTTTTTGATCAAAAGATTTGTAATTTTCCAATGGAGAAGTAATCTTTTGGGAAGTCTGATTAAAGCTTATGACTTTCTATAGCTGACAGGGATACGGCTGGTGCCACGTTTGGCTGCCTTTGATTTCCTCTCCTGAGGGATCAGATACACGTTCACAGGGTATCTGCAGGGAGATGCAGGTTTGCTCACAGCAGGGAGACTTGAACAAACCTTATCCTGATGCTGCTGTTGCTGTTGGGAGGTTCCTCCCATCCTTTGCTTTGTCCTCTTTTCTGTCTCCTTTTATACTGACAAGGTGTTGCAGGAGCAAAGGTACCTGCCAAGTGTGTGGGTGGGGGCAAACTCACAGTCTTGGTGGGTTTATCATGTCCTTGCACTCAGACAAGGACTTCACTGCGGGTGGGAGTATAAAATAAGTCTGATTCTCTTCTTCTGGGTTGCCATAATTTTTCCTTATCTTATAAAACCACGGTGCTTTTTACTAGGAGCATTTGATGCAGGGTGGTGAGACATAACACTACAATAAATCTATGTTTTTCTAATGGCTTCATTGCTTGCTGCTTTTTAGTTTAATATTTACCAACCTCCATCACAATATCCTCTGACCTGTGGGTATATACACTGTGACACTAAGACTGTCACCTTCTGACAATCAGCCGAGGTGAAAGAAATACTGTTGAATGTGAGAAAGGAGCGGCAGGTAGAGACAGCTTTCGAGGTTTGCAATTTTTCAGCAACTTTTATTCAGCAGTACATGCGGATTGAATGAGCTTGGCTGAGAACATAGATCTGGGGACGTCTCAGTACAAACTTCTGAGGTATTGTTGTGATATCCACACTTCTTCAAAAGACCCATCCTGGGGTGGGTTTGCAACAACACAAACCTAAATATGTGTGGGACCAGTACGATACTCCAGTTCTTTGTTAGACAGGGATAGTACTTTGGGAAGGAGCACTGGAAGATGAATACTTGCTCAGGGTGCAGTAAAGTAGTTAATCTCATTTTAAGCCCTGAACATCTGGCTGTTATTAATAATTACAGGCATTGCAATAGGGCAGTCCGTGTTGCTATGAACTCAAACAAACAAAGCCAAGCACTGCCCACTCGCTCACTTAACTCGGTTTATGGGAGGAGATTTCCAAGGCTTTACAAGTGGAAGCAAAGTCAAGAGTTTACTAAATGCACTGCCTTTTCCCATTATTGCTGTGATGGACCAGGTTGTGCTTATCCTGGAAGAAATGTCAGCAAAGGTTATTTTGACCACAGAGATCTAATCAGAAGCTTCTTCCTCCAGCTGAAGTTTTACAGATGCAGTGCACAGTCCTTTTAATTAAACACCCATTCTCGTAATCAAATGCTTGGCTTTTGGAGATGTCACCTTGTGTAACTTGATTAGATTTTTACTCTGCTGGAGGATGGAATCAATTTTTCTTCTAGTTGTTTGCTAAGAGGTTTTTTATTAATAACACAAATGGAAATTTGACTTGGAAGGTCCTTGTATAGATCTGGTGGTTTTTGCCAAGTCTATGTTCTTGGCTCTGTGGCTGAATCAGTGATGACTTTGGCTTGTTCTGAGCTTTGGTTTTCCCTACATCATCTTCTTGTGTCAGTTCCTCATTTGTAGAATGGTAATAGTTCTTCCCTAAACTCATAATCCCTCTGCCTCTGCCTCTGTCATTGCTCGCTGGCAATGAGGGCTGTGTGTGTAGATGGATATATCCCTCTGGGTTTGTCCCTTAAGGTTTCCTTAACTTAGGAGCTCAGGTTACACAAGTTAAACTTGAGAAAATATGCAAATACATTGAAAAACCAAACCTGTACACATAAAAAGCAAGCGAGGTTTCCTAGGGTAAAGGCAAGCCCGTCTGGATTAAGCAGCTCTGACATATTGCGTGACTGCCTCTTTCTAGAGCTTGGACTCACTTATGCAGTAAAACATTTATGTTATACAGCAGCAGCAGCGCATGTTTGCATAGGAGAAGTAAAACTGCTCAGGTAGAAAATGCTGCTCTGGGCTTCCGTCCCCTGTAGGCAGCAAATCTGCGTGCGGATGCTCAGCACGGGCACTGGAGAAACCTCTGCATTTGGTGCCCGCTCGGCACTGGAGATGTATAATTGATAAGGGCATGTGTCCCTGCTGCAGGCTCCTTCCAAGGCTCCCATACATTAATGCATTATCCTTCCAGGCCTCAGGGGCTTCGGATTGATGTGCCTGTGCAGGTTAGGCGGGATAAATCTGTGATGTCAGCTATTCTGTGCGCACCCTTATCCTGCAGTAGATGTGAGGTGGTTCGTTTTCTTCCACCAGAGGGGAAACTAGCTTTTGCTTCTTGATGGGGGAGATGGAGGGAGTGAGCACAGCAGGGCTGATGTCCTAAAGGCTGACTTCTGATTTTTCACCAGTGCGAGGGTCTGTATTTGTACTGGTAAAGAAGAAATGGGGCAGAGACACATGTCATTTGGCTGTGACTTTGAGACAAAGTAGATACCAGGAGGTTGGTAAATTGATATGGGACCACCGGGAAAAAAAGCAGGTTAGCTGGTCACCCTGGCTGTCCTGCTCAAGCTGGGCTATCTTTGCCAAATCTCACCATTACTAGTTTAACAGCGGTTGGAAACACTTAATGGGATTTACTAATTTGATCAGAAACAGAGACTGCTCCTCAGTGGAGAAAGAAAACGGGCTCTCCCCAGATTAGTGTGCAGCAATACCTAATTATGTCTTTTTAGCTGTTGCCCTCTATCCCCTTACGTATTCATTCATCCCCGTTCACCATAAGGATCTGTCACATAATAATTTGTTTTACTTGTAGCAGTTTCCTTGATAAAGTAACTGTCAGGTGGCTATTCCTGAGTTTTGCTGATGATCTGCTCATTGGAAAAACTGGTTGAAATGTTTCTATATTGATTAAATTAGCATAAAGATGGGAAAGTTGCATATGTTGCCNTTTTTTTTTTTTTGAGGGGTGGAGTGTGTGTTGCCCTAAAGCTTGTTGTTTAGTCCCTTACTGTTTTCACCAACAAATAATATATCTATTTACCCGCTGTGGGTCTGTGTTGTTGTTGATAATAGCTATAATTGTGGTCAAAGATGGGCATAAATAAATTTGGAGGATGGCACATGCAAAAACCCTGGTCTATTCCAAGAGGAAGTAACTGTAGCTGCTTTTTTTTCTTCCTGTGATCACATGTGAAGGTCTGCATATGTTGTGAATCTTAATTCTGTATGTTGGTTTCTCTGGGTGCATTTATAAACCTGTGCAACCCTGTGGGTACTAGGTATGTGCCTGTGCTGTGGATGAACTCTAAATATTTAGTTAGGCATTTTAGATCTCTTTATCACATCTGAGAGCTCATTAAACCAAGGCAAATGCAATCAGTCAAATTTACTGGTGAAATGTGACAGGCAGTTACATTAGGGGATTAAAATCATAATTCCTGGAGGTGCTCTGAGACAGACAAAGTGAAGGGCGGGGTTCAGGTGTGCTGCTGTAAGGATTCTTTCTGGATGGCTCATGCAATACCATGTGTATTGCAATTCACAGTAAACTCATGGCCTTTAGGTCAAATCATATTCAAAAGGAAAGCAATCAAGGTGTAATCTAGTTTTGTTTTGTGTTTCAAGCACAATCTGTTCATTTTTTTTATTTTGATGCAACGTAAGGTAAACTCTGGTGTACATATCTCTCGGAAGAGACAAAATATATGTGAAGCTATTTGGCAAGGCTGTATAAAAGCAACTTTAAGAGGTAAATGGCCAAGGAAACACAGTAATGCTGTGATCAGTCACACCTCGTGTGACTTATGTACAGTCCAGGTTCATGTCTGACTTGTGCTATGCAACATAGAGGTAAATATTGGAGGTTGGGGCAAATGTAAATTTGTGTTTTATTTCACCTTGAGCTTCCTAGACTGTAAATCATTAGCCTAGAATTTTTCAAAAGAATCTAAAGGAAATCCAATGAACTTTTAGTATCTAAATCTCTTTTTATCTTTTGTTTCATGCATTCCATTTCCCCCTCTGTATTCTGAGTGTAACAATACGTTCTGCTTCATCTAGTTGGCTTTGAATGCCAGCACCTGACCTCAGCGCTTGCCTGTGCCCCTGCAAAATAGGCTTTTTACTCTATTTACGGCTGACAATTTTGGGTGAGGTTTGCTATACGCCCTTAACAGCCTCTTGGTAGCCCCTCTGAGATAATCTGCTGTTCACTTCTCCAAAAAGACATTACTCTGTAACCCCCAGATATGCGAGCAGCCTTTTCAGACAGAGCACGGACTGAACGGCCAAAGGGGATTTCTACTAGGTACTCAATCCCCAAAGTGTGTATTTTTAGACAGATAAAAAGCAAAATAGCAGCTATTTCTCCATGGAAGCCATGATGCTGCGTCTTACCCAGCGGTGCTGCTGGAGCTCTATCTTTTGTGTTCTGTTTTTTCAGGCTTCCTGGCTCAGTAGCTTTTGCAAACGCTGCCAATATCCAGGGATCCTTCTAGTTTCAGAGTCTGGTGACAATCCAGATGAATGTCCCTGCAGTATGTGCAGTATTTGCTTATGGAAATTGTAAACCTGTAATCTTTAATAATGGACTAGATTTGTTGCTCTGTAAGACCTTGTATAATTGTTATATATTGTAGATAAATATATACTATAAATAAATACTCCTTTTTAGGTTTAATTTCATTTGGCTGGGGAAAAGAAATGCAACAAAATGCATGAGTCCAAACTGAAGCCACAAATCTCTCCTTTCAATGACTTCAATGTCACTTTGTCTCAAGAACCTTTGTTTCACATGTCCAAGGCCTTAATCCTAAAAGCATATTTTCCAATGCAGCTCAGACAACCCTTATTCTTATTTCTTTTATCTACTTGGATTGCACCGAGTGGGTGCCAGAACATCAGCTAGAGTTAATTGGCAGCGTGCAATTAAAGTCAGTGTAGCTATGCTAATTAACACTAACATTGCATTGGGATAAAATAACGCAGGCGTGGTCCTAAGCTCTACGTACCAGCCAGTGACTTCTGCATAGTGCTTAATTCTTATTTAAACAAAGCATTGCTGTGTGAACTCCACAACACCAGCAGCAGGGGTTTGCTTGTTTATTACCCGTCAGCCTTTTATGAAGATACTCTAAAATAGTGCAGTTTCTTCAAATGCCTTTTAAATAATAGGATTTCAAAGGTATTCCCACATCTCAAGATCCGGCCCTATAGTGTCTTTGATTTAAGGGGTTCCTTTTCACAGCCCAGTGTGCCTGCTGCACTTTTCAGCAGATTAGTTCCTCATTATACCTCTCTCTCCTGTGCACACAAAGATTAATGCTGCCATCGGAGGTTTCCGAGTTGCATAAGCTACAATGACATATTTTTCAGTAAGTGGGCTAACTCCTGCTATTCATCAGGGTTGGGAGGAAGGAAAAGATTCCGGGAAACTAATTGAAGGTTTGTAATGGGAATTTGAAATAAAGACTTGAGGCTGTTGTTCCCTTGAGTTTGGGGCCATGCTTCACTTCATCATTAGTGATCTTAGGAAATGTTAGTCCATGTGGTACAACTTTTATGGAAAGCACTTGTACTTTTGCAGTGTACAAATGAAAACCACTGTAAAGCACGGAAGAATTTAGTGAGCTTGGGGGAAGGGAACTAAAGGGGACTGGGAGCCTTGGATCGATGCTATAAAAATTGTATGATGCTTTGCAGATGGCTGGGTATAAATCTCCTAGCTCCTTACCTACTGCTTTTGCATCTTGTAGTGGCTAAATATAGACAAGTGTTTCTTTGACTGGCGTCAATAGTACAGCTCCACTGAACACAAGGGACCTTCATCAGTTTATACCAGCAGAGGACTATTTTATGATGGAAAGTAATAAACTAGAAGTGACCGAGGTACATTCGCGTTGTTTCACTGAAAGCACACAATGAGTCTTTAAGCACCTGCAGCCCATGCTCCCCCTCTCCATCTCTGCTGACCTTAATTCCCATGGTTCTGGGTCCTCTGTTGGTGATGTCTGGGCTCTGATGATGTGGGTAGGGATGGGGAAGCTGCCAGAGGCAACAGCTTTAGTGGTTAGAAAATGTTGTAGCTGAACTCGTGTTCCTGAAAGATGGCAAATCTTCTGAGACACCCAGTGCAAATCAAACAACTTTTGAACAAAATGCCTCCTTACTTCCTTACATCACGATGATTTTGGACTTTTAAATCTATAAATTAACAAGCGAAAATACCTGTGGAGAAAAAAAAAAGAAAGAGGGAAGGCAGGCATTTATCTTCTGTGTTTGTGATGCACATGCAGATATTGAATTATTCTATGTATCAAACTAATTACTGTAATGAAAGGATAATAATAATCCTCTAGCAGCCTGTAAGATTGCTTGATGACATACTGGGCATCTTTTAGTTTGCCACTACTTTAATCCATATTTAGTTGATGACTAATGAAATACAACCCAGAGCATTTTGTTATGAACCCTTTTATTGAAATAATTTCACTCAGATAGCTATTTATTATCCAGTTCCTATTTTAGCTCCTGATTTGCTTTCTGCTGTATGAGTGCAGTGAGTGTTTGGAGTAAAAGTGTGACTGTGTATTCTGGTATGGCTCTGTGCACAGACAGAAATAACCATTCTGCCCATAGAGGAATGATCAAGCTGGGGTCAAACTCCACTTGTGCACCTGACTTACTGCTTCTGTTTTGGAGACAAAGAGGCCTTCAGGCATTGAACGTAATTTTGTGTGTAATTCTATTAAGGTGGGTATTTCTTTCCTGACACTGCTGCCTTGAAACAGGAGAAGTGATGGTCAATGTAGGTAATACACTACTTAAAATTGCACTTCAGTCCTATGCACAATAAATGGAGCAAGAAGTGCTTGGTGCTGAGTCAGTACAAGCTGAAATGGTGTGAAGTTGTCTCTTTTCCTCTGACTTGCTGCCTGCAGGCATTCAGCCACATCTGTCACATAAATAGGACGTGCATCTTCTAAGGGAATGTGGTGAGTCAAAAGGCTGTTAAAAATCATAAACTGCTCAGGTGAAGCTGATTGAGATTGGACGTACCACCGCTCCTGCCCTTCCACTCTGCAAAGTTGTTTGGTCTGTGTAGGGAGGGAGTAAACTGGCACTAAAATCATAGAATGGCACGTTGCTTTGGTGTAAATGACAGCATGAGCTGCAGAGCAGGGAAGAATCACTTCCACAGAGTGGGGGAGTTTGTAATGAACCTTATAAATCATTTCTTTCCTGGAGACACTTTGAATGTATCTGTGAAGTCAGTGTGAAAATTAAGGCGAGCACTCTAAGTGCTGTTTTCCCTTGGAGAACTGACTGTGGTTTATTCTGGGATATGAAATATCAGTCAGGCAGAGCAGAGCGTAAGAGGCCACATTATTTGTAAATCTACGGTGTTCCATTTTGTACCTAGTTGTTTAGTTCCTGGTGATTATATTTTTATTACAGTCTGTCTGACCTTGACTATTGGCATTAAGCAAGTGTGTTTCAGGTGGTACTTATCCAGGAAGATGTTTTTTTATACTAGACAGGGAGTGAATACTGTAACGTTCACAGCAGAGTTCCAGAAAATTACAAAATCCTTCATTAGCACAAGAGATTGCAGTGTGGTTCTTTCCCATAATTAGCCGAGTTGTTAAGTGCCTGAAATAGGCTTTGTCTTTTATAGAGCGAAGAGAGTAGCAGAAAGCAGGAACTGGTAGGGGAAAAAAGTTATGAGTGAATGGCATCCTGAGCCCATCTCTAAGGCAAAATAGGTAGAAACACGCCTGTTCCTCCTTGTGGGATTCAGCCCTGCAGAGCTTCTCAGCAGAAGGAACATCTGTAAGGTAGTGCCTTAGGGCTCTGAGCCCACCACTGAAATTACACATGGCTCTGTGGCCCAGAAAGCATGTAAGGGTTAAAATTCCTGCTGGGACTAAGCACGGTGTGAAATTTAGCAGAATTGCAATCCTGTGTGGTTGGGGATGTTGCTTCTCCCAAGTGTGATGAGGGGAGCTCTGTGCGCCCTTTGGTTCCAGACCTAGGCTAAGCCAAAGCAGGTTCTTGCTGACAAGGTTCCTGCCAGGTGGAAGCTGTACTGAAGCAGCCTTGCTCTGGGTATGCGCAGGGGAGGGCAGGCAGCTTGGTCACTCTAGTGCTGCCTTTTCTATTCCAAACAGGGATGCAGAGATGAGAAAGGGATTTTCCCCAAAGCACAGAGCAAATCAGCAGATGCTGCAGCAGCAGCAACTCCAGTTTCCCAGCATCAAACTGCCTGAGGGAGGGAGCGACTTTTCCTCTACAAGGACACAAAACTCATGTAATACTGCAGAAATTACAAACTATCAGTATCTTTTTTTGGAAGACACCTTGACATTTGCATCTTGATATTGTAATTGCTGCATAAAGGGCTCGGTCTTTGGTAGAGTCTGGCTCAGCAGCATTGTCGAAAGGGATGCTGAGAACTGCAACCCCAAAATAAAAACCATGTTGGGGTGGGTTCCTAGTTGCAGGGCTGGGCTCTAGCCAGCTTTGCTGTGCTGCCTTACAAGCAAGAAGGGCTCCTAAGCAGCACAAAATGCTCTGTGTGTGTTAAGGTGAAATTTTAACTGCCCAGAGCAATTTTCTTGCTGGTCCGTTTGTCTAGCCTACTGCTGTTTCTTGTGTTATTTTTAAATCTTCACTGTGTAGTGGTAGTGAGGGAGAAGGCTGCCTTAATTACTGCAGATAAAATAAATCAGGGAAATCTCATTGCAAATGCAGGGAGACGAGACAAGCCTAACTACAGCTCCCTGAGTCATCCTGCCAATAAGGCTATTAATTTTAGTCTGAGGGAACAGACTGCATATTCAGAGGCGCTGTTAAGAGGTATTGCAGGCTTTCAGATCTTCGGGATGCCAGCTTCCATACTGATGGCTGAAGGATCCAGCCAGGTGATGTAACGCTCTCCTGGATGAGAGCTGCCAAAATGAGGAGACAATACATAGGAAGACTCCTGGGTAGAAGACCTTAAACCTTATTTTCTTTATGGTGAGATTGATAGAGGGAGCCTGTCATATGTGTATCTTTAGAATACCTATTCAGAAGATGCACTTATTGTTAAGAAACATGTCAGTCCTTGAATCCAGTGGTGTTTTGCTAATTTGAGTGCACAGGTAAATGAATTTAACTCAATGACTAGAGCAGTGACCTCAGATGCAAGGGATGTTTTTGTTCATTCCCAACTCTAGCACTCGGTAAGTCACCTTCTTTCTCATTACATCAGTTTTCACTCTCTTCCTCTCCCTGAGATCATTGTAAAACCTCCTGGAGAGTCTGCAGTGATCCTAAACTGTGTCCTGGAGACCTGGCACTTGTCCTGTCCAGAGCGTGGAGGAGCTGCCTGAGGTCTCGCATAATTTACTTTGGTTTGTGACCAGTTTTGGACTCATGGATCTGCAGTCTCATGCTTTATACTTTTTACACTATTAGCCAACAAAGGGGATGATACATCTGCTAAGATGAGTGCTAAATTTTCTATGCAACTGATGTTTAAGGACCAGAGAAAGCAACCTAAGGTGGAAAATACAAAGGTTGGAGGTGGCTCGTTATGTTAGTGTGAGAACTATGTCAGTTGCTTTATCAGAAGCTGATATTTGCAGGTATGAGAGCTCTCTGCTTCTAGTGAAAATGGTGAAATCTGGACTTTTTCTGCATTGTGCAAGATCAAATTCCGCTCTGCCTGTGACTGGGTGTCACTGCCCTGTTCACTGAGTGCATCCACCCTCTTGTGATAGACAGAGCTGCAATTCCCCCATGCATATTCATGTGTGGATGTCTTCTTGCCTGCTCCCTGCTTTTTCCTTTTTTTTTTTTTTTTTCTTTGGTGGTTTGTAAGTGTAAATTGTCAATAAGTGGTTTTATTTCTTTATCTTCAGGGTTTTTTCCCTCCCTCTCTCCTGTGGCCTACAGGAAGTTCCCTCCCATCTGTTCCTACCATATGTTTTTGATGGCAGTTTGCACACTAGATTAGAACATGGGGATGGTTGGGACATTGCATGGCAATTTTTAAAAATAATTCCCTTTCGGTAAAGGGGGATTTAGGTACACCTAGGAAAAAAAGCAAGCATGCTGTTTTTCATCTATCTGCCCATTTTTTTTCCACACCCACAAAATCAGTGATCAGCTACATGAAATCAAACATGAGGTGGGTTTTAAATGCCTTTGATCAACTACAAAGTAATGAAACAACACTTCATAAGACTCTGGATATCTAGACATCATGAAAAACCGGGTTCAATCCTAGAGACAGTGAGTGATCACTTCAGCTGCAATAATTGCTAAGCTCGACTTTTTTTTTAAACACCTTGCCAGACGGCAGACAGCGAACAGGCTGGAGAAGTGGCCAGATTATTCTGGTCATGTTCTGTACCTGCTGCATCACTCCAGCAGGTTCTCTCTTGCAGTGGAACAAAAAGCCTCTGTTGCAATAAACTATTCCAGACAGCAGCACTGCTACATTGCTTGACTTTGTAAAGTTATCCTGTTTCTTTAAAGTAGTATTTTCATTTGATGATACTGGGGATTTGCTAATTGTATTTCCTCTGTGCTTTTACTCGTCATATCTTACTGTGGATTTATCCCTTTGCTTGCCTTTTGTTTTCAAAAACCAAACTAAAGCATGTATTTGTATTTGCTAATAAACAAAAGTGGTGGTAGAATTTAACTGGAACACAAAGGCAATATGGTGTTGTTATAATTAGCCCTGCACAGTCCTGCCAATAAATTCTCGTGGGCTCGGATCGGTCCCAAGTGTCAGTGAGTATTGTTCTGTTCGTCCGGTGAAAGGAAACCTGAGCTGAGCACTGGTGCTGCTATGCTGAAGGCAGTGTTATATTTCTGCTTTCCACTGGTGTAAATCTCTGCTGGTTCCATGGCGTGTGGTGCCAGTGGGAATGTAAAAGGTGATAGAAAGTTCTAACGAAGGCCAATCCAGGGATGAGAAATGTCATTGCCCAAAAAAGAAAGTGCAAACTCTGCTTACCTGCTCCTGTCTTCACTGGCCATGTCTCTGTGCCTGGTGGTCAAGATTCTAGAGGGTTGTGAGAACCTTGTTTAACTGATGGGACTTTGTGCTGACAAATTCTGGGTGGTGCCCTGTAGGCACTGATATCCATTGCTTGATCATTTCATGGCACTCCAGACCAAGTGGAAAAAGTTCAGAAAAGGGCTGTGAAGTAAACGAGGGGAATGGAGATCCTGTTCTCTGGAAAGCTTAGATCTTAAACCGTGCTGGTCAAGTCCCTGCTTGCTTAATTGAGGATAAGGGATTTTTGGTTAGCTAAGGAAGCTTCTTTCCCTCCTATTGTCTTCATGGCTGCACCTTTATGCAGATTCTGCAAGATCTCATAAGGGTTGTGCTTTTGCCCGTGGTCAGCCTCTCAGTGTAGACGTTGGAACCCGATCTAATCATTCTGTTGAAAACTTGCAGGTATAAGCATCTCTTGCCAAATCTGCAATCGACTTCATAAAGTTACAATTAGGTTTGACCTGGACAGTCTGGGTTTTGAGGTGCGATGATTGTGCTGTGCTGTGCTGCTGGGACTGCTGAGAACCCAGGAAAAGTGGCAGGAGAACAATTTTCCATGCAGTTTACACTCCAGGCACTGAGTGCTCTATGCATTTCTGTCTCCCAGACTAAATAAAGATTTTAAGCCCATAACACAAGAAAAATTATGGGTTAATCATTCTCATAAGCTGCCAGTCCTAGCCTGGGATATTTTAAAGAAAGCGTATATTCGAGCATCCGACCGGCCAGCTTAACTCCTATGCCCGATTGCATAAGCCTCTCTTGTTCTAAAACAAACAAAACCTACTAAAAATGCATGAAAACTAAATGCAATGTAGCAAGGTTCAGTTTCTTCTACTTATATCAGAAGGAGAATGTATGGGGTTGCTATACCATGTTTGCATGCTCTGTTGTATTTCTTGTTTGCTAAACTCTACCAATTGCTTTCAAACCATATGAAGCAGAAGTTAAAAAATCCCTAAACCAAACAGTCTTTAGAATGATTTTTAAAATTAATCTGCATAATGCAAATCTAATTTAAGTATACTTCTTCAAAGGCACAGCAGACCCATGAGCTGTCTGACTGGGCAGTGGTGTGGCTATATCCTTAAATCTCTTTATTCTACAGTAGAGTTTTTTTTTCCCCATATAGAAAACCCCACCCATATCTCTGCAGTATCTGCAGCATGAATTAGAAAGTCCATGGGGACATGTAGGTCAGCATGAGCAGATCTGACATCAGCCTGCAGATTATGCCCACAATCAACAGTGCTGCAGTTGTTTTTCTTTCCTCCCCCTCTTTGTACTAAGAAAAAATTATTCTCAAATGGCAATTCTAAGAAATGCTAAAATGCCTCTACAGACAGTCTTGTCAAAGTGCCATTCTCTGCATCAGAAAATCCTTCTGTGCCTTGTGTGTAGAGAAAAAGATATAACCCAATAATGTATATTTGCTAATGCAGTATTGACTGGAATTCCGAAACCCAGCAGAGAGATGTCAGAGGAAGGAAGCTGAAAGCTGATGATGATGCAGAGAGGAAAAATGAAACTGTTATCTGATAATAAGAGCTTTCAGGAGCAGAACCAGTGGCCAGGTTCAGAGCTCAGGGGCATTGCTGCCTAACGAGAGCGATTCCACCAGCTTCACAGGACTGCTCTGCCTACTTCTAGAAATGAATTTTCCCTGAATTGATGAATCTGTACCAAAATACCACTTCTTGCTTCTGACCCCAAGCAGGCCCTGCCTACATATTATCTTTTTTTCCCCCTAGATGCGTATATTAAGATATAGCTCTGAATTCTCCAATTTCCTGTGTTTTTAGCAACCTTAAGTGCTGCCTCTTACATCCTTGTGCTATTTTTACAATACTCTAATTATGCTGGCCCCGGTGGAATTATGCCAGATATATCCTAGGGTAAAACTAAACTTGAGCTCCCCAGTTCGAAGCCCAATTATTTATTGGTGTAATTTGCTGGAATTAACTTTAATTTACCATGTTGTATCCTGGGACAAAATTTATCCCTCGGGATAAAATTTATCCTTCGGGATGTTGTGAAAGCAGCTGGGAATAGTCATGTTTCTGAAAAACTTGCTTTGAAGTGAGGTGGAAACCTTAAAGATTTCTATATTCCCTATGGAATGGGAACTTGTGTTTATACTTTCAGTTGTGGCCTGTCTGTGAATGGAGTAAGGTGGAGATGTTATGCCTGAGAGTTTTCTGGCTTAAGTAGAGGTGACAAGGAGAGGCTGGGAAAGGGAAGGAGTTGATGCAGAAAGAAGTCAAAAGATTAACTCGGGATCATTCTGCAGATCAGTGGCAGTTCTGGAAATAACATCTAGTGTTCAAGGTGCACTCCCTCTTAAAAGAAAATCCATTTTTTTCCATGGGGAGTTTTTGCAAAGTTCGGGCAGCATTTCCCATCTAATCACAAACCATTATTTCCCAAGACAAGAAGTCTGGATTGTGTCCTACCCCCCATGTGTCTCACCTGGTGAAAATCCGTGTCTTTTCAACAAGCTGAGAGGTGTCTGCATTTCTAGTGACATTAAATTCTGGTGATGGGCCAATAAATCTGCAGCTGGGTGCCTAAATCTGGGCACAATAAACTGAAGCATACTCACACACAGACCATACAGGAAATCCTGGGTGACTCCATGTCAATCTGTGAAACAAGCGTGGCTTAATGCGTTTTATTTCAGTGGTGCTGATCATCTGGGGTGTTCTGCTATCTTTTCCCGCTGCTAGACGCGGAATAGCAGAGCCAGATTTAAACTGCAGAGAGAGATGCTGCTATTCTAGTAGTGGCATAAATAATAAATCAAAGCCAGATGGGGTGGCTGTTTCTTAATTAGGGGCCACTACTGGACAGTGCCTTTCTGTCACTTGAATGGTGACGTGCTTGGATTACGGTCCAGAGGAACCTTTGTTCCCCTGCAGAGTTCCATTAGCTTCCCGTGGATGAAAAGGTCTGTCTTTGGAGGACTCTGTTGCAGCAGACTTCATCTTCTGCTGGAGATGTACTATAAGTACTCTCCTTTATTATTTTCCTGAATTGAACACCTTCCAGTGCTTGAATGCAGTAAAAATGACATTTAGAGAGCAAATTGGGACATAATTCTAAGTTCTAAGTATATTGGAAAAGAAAGTTCTGTGGAAGGATGGGGGGGGGGGGTAATATTAAATGTCCTTCTAAAAACCATAACCTTTCTGTCCTTTGTGAAGACAAATATTTTTAAGTTTCTGTGTTTTTATAAGTGCAATAGGGTAACTTTATTACTGCTTTTTTCTCTTCTGGAAATTCTAGTTTGACATGAAAAAGATGGTAGTTAAAGATCAGCTAGTGAATTATGCTAATACTTTTCTTCTAACCTCTTTTTTTTTCTGATTATGGATCCAGGGTAGGGGGAATAAAAGCCTCGGATGTGATTGTCTGTAAGAGGCTTTCATTGGCATATTTTTTCTTGCAGTGCATTGCATATTACACACCAGTAATGGAAAGGCAGGAGGGCAAAAGGTGATACCTTGATGTAGCTTCTGTATGGCTAGGTCAATTGGGAAATTTGTCTTTAATGACTGAGTCCTTCAGCAAAAAATTTGCATTTCTATGCTTAAGTATAAGGATTAACTAAATAATATGATAGCAATAATTGGTCTGGAAGAGCTTGCACAAGAGGTGGGACGTTAGTGTAAGTATTCATTCTGAATGGAAACGTAGCTGTTTCGGATCAGGATACTGGGGAGAGGGAAAGAGACAGTTTGGGATGAGGGTGAGAGGAGAATGTGAGTTAGAGCCTGACAGCTGTGGAACAGCAGCACCACGGTTCCTCTGTGCCTCCTGACTAATCACGCGTGTGTGAAGCACAAACAGTTGTGCGGTGCCAAGCACAAGAAGCTTGAAAATGAAGCTGCTGATTCTGCGTAGAGGTGAATGAGCCTTGCTGCTGGGGAGCAGTGAAAAGGTGGTCAAGCTGGTGATCCTTGTGACAATCCGTATCTTCAACTTTCCCCTTTAAGGCCTCACACTGTGACTTAAATAAGTGTCATTGGGCTCCCGGGCTTTGGGTGGATTTGACCTACAATGAATATGGATTATCTAATTTTGCAGCACCTGTTTAATAGATGCAATTAGGCTAAAGTGCCTGGACTCACCTGGAGCTTCGAGCCATGCTGGGAAGTGCTTGTATTTGTTTTTATTGCTGTGTGACTATTAATTCTTTTTCCATTTCATATTCTGAGACTTCATTAATTAAAGCACCTTTCTCTTACAAATGCAAAGGATGTAAAGCAGTTTGCTGTATTAAAGGACATTGGGCTTAACATGCCTAAAGAAGACACCATACTGATAGATACAACATTAAGGACTTGGTTAGATTATTAACTAGTAATGAGTAATTTTCTCCCTATTAGTGTGCTGCAGCTACAATTATACCTTCTACTAAGGAGCTTCTGCGTTCCAAGGCACAGGACTTGTTTGTATTGGCTCTTTCCGAGCTCTGGCTGGTCAGTCGATGCTTCTCTGACAATAATGGAACATTGATTTAGTCTCTTTTGTGCCTGTGAGTTGTATTTGGCAAAGCCAAGGTGTGGCAGGAACTGAAGGCTGACATTTCAAAATGATTTGGAAGTGGTGCTTCTGCTTTGCACGTGTGTTCTGAGCTTACGTGGGACGCAGATGAGAATTGAGCAACGGGCTCATCCCAGGATCTTGAGGTTTTTTTGTGTACTTAGCCTTCCTCTTAAGTTTGTATTTGGAATTATAACTAAATCTGGAGCTGAGTGAGGTAGTAGAGTGAAATAAAAAACAAAACCAGTTTATACCTGGAACTGATTTGCAGTCCTGTTTACTAGAAATAAAGACAGCCACGGGACCTAGAACTGGAAATTATGCCAGGGAAATCCCAGATTCTCTGTCAGCTTGTAGTGCTGTCCTTTAGTGCTCTACTCCGTCTCCTGAGTTTACCCATTTTGTTTCAAGATCTGTTTAATGGGAAAAGTTTTACATTAAAAATAAAACACCACAAACAAACCTGAAACCCGTAAGACTGCTCTGTCTTTGTCCCAGAGATCAGCACTGCTGACAGAATGCAATTAAAAATGAACCACCAAACCCCCACAGCACTAGAGGAGGCAGCTGGGATGTGCTCAGAAAGGGTCTGAAGGACAATGAGGTGCCCTCAGGACTGGTGTGTGAATCTGGAAGGTGTGCAGAGTAGCAGTCCCTGAGGAAATGTGGCTATCCCTGCCCTATTCCTAAGAGGTTGCCCTCAGGCTCTGCAGTGGGAAGAAGGAAATTATACCAAATGACAGCATCCAGCTGGGGCTGCTATTGCTTCAGTCACTCAAGAGAAGAAGCTGAGGGTTTTTTAAAGTTTTTTTTTAATTTTTTTTATTGCAACCAAGAAGACTTTGAGCATGTGACTTATTTGCATTTTGAGAGCTGAAAAGAATTCAACTTGTATGAATTTGTTTTCTCTCTGCCCTCAGTCCCTCAGGTGGCAGATAGCTCTGTTAACTCCGGTAGTTAACTCGAGTGGAGCTCATGCTTTTGCCATTAGGCCAGAATAAATACCAAGCAGTAAGAGCCCAGCCACACTTGGCACTCTGCAAACACAGCACATGCTGGAGGGAGCAGAGAGAGGGCTGAAGGGACAAGGTGTGAGCCCTGAGCCGTGGCACACACAGGGAGAGAGACCTGGGCTTTGCTCCTTCAGCTCTCCAGTTCCAGCCACACGACAGCGATGTCTCAGGTTGGTGGATTGTTTTGGAAGTGACATTAATTTGCGGTTACATCACACCCTGATTTCATCACCACAGTGTTTGTGAGGAGCGTGTTCCTCTGCAGTCGCTGATGTAAAGCTTGGCCTCTGCGCTGTAGATTCAAGGGCAATATCAAATCATTTTAAAACACCGCTGCTGCTTCAATTGCTCTGCTTGTCGTGCTGAAAGCAAACCAACGGGAGCCTTATTCAACACTGAACTTGATATATCATCTGTCTAAAACTCTGAGCCAAAGTCTATGAAGGGAATGGGGCCAGGTCTGGGGTTGTCTGATCTGGGTGCTCTGGGTTTAATGGTGATCGGCCCTTGGCGTGGGAGTCAGTGTAACAAGACCACGTGGACCCTGATCCTTCAACCTGATTTCTGCTCCCAGTTCTCTTTGCTTTAGTAGCATCTTTTAGATTGCAACCTAGTGGATAATATAATTCGAATCTAGTTGAAATTGAAGATCAAGAGGAGACATACTATTTTGTTTTTAAACAAAAAAGTCTGGGAAAAGATGATGTGAAGAGATATAGTTATTTCAGCAAGTTTAAATACCTGCTGGAAGCTGGAATCCAGGATCCAGACGTGATACACATGATGTAAAATGTCTTGCTCCATCTGTGATGAAATGTTGGGAATGATTTCTCTTGAATATGGATTGGCAAGAACCACTGTGCTATAGCTGAGCTTCCTTAGCTATTAACCAAATAGCTGAGTTAATGATTACTTCTTTTTTTTCCTTCCTTCTGGCTGATTTTTCATATTTTTATTAGTCAGGATGGGTCTAGCTGCTCTTGCATCAGCTGGGCTCGGCAGATGGGACTCAGAATCACACCAATGCAAGGTAGTGCAGAGCCAGGTCCATGGAACCAGGTCTCCGGGAGTGTAAATCAGTGCAGTGGAGGACACGGGACAGATTTAAAGCCACTTGCAGAGAAATTCAGGCTGCCTGGAACTTCATGTTCTTTCCAAACAAATATTGTCTCATTAAGGAAGTAAATGAGGATAATATCTTAAAACTTCAGGAGGTGGTTGTCTTTGAATGAGTTTTAGTCCTGACTTTTTTTATTATTTTTTTTCCGCCTGATAAGCTTGGAAACTGTCCAGAAACACTTAATTAATTGGCTTTGTCACAATCTGTTGAATCCCTTTGTGTCCTGGGCAAGTTTATCTTTGGGAGCGCTGTAATAACGTACTGAATGAACGTGTTCTTTCTCCCGTGTCTGCACGAGCACGTGCGACCGACTGCTGTGTCCAGTTATTTTTTGCATTTTAAATTGGACCTTCCGTGAGGACTTGTTCAAGGGGAGTCTCTGTAACTCCTGATGCAAGCCAGTAATAGATATTTTATAAAACCACGGAGCTGTTACTGTTAACAAAATCAGCTTAGTTTCTAACTCTGGGGAGGAGGTGCGGCTGAACATCTGGGTGGGATATCCATGTTTTCGTTTGAAGGGATGCTTGTTGCAGCTGAGATGCTCTGCGCTTTTGCAGGCTGAAGTGCTGAGAATTCTTGAAGGAGTGGCACCTCCGCTCAGATGTGATTTTTGCAAGATCTTGTATCCTCACCTTCTTTTGAATTAGATGGCTTTTTTCAGGATAATCTACACAGAAGTCCGTAAAATGGTACTTTGTGACTGCAGCTGGCTTAGTTGTACGCACTGAGATGCTCTGCTACAAATTTTCAGTGCTTTCAGGCTCTCTTAAACACCCAACTCCTTGGATTATCTGAATTGGCAAAGCTTTGACTTCAACAGAACTGGGCTGGGCGGGAGTTGGTACTAAAAAAAAGCTCCTGAAATGGACCGAGGATGCCAGTGAATGAAGATGAAAAAGAGAGGCGTTAAGGGACCCGTAGGCATTGCACAAACCCTCTGCACGGGGAAGAATTTTTCCCCTCAAGTCTTGGAAGATAAAAGGAGTGAGCACAGGGGAGATGTGCATTTAGTTTAGGGAGATATTACAAATGCTGTGCTATCTTATGATGTGCTTGGTATGATTATTAATCGCGTGATTAAGTGTTTGATGTTCTTCATAGCCAAGTTATCAACATGTTCAACATTAATTCTGCTTGTACTGCTTTATGCAACTTTCATGCCGCATAAAATGCATGTTAAGTACTAGGCGTGTTTAATAATGATGTTTTCACCAGGGCATGATTGTAAAACTCCCTTGGGTTAAAAAAGATGAAAAATTGCCATGAATAAACTTCCTGTGACAGGAGAGGTGAGGAAACAGTGCTGGTTCTTATTTGAGAAAGGATCTTGAAATAATAACAGTAAATGGTAAAGGAGTTTTTATTTAGTTTGTCAGCTGCACAGATTTGAACCAGCATCGAAGTCAATGTAGTGATTGGGTTTCCTTGTATTAGTATTAGAAAGTCAGAAGCTCTTTAGTGGTGAGTAATGAAAAACGTAATTCAATAGGAGTAGGTCTTTTTAGTTCTCTTTCCAGTTGTGCTCTGCATTGCCTTTGGTACAGGAGTGATTTCCCTGGTCATTTTAGGGCATATATATTCATGTATATACTTACTTAGCCCTGGCAGCTGTTAAGTGGATAACAAATGGGTACAGCGTCTTTTAAACCGCTCATTGACAAAATGAGATGGGGAAGATTCGCTGCTTCAGGATAGCTGAGGAACAGATAAAAGCTTCAAGCAACGTTGTTTTAGATTATTATTGCAATTTTATGGGCCAGTGAAAAGTAAAAAGTCTATTTCTCATAGCCAGCTGCTCTGTATAGTAAATCAATAAATTACTAATGGCAGTCGTTTTAACTCCATCCCTAATGGATTGTTGTCCTGTTATTAAACGTGTGCAAATTGAAACTCCTGCAAAGGGTAGAAGAAAAAAATGGTCTTGCGTGAACATCAGTTGCCCCAGAACTGCTGGGAAATACAAAATATAGTTTAGGACTGTTGTTTGCTGTAAATATTTACAATGAAATCCAAGCATCAGTACGAAGCATTGGAAAGAGAGTTTGAACTCAAACCAGTGCTTTCTAATAACGAAAAAAATTGAAACCTGTGGGCTGGGCTGTCTTGAAGTCATGAGAAGGGCAACTGCTGGTGCGGTTGAGAATGGGAAATGGATGTTGGGGTAGCCAAGGAGATATTGAAACAGAAAGCAAAGAAAAGAAATTGCAGATCTAAATGCTGAAGTAAACTTATGCTGCAGTTTTGTCTAGGAATATAATTTGCTTTCATTTCTGCATATAATTTGATTTTCAGCATTGCTATTGAGCAATGTTCTACCTGCCTCTTTCAGTGTTTGATAGACTGGTTTCCCCATGCCATGTGCTGTTTACTCTGCAAATACACTAAGCCTTTGTTTGTAGTGTGTTGTTTTATAAGTATCCCTGATGTATTCATCACAATTTACCAAGTGCTAAAATTAGCTGCAGAAGCAGAGCATTAATCAATTGATATCCATACCTGATATTTTGCTGCCGAGCTGTGTGTAAAAATTGCAGCCCTACCCCTGAATAAAACTGCTGTTTTAGCTGAGCAACCTTCTGATTTAAATGAGTTCAGTTGTAGCAGAGAGTGAGCTGTCTCATAACTGACTCGGTTTAAGTATTCTCCACTGCAGAGTGGTTGTTCTCTTTTTCAAATTCATTTTGTAACAAAGAATGCTAATATCTAATAGCGAATTCAGCAACGTCTTCAAAATGTGCTATTCGTTTCTGCGAAGAAAGCCTGTCTGAGATGTACTTTTGCCCTTACCAAGGAAACTACTCAATCTTTTTTCTTTTTTTTTTTTCATTTTTTTTTTTTTTTTTAAAGCCAACATAGTGACAAAATTCGCCGCTGATATTTGTGGGCTCGTTGCCATTGTCTTCAGCAGAGTTGCATCTATTTATCCCAATGGCTCAATTCATCTTTGAAGCTCGGTCTCCAATTCCCTTCTGAGCAGGGGAGATTGTTTTTCCTGCTGCTCTGCAGACAAAGGGCTATTGTCTACGCAGCACAACAGAGTGCCAAGCAAGGATAGCTGAGCTAGCCTTGAAAAAATTAACTTCTTAGATGTATGTAGCTTCTCCGGAGTATAATGGTTTCTGATCCCTGCTATAACTTTGTTAGAGATTGACTTTTTCTGCTTAGTGCTGTAATGAAGTCACTCTTGGAGCCAATATTAGCTGAACCCACATCTTGCCTGGTGACATGCTCCTCTGTTCGTGCAATGGGGACTTGCAGGTTGATATTTAGTCAGTAGGTTTAATTGACTTTATAGTGACATCTGTTTAGAAGAATTAAATTGGAGGAGGGGGAGGTCTACAGGATTTCACAGCCTGATCGTGTGTTAGGTCAACTTTGCATGAGAATTTTAACAAATTGCCAGATTGCTTACAAGTGAGAAAACTTTTGCAGAATAACTTAATGTATTTGACAACATCGCGATATGCAACTGTTTCGTTCCTGCAACTGAGACTTTCTCGGCGCCACGGTGCCAATACTTATTATTCATCTCTTCTTGTACAGAAGGCTGGACCTTCTGTCTAACACAGATCTCTGCAACCTTCAAGAACTTGTCAAGAGTATCCAAAAGTAGGACAAGGCTGTGTGCTGTCCTACTAATGCTGTGCAACATTTGGTTTCGGTTTCCTGCCAGTCTAAATCCTAGCTCAATGTATAAACATCTCCGCAGTCAGAGTAGCAAAGTGTCATCTTTTTACTGCATGCAAATAGAATAAGGAGCTACAAGAAACTTGTGAGATACAACCCAGCAATGACTTTTACTCCAATTATTTTGGTGTAAAACGCAGAAGTTCCTGTGTCTGAGAGAGAAAATAGTCGTCAGAAGGCATTGTGTGTGGCTTTGACCTTGCTGGCTTGTCATTTATGGACTGAGATGTCTAATAATTTCAGATAGTTCTAGCTCAATAAATGAAGTTTATTACTCTTGACTCCTACTGATTTTTCTGACCATTATTTGGGAAATCGCGAAGATTTTCTAACTTTCTTGATGTGGCCCATATAACAAATTTATTGCAGTTGCCCGTGAGGTGACATTCCCTTATTTAACAAATGTGTCTAGTATTAATGGAGTTTTACAGCATTAATATGTTTAAAGCAGTTTAATAAAATAAACAGACAAGTAAATCATATTTTATTGCTTATAATGTAGTATTGCCTCCTTTTTCTAAAGAGCTCAGTAAGAGTAAATTTGAGTTTTAAACCAAATAAGAAAAATCAGAACCTGGTATTTAATTTTTTTCCATTCAATCCATTGGTCTGAAAGGAAACTAGAGATGCAGGTAGTATTTCCTTACTTGGATCCTGGTTCAGACAAACCCTAATAAATTGGTGAAAGGGATTCGAGCTGTTCAGAACAGCTTTTGTGATAAATTACTATCTCAATGTCTACGAAGAAAGGCAAAATGTTAGAAGGATAAATTGTGATCAAGTTTTGTGAAGTATGTTAGTACATCTGCTGCTTCCCCACATACAGCACCCTTTCCCCTAGAGGAGAGGCACTAGAAAATACCTCCTACAACTTGCTTATGTGTTTTTTGGACATGCATCCTGTCCCCTGAAATTAAGAGACCACTTCTCAGACCTTACTGGGAGTGTCTCATCTGTGCTGGGCCGGTGTGCCTGGTACTGCAAACTGAAATCCAGGGCTCGATCTGCTAACCCAAACCCTCCTTCAGTGGCTTGGTCCTTTATTGCAAGTTTTTTTACTGAAGATAACAACACCTATGACAGCCCGCTTTGTCAGGTATTAAGAGGGAAAGGATAAAAACCACTCAGAGGATCGATGACATGTTGATTTAACACCGAGCACTCTGCTGCTCCCGTGTATTTACCCAGCCTGATGGCAAGGCAGCTCCTAACCATCCTGACAGTGAAGTCCAGCAGTGGTTTGACCCCAGCATAAACCATTAGCGTGCCTGGCAGCAAACATCCACTTAAAGAATAAAAAGTCAAAGGGCAGCTGCGAGTCCAGAAGAGATGGCAGGAGGCAGGGATCGGGATCTCGGTACCTGGGTGTGTGCTGACTGCCTGAGCAGGTCTGGCCTCTGGTGACATGGTGACACAGGGAAGGAGGGGACATGTAAGTTGCTTCTTTAAGTTCAGTGGGTGCTGTCACGGTATCTCTGCAGCTCTGTACAGCTCCACTGCTCTGTTGTTGGCAGCACAGGTATTCCTTTGCACTAATTGTAGTTCATCTGAGCTTTTTGCCCCTCGAGTGGGGACAGGAAAGGTCAGTTCCCAGCTATCTCGTCAGCTTGTGACTTCCGTGCGTGGCAGCGACGGTCATTTTCAGTGAGTGGGTAGAATTGCTTTGTGCAGCAATCCCTTGCCAGGTTGCCTCTAGGCGTGATGCCAGGGTAAATGGTGAAGGAGACAGGAGACAGAGGCTTTTCTGTCTGCTTTGCTTTATCCTGCTCAGAGAGACAGAAACTTGGCACCTGAGGGCCCCTTGGCTCCGCATCTCACGTGCATGCAGGGAAGATGTGACAGTGTCCGGTGCTAGTGCTTGACACCCACTTTGTATTTATCTTAGATTGTAAATTATCTGGAAATAACTGAGAGGGGGACTAGGAGGTTTTCTTAATAACAGAAAATATGCTGCTATTCAAGGTGTATTTGGTAAATAAAGTTAAGTTTGCACTGAAATTACTTAAGACAAAATGTTCGTAGCTTTTTGCATCCCGGTGTGTCCAGGAAGAGATGGCAATGGCAGTCATCTCTTCTGGGGGCTCAAGGGCAAGCTGGGGTAGCTAGAGTGGGTCCCACATGGAGCTGGTAAAAGACAGAGCCAGGGGTGCAATGGGATCACCTGGTTCATCCAGACTGGTTTCCCAGTTGACTGGGAAAACAGTTGACGGTGATAGTATCTTGATGGTATTATATATATTATTAAATGAGAGTATGCTATATACACACATAAAAGAATACTTTGACAATACATACAGATTTACATTGAAAATTAAAACAGTCTTCTTAAAAATAACTCTCAATCTTCTTTGCATTTTAGACCAATATCACTTTTTATACAGTCCAAACCATTACTGTAATGAGCCTTCCATAGTTACGTTTTCTCCCACATCTTTCCATGCCTTCCAGTGTCTCCAGTACCATGGCTTTTAATATAGTCCTCCTAAGCATTTATTTTAAATCTAGTAAATATTGGTGAAAATAAGATGTGCACGTGGAAGATGAAACAGGAAAGAAGTCTAATCTAGGAGGAAACGTTTAGGTAGAGACTCAATGTGTAAAGATTTAATGAGCACACAGAGACTTGTTTTGGAATTGTACCTTTCCCAGTAGGTGAGATCGGTCCGTGTGGCTGCTGGAGGTCACTTGGGTTTGGTGGGACCCATGACCCTGCACAGAGGGAATTGATGCTCAATCCCTGCTTAGAGAAGAGCATCGAATAGGTACCTCACGATCTATTCTGACGATTTGTTAAGTAGAAAGTACAGCCCATTCATGAACTTTAAAATATTTTTGTGTGTTTTTCAGGATGAGTAGTTGGTTGTTCTTAATTGACCTCTAATTAAAATACATTGTCTAAATTCCATGAAGAATATTATTAATTAAATGAACAGCTGGAGTGGGCTGCTTGGAGTTGCAGGCAGCAATGTAATGAGTTCTAGTAAGGATTCACCTGCAATGCAGAAGAAAGAAAATGCAGTGGGGAAAAAATAATAATCCATGATTCATGATATATTATTCAGAATTAATTTACATCTATATCTTTATTTATAAAGCAGAATATTTTACATTAATGTGTGGTTTGGCATTGGTAGGTTTCTCCCCCCCTCTCCCCCCCATCCTTTTTTCCCCCTTCTGGGAGGAGAAAATGCTGTTCTGTGTATCTGAGAATAGTAAGTAGTTTAGGAAGGTCAGACTGTGGAAATCTGACATCATTTGTCCTGGTGGGGTGAGGCACAAATGCTGATGCCATGGTTTAGCTGGCACATTGCTATCTCTCTGCCTGGCTGAGATGGAGTGGGAGAAATGCAATGAGATAAAAAGTATCTGAGGGTGGGTGAGATAAGATTCTGCTTAATTAAAGGCTGAATCCATGTTAAAATGCTGCACTGACTTTAGAAGTTTCAATTTAAAATTAAGATGACCCTGATCTGGTTTTGAGGTCAGGATGTGGTTGGAAGGAGAGAACCAAGGAGTCCAAGGGAAAGGGTGCACTTGCAGAAGAGTCTGCTGGAGTCAAATCCAAATCATTCTGTCCAGGGAACTGGGACAGTATTGTCAACCAGTGCTTTGCAGCTACAACCCCAAGACAAGTCAAACCCTAATCACCTCTATCACCTGCGTTTCTGTGTCTGAATGTTTTATCATCCTGTTGAATAAACACATTCCCTGTCCATCGGTCTGCACAGGCTTTGCTGTCTGTTTGGGGGCATTGCTTGTGGGACACAAGCACCCAGCTAGAGGGCAAAATGAGATCCCAGTGTCTAATAAGAGGCCAAGAAGCAGATAATGGGGCAGGAGGAAGCAATTCCAGCCCACGCATCTACTTACAGGATGCCTTTATGCTGTATGCAAAGGAGCAAGTGGCTTTTCAAATAGTGGCTGAGTTGAAAGGTCTGCAGTAAAATTGCTGCCAATTAAGTGGGTATTTTAAACAGAACTGTTGGAAAACATTTCCATTTGTTAACTGAGTGTCCACATGTTTTTGATTAATGCATGAAGCAAAACAAATATTATGGGAAAATAAGCCTGCTGTGTTTATCTGTGTAATTCTTCATCTATCACTCTACGCTGTGAAATCAAGTACCATAAATTCTCTAAATGAAATAATTGAAGTGTGGTTCCATTTAATTCATCCATTATTTTTAACCTTGACATGAAGTTTCTTGACGCTGCTTTTCTGTTAGTTTTTCTTAATTGCTTGTCTTGGCAGCAGGACACTTCAGCTGTCCCAGTGTAATCTACAATACCCTCTGGGAATGTTTCAACAAAGGTTTCTGCAGAGTCAGCCTTTCTGAAAATAAAGCAGATTCTGAGGTTAACGTAAGAGGTGCATGCTTTGAGGTCACATTGTAATTTTCTTTTCTTTTTTTTTAACTGCATATAGGAAGGACAAGATTGCCTTGAAATCCTGTCCCTCCCTGGGGTGCCTTGAAAAGAAAATTATCTTAGATGATGTTAGAAGGTTTCATGGGTATTTGATATTTACTGCCTGTTTCATAAGTTGTTATATTTATGTAATCTTGTAAAATAATCAAAGATTTCACCCTGAACTCTGAGTCATACGACAACAATGGATGCTTTTGTCATATTGTCCTATTTGTTGCATCTCTCTCTTTTTCATGTATGAGGGAGTGGAGGGTGAAGCATATAACCCTTGAGAATCTTCAGCTCTGACACATAATGTGATAAATTTTAGAAAGATTAATTAACTTAAACGAAGCAGCTGCTGCTCTCAATGGTTTCCAGTGCCTGCTGTGGAAGGATTCTCATCAATCATGCTATTGAGACATTAATAAAGAGGCTTAAGGTGTTGGATTTAAGCAGGGAACCCTTCATCTCAGCCCTGGAGAAGCCTAAGGTATAGGCATGCCCCTTCTGCAGCAGACTTTTCATTACAGCAAACCTTATTAAGATTTATAGGACATACACTCAGCCTGTTTGTTACAGATGTACTTGAGAGATAATAGCAATTATTCTATTTCCTCATTTCAGTCAAGTAGTGAGAATTAGCTCCAGTATATCTCCACTTTAACATCTCTGGTTTTGCCAAAGCTAAATTCCTTGATATGTAGGATTTATTAGGTATCAGTTTTCCTTCTATTGAGATTTGCTACAAGATATCGTAGAGATCAAGAGCTGCTTGTAGAATGGACGTTTATTTTAAATAATGAACCTACCTGGAGTTAAAATTACGTGAAGATTTTAAGGTTGGAATACTGCTTGGAATTCAAACACCTGTGTTAGCTGCAAGATGATGAGGACCTGGAAGAGTTTTATTTCCCTTGTTGCGTGTGACTCCGTGGCTGCCTGCAGCAGGGCTCCTTCTGCTTCTGGGGATGCTGGGCTTGGCTGTTGCAGGTGGCAGCATCCCAGGCTGGATAATTTGACCGAGGTGGTGGCTCCCACCTTTCTGACATGCTGACAGCGCCGCTGAATGTGCCACTGAGACGGGTGGGTGGAACATCATGTCAGACAAAGCACTGTGTTACAGATACTGGGTAGTGAAGCAGTGGGATTCATGGCTGTGTGAAATTAAATGTGCTTGCTTTCCTGAGCGTGATCGATTATGCTGTATAAGATAATCGACTGCTTTAGGATGTTAAGTAATTCTTCGCAGTGAAATGATCCCTTGTTATCCCTATGTGCAGCTCTGCAGGGATTTCTAACTTACTGAATTTAGTATTACTCTCTGAATGACCTGATCTTTATAGTATTTTTGGCTACAGCCTCCTTCGAGGACTGAGACTCAATCTATGCTGACAAACCTCATTTCCAAATCATCTGTTTGGAGCCCTTCCCTTCCTGCTGTGACTGATGTGTTATTTCTGTTGAAGTTGAAACATCTGCCAAAAGAGTGGTGTAAGGCTGCCTGCGAAACCTGTATTTTCAGGTGTCCCTGATGTAAGTGCTTTTTTTCAGGAGGAACCCCCTCATCCCAGGAATGTCTAACTACTTGTACTTCTCTTTCTGGCAATGAAATCAGTGAAAAGGTGGAAGGAAGTTGTATCAACTTAATGCAGTAATGTAGTAAGGTTGTGCAAGCTGGGAAATGGATTCTGTATTTGAGTCCTGTTACGCGAAATCAAGTCGGTGTGTGCAGTCCTGGATTTGGATACCAGCAGGAGTTTGGTTTGATGGGAGGCATTCGGCAGTGATACAGGCTGCAGCAGCATGACCGGCTGCCTGCATGACACCAGACTGTCTTTGAGAGCATCTAGTTCCTGTGCGGGCTGTAAAGCTGTTCCCGGGGATGGTTACCGGTCTGAAAAAAGGCTGTAATAAACAGAGGGTTGTAGATAAACCTGGCCTTGTGCTTGGTCACCTCTCTGGCATCAGCAGAGCACTTAAGCACATACTCAGCTTTGAGAACTGAGACTGTCTGAAGTGCATCGACAAACGGAGGTCACTAAGAAGGTGCTCCTGCACTTACTTTTTTTTTGGAACATCTGAGGTTGGCCCCCTGCAGCGTGACACCCCCGGCTCAGCTCTAACTGCGGATAGTGCCGTGGGGTCCAGCACAATGAGATGGCATCTCCTGGTCCGGCACAACAGCATGGCATATCCTTCTGCCCTGCAGATTGCTTTCCCTTTCATCCACATGGTGATATTTACAGCTGGAGTTTTGTAAATATTTGGTCTTACTGTCAAGGCTTCCATTACAAAAGTGTAGTGTGGATCAAAAGGACAGCATATTGTGTGTTTTAATTTAAATACATCATTACTTAACTCATAATATTTACTAACGCCTGCTTACTGATGACTTACTAGTGTCTTCCTAATACCATGCAAAATAAATCCTAGCAGCTCCCCAGGGCAGCTGATTAGAAAACAATCCTTGTACTGTTGCTCAGCTCCTCAGGTCTGCCAGACTCCAATCAAAAATTCTCTGCAGCCTTTTCTAACGATTTAAAGTAATTTTTAGATCAGTTCCACAGTGAGATATAAATTCTCTTTTTCTAGACAAGGGAGTGCCACCAATACCTTGTCTGAAAGCTGATGTCACAGAAAATTACCCTCTTTAATTGACAGTGTAGGCAGTGTTGGCTGTTTAACTAATGGCTGGAAAGGTCAGGGCACTGCTGCTGTGCAGTTCATTCAGCATTTCTCCAAAGAGCTGACCTTACTGAAAAGCACCTTCTAGTCCTGGCCTTGCAGGTGAACACAACACCAGGTAGATGCCCAGCTTGGCTTGTCTTTCTCACAAAGTAAAGGTGTTTTGTGTTTTTTCCCTCTGAGGCTGCTGTTAATAACTCTAAATCAAGCTTGGAAAGCGAGCAACAGCAAATAGCACCTTCCCTGCCCTTACCAGATGTGTAGCTTTGGGAATAGTCTCTACTTCCCATGGACCAAAGGACCAAGAATTTGGGATTGAGCATGAAAGAGAAGAGGTGACAGGCTTGTGAGTGCAGATTAATGGGTATTGAAAGGTTTCTTCCTCGGGCTGCACAGGGCATAGTTATGTAAACCTGGATTTTAACAGGTCCTGTTTTGCCTTTGACAGCTGCTTCCCTTGTGATTTTGGAAAGATTGCATGAAGTCGCTGCCTTGCTTTCACCCTTTGGAAGGCCACAACGTTAAACTTGAATGCGCAGGCCTGTTTAGAGGATTAGTTCACATTTTTGAAGTGTTTTGTAAATCCCATGTGCTGGTCAGACAATGTAGAAGCGAGCAATAGTCTGTGATTTCTTCAGTGTGTGCCTCTTGCTTTGTAACTTTTAATATCTGCCAGGATGCACAGTAGTTCCTGCTTCTCTCTTCACACACCCAGTTTACACTGATGTTTGTAGGACATAGGAGTTCAGGTCTAAAATGAGTTGTGATAGCTTCCTCTGGCTAAATCTTCACTGAATTTCTTGAGTGTGTGAAGAAGCCCAGGTTGCCATCACATGTGACTGAGGGGCAATGCTGGGGTGTTTTATTTTTTAGAGTGGAATAAGATGGGGACCTGAAAGCTGTGTGATAAAATCCTCATTATATTGTTTTAATTGATATCTTTTATGGTCGGACTGGAACAGAGCATCGCCTAGACCAGAGCATCCTTCCAAAGAGGCCATGAAAGGCAGACTGCAAGGGTTAATCTTAGCTAAGGATCTGCAGAGTGAAGGGAGTTTTTGAGGTGCCCTGGGGTCACACTTGCATCAGGAGCTGCTTCTCCTCAGCTCCAGCCTTGTTGGGTGGCTGCTGCTGAATTACTCAGCAGAGGCTCCGTGCAGAGGGTTGCTTCACAAGTTCCCGTGAAAACATTCCTGTGTTTAAACAGCAAGTGGCTTGTCAAGTAAATCGAAGCTGGCACAGATCATCCTTATTCACTTACAAAGCTGATTTTCAGAGATTAAAAACTGTGACATGAGTGTGAAGCGCTTTGAATTTTTGAGTTGCTGGTTTGGATTTTTAATTTTTTTTTCTTAGCGATCAGACAGAAAACGATGAGGGGGGTGGCTTTTTGCCAAAGAAGGGAATACAATGTAATTCTGTAGCAAAATATGTCTTTCCCTTTCTTTTTAACTAACACTCTTAAACATTATAAAGTCAAGCAAGAGTGAAGAGAGATTGATGTGATTTCATTGCATCTTTTTGAATGGAGATATTTCCCTGAAGATGAGTCCATAGTCACAAGTACAATTAGTGGCTCGAGCCGCAAATGTTACACTTTGTTGTGCTGAGATTTATGATCAGGCAAATCTTTGGATGCAACAGATACAGGCGAACTCAGGTAGATGCAACCTCTTCTGCCCTGCCACCAGGTTATCTAAGTACAGACCAGAAGTTGTATCTCTGAGTTAGAAGCAGAACTATGTCCTTTTTGGACTTGTGCTCTATCAGTACATCCATGATTTTCCGGCTGAATCCAGTCAGTGTGGAGCTCAGGGCAGTGCAAGGTCATATCTCCCTGCACCCACTGGTGTACCCATTGGCTGATGACACTCCTGAGGTTGTTCCAAGTCAAACGCTGCAGATTTGGAGCAGTGGGATGTACAACTTGGCAAAAGGTCGGTCTTGAGACCATTAAATCCATGAGGAGATTGCTTAGTTCCTGCTAAAGCCTCAGGGGCTCTTTGCAGGAGATCTTGAGTTCCCTGGCTTTGGGGATGATGTGCTACACTCATTCCTGGCACCAGCATGATGGGCTGAGGTCTCACAAGGCTTTCTTGGGAGGCAGGGCTGCCTACTGGGAACCGATACTATCAGCACTCATGGAAGATGACAAGCTGGTTTGTGCTGTCCTCGAGATGTCGCAGCTTGTGGTATTCTCTTCCAAGATGGGGTTAGATGGGGTGGTTGCAAAGAGATGTTACCTTGCCTGCACCCAAGGCTTTTAAGATGAACATGAAGGTGCAGAATTCAAAGCTGCATCAGAAAAACTGAACAAAGCTTTGGTGTAGTCTTGACATCTCGCAGTCAGGATTCTTGTCTGTGCCTATGGGAGCCTGGGAGGGGAAGGTCAGATTTCTCCTAATCTCTCTCCTGTCTTTTCCTCTGTACACACACAGAGTGACAGTCATCAGACCCAGGCGCTTTGAAGCTGCAAGAAGTCAGCTTTTTAGCCTTTGGAGTCACATAGGTGTATAGAAAATAGTTACATGACCCAGGAGGAGTTTCTGCTGCCTGAACACACTTGGCCCCACCTAAGCCAGGGTGTTTCAGATCAGCAGCATCTCTGCAGCTGGGGAAATCGGACCTTTAATAATACACACACACACACTTTAAATTATTTATTTCTCTTTGTTTTGTATGTCCTTTCAAGATCCTTTTTAAAGATAGTTTTTGAATATATTTATTTTTTCAGGAGTCTGTGTCCCCACCTGCCAACGTGTTTAATATAAATTCACTGCCTGTCCTTGCAGATTACATTATGCAGTCTGGGGTGATGGACTTTTTAATAAAGTGAATATCGGAGACAGCTTTGATAAAGGACATGCCACATCTAATGATGTTTAATGAAAATAAAAGCTTTTGGGTTTGGTGTCCTGCCCATTAACTTAAGTGTGATTATATTTATTGTCCATCAGGCAGCTCAACACAAGCTCAGTCAGAAAATGAAATTTTAGTGTTACAGTAAAAAATAGAAAACAGGATGAATGCTTTGGGGAACAAATAGGGTTTGCGAAGGTCACATCAAATCCATGGAAACATTGCCAGTGGCTTCAGCAGGAATCAAACTGCCAGGGAAGAAAGAAGAATAACACTGCAAGTATTTCCGATTGTGGATGAAGTCAAATGTTTGATGTATAAGAAAATTCTTAGGTTTTCCCTGATGATCTTTGCCTGTTTCTGGTGGCTCTTTCTGGAGATCCTGGAGTTATCTGGGCTTGGCAGGACACAGTTGCAGCTGAGGGCGATTTGTAAAACAAGCAAAGAAAGGAAGAAGAGCGGAGGCAGTGACGCTTTAGAGAATAGGAAGAATTTCTTACAATATCTAAGCATGGTGCTTAAAACTAAACATATATTAAGATTTGAGGGCATTGGCTTCATTGGAGTCGCTGTATCTGTCGCAGAGATGGACATCCAGTGCAGGTTTTCTGTTAGTGGATTTGTTGTTTAATGCCAGATTGACTTCCCTCCCTTATCAGAATAACGTGAAACCTGACCCGTGTTAGAGAGCTTCTAGAACTGGTTGGAAAAGCATAAAAGACTTAAGAAATGTAGCTTTTAAAAACTTCACCCTAGAAATATTTAGTGTTTTTGAGTTGATCTAATGAAAAACGAGAGAGGTCAGTTCTGTTCTGTTTTATTCTTTCCTCCCCCTCTCCTTTCTGTTGTAGGGTTTTCACAAATGTTGTGTGCAGAACATACCAGGACCTATTAGCTGGAAGAAATACTAGCTGGCTATAAAGGAGGAATTAACAGCTTGAATAATAGATGTGACAGGAAGAAATAAGGTTGACCCAAACCCCTAGCGCTATAAAAACATTCTACAATGAAGATTTCTGTGTTACATTTAATTTTTTTCAAAGTGTGTATCATCTATGCATAGAGATGGCATTAAATACCCGGTGTGCTGTACTTTCCTGTGCAGTTCCACGTGTTTTCCGTGGGCCTCTCTGTGTCTCTAGCAGTTACACGTGTGTATGTCACAGTTAACACATGCAGCAGCCTTTATCTTCCTGTACTGAGGTGTTCTGTGAATGAACACAGAATTCTTTCCATGGCCTGTGCATAATCATGCACCAATATGAATACATATTCCATATGAATACATAAAGCACCTTTAAATCTTTCAACCCAACGCTCTCCAGAACAGGGTAATACTTACAAAAACCAACAAGGGCAGTACTTTTTGCATTATTCTTTGAGTAGAGGCAGCAGCATGTGTTCTCTTGGTGTGTTCTGGCCCTTGGATGAGATGAGCAGAGCTGGTACCTGGTAGGTGGGTCCCTCCGGCTGCAGGGAGGGATCCAGTTCCCCAGCAGTGCCCGGGAGGGAGAGGAGATGCTTTCCCAGCTGTGGCAGGGAGCTGGGTACCAGTACAGCAGCCTGCACTGCTGGAGCTGTCTCCTGCCACCCCATTTTGGGGAGTACTGCAGCTTGTGGGGAGCCCTGTGCTGTTTCAGGTCAACAGTTTTTGTATCCCAGTGTGTCAGCTTAAAACAGTGTGTGCAGGGAGGGCACAGCCCAGTTCCGTGTGCTCCAGAGAGCCCCCAAAGGTTGAATCCTGCACAGGGAAATGAAAAATTGGCAGAGAACAGACGAGCTCTCATTTCTGTTTTGCAGCTACCAGTTTCAGATAGGAAGGTGGGTCAAGACCAAATCTTAGATCAGACCTGCTCCAAAATTGGATGGATCAGAAATTCAAAGGCTAGCTGAAGGGGAATGGGATCTGCCCTTAGCAACAGGCACAGCTCACTGGAAAATGAGCAATATTCCCATTGCCAGCTGGGGTTTTCTTTTCTCCAAGATTTGCAGTGACAGGACCCGCTGCACCACCCACACTTCACAGCAGGGTCGAGCACCAGCAGCTCTCACTTTACACAGAGCAAGGGTGGTCCAAATCCCCAGCTTTTGCAAAACCTCCCACTATCTGCCATCTACCACAGCTCCTGAGACAGGGTTTGCATAAATACAGTTTGCTAAACATGTCAAAATCAATCCCCTTGAACGATGCTCTGTAACTTTGCGACAGTTTCCTCCGCCCAGGATGGCATCATAACTTTCCTAACAAGAGATGCTGCATAAACTCAGCAGGACAAATATTACCACATTTTTTATTATTTTTTTTTTCATTCATTCTGAGTAACACTTGCTAACAGGTTTATTTCTGGTGCAGAGAGGCAACTGCTGGCCCATGAATTTTTTAAACTAATATTGGAGCTTCTATGCTACTCCTGCGTGTCATGGGGTACTCTGCAGATGCTCAAAAGATGAATATATGTAACCACTTATTTTTTTTTTCCTTCCCTTTCCGTTGGGTATAATTTGGCATATATTTCACAAACGTCTATACTGCTTGGCACACTTTAAATAAGTAATGAGGAGGCACTATTCTTCTGATTGCAGCATTCCTAATGATGGCAGTGATCAAGTAAATGACTCTAACCCCATGTCAGCATGGCTTTTAAGGCAAGGAAATGGCGACATGAATAAGGAATAGGTGTGAAATTAGTAACATAATCATTCAAGGAAAATAAAAAAACCCCACAATGCTGGTATGAATTAGAGCTCTTGCTCTTTTCTGACAGAGGTTTTGTGTTTCCACTCTGGTTAAATTTAAGGTCTGGTCTTATCGGTTGAGAGAGGGAAGACTGTTTGCTAGTTTAGAATGTCTAGACAGCTGCCGAGATAGATTGATAAGTGCACAATTAGATCCCCCTCCCCTTCCTCTTTTCTTGGGGCTTTGTTCGCCTTGTGACTTGTGCTGCTGCTGGGAAAGAGACCACTTTGGGCACACGGGGTGCTAATTCAGGCCAAACCGTGACCAAGAATCTCCAGGTTGGAGAAGCTTCCTGGAAGTAAACTTTCCAGCTGGAAGGTTTAGTTACCTTGGGTTTCCACCATGGCTCACAGACCAATGACTGAGCATCCCAAACCCTGGAATCTTCCTTCCCGGTGCCTCTGGGACAGCGCGTGGTCATTTTAACTCAGCTGTATTTTGGAAAAACAGGGAGCAATTCCAGTAGGCTACCTAAGGTTCCCTGTTGTCTTTTGTAGATCTTTTTCTGCCTGCACTCTGCAGTGGATCATTAATATTTCAGGTTTATTTTCTATTCGGCTGTGTGCCTGCAGCACACATCTGATTCTAGCATGAAAAATTCACAGCAAATTACAGCTATCCAGAGGTGCTATGATTGCCGGATGAGTCAGGCCCAGGGTCCCACTGTGGTTTTTCTCTCCACCTCTCCCCTTTTTTGGGGTGCTGGGCTGCTGCAGTCTACTTGGACCTGTGCAGGGCTGTTTGTTTGCCTTTGTGGGGCTTCAGCGTAGGGATCGTCAGACAAAGCTCAGTCTCATCAGAGCAGTGTGCCAGTAGATTGTGTGTTGAGAGAGGTGGAGGCAACAGAGGCTTTTGATACCCATTTCAGTGGTGTTGCTGCAAGCTGCTCTTGCTATGATAGCCTAGAAAAGACCCACAGAGGCGCCTTTGCATGGCTTGCTGTAGATGCACAAAAAGGAGAATGGGAACCAGAAAGGTGCTGACACACAGGGTTAGACAACTGGTCCCAGTGGACTCAGCCCGAAAGTGGACTTGGGCATCCCCCCTGTGGACAGTGGAGGCAACTGGGGGCCTCTGAGCTTCCAGGGTGGAGGCAGGAGGGGAGAGGAAAGACGAGCTGATGTCCTTATTTTGAACGTGCAAAGCTGGAGCACAAGGAACTTAAGGCTGGAATTTAATTTGCAGGTGTGCAAGCTCAATGTGCTGGGTGTGTGGAAGATGCTAAAGTCTTCTGAAAGGCCAGCTGAAAAACACCAAGAAACCTCACCAGAGGGTCCAGTAGCACCCTCTAAGAATCAAAGAGGGGCTGTTGCCTTGAAATCTGGCTCGAAGCTGCATGAGCCTTGTCACTGAGGTGGTGGGCATCTTCTTGCTATTTTTAGGGGTGGTGGTGTGTGTGTTGGGAGTGAAGTGACATAAGTAGAGATTGGAGAAAGGTGGACTCGTAACAGAGTTAGATGCCTGCAGCAAAGCATGTAGGTGCTCAGTTGGAGTCTCTGAAGGGAGGGAAAATCATGTTCTTCTGTTTCAGTACCTTGACTAGGGGGGACGACCATGTTATGATTTTTTTGTTTTATCCTCTGTTCAAGCCATCTCAGGGGTTTTCTGCTGTTATGAAGCCTCATCACGGAACGGGGCTGTGTAGCAGGGATTTTTGGACGAGCTTATTTATAAAACATGCTTAGCAATTCACTGCAGCACTTTAACGGGATGTACCCACTGATGGGATGCAGGGACGTGTCTCTCAGTGATAGCCGCAAAAAGTGACATGGAAAATACATTACTCCAGTGCACTTAAGGACATGAAAAAATAGATTCAGTGTATTGCAGAGACTGGCTCACTTCTTTCTCCATGCATGACCAGATGTCAGAGAGAGATCTTTTCTATATCTGCAGCAGAGTAAGCTCACCCGAGCCCTGTCCTCACTTGTACTGAGATTTCTAGAAAACTTCTCCAGTCTTTCACAGCAGTTTTTGACTGCAGAAGGGGGATGCTTTCATTTCTGAAGTCCTGCTGAAGTTATGTTATTCTTTTCATTTATCCAGTTGCCTGGGTCTGTATGCTCTGATCTGTTCTGTCGGGCGTGTGACCAAGGTTTCCCTCTGGTCCTGGGCGTGATGGCTTTAGACTAATCCCATGGAAACAGCTTTCTCTTTTTTTAATAGCTCTTGCAGACACATTTGTCAATATTTCAGCCTCTGCTTTTTTCCCCTAGACCTTCTAAAGGCTGGGGCCATGCATTATGTGGAATTATTTATGGATCTAATGTCAGTAAAAGCCTGTTAATATCTGTGCCACTTTTCTGGAGACTGCTTTAAAGTGATCTGGGGGGCCAGGGCAATTGCTGGCGACATGACAGCCCCCCCTGCTCCTTTCCCAGGGCCTCTATTTCCTCTGCACCAGAGGAAGATTAGGAGCATATATCGGGAAGTTATCAATAACCTGTTGATTAAGGACCGGCACTTCTCAGCCACTGGTGAACAACACTAGGTAGATGGTGGCTGAGGTTCATGTTTGATGATATTATCAGCCAGTGGCAAAAGCTGTTGTAGTAAGAGCCATTCGTTTCATAGTGCTGGAAAACCACCATTAGGCCAGGTTAGATGGCAGTCTGAATTCTTAGGGTCTGTCAGCTAGGAAATCTTCAGTATTTCCATGAATTTTCACTCATTTGCACATCAGTGGTGTTAACCTGCAGCCTTTTATTTACTTGTTTCTTGAGATGGTAACGATTTATGCATTACTGTGAGGCTATGAAAGATCTACTGGCGTAAGGAAGCAAAAGGGGAAGAAAAATCTTGATTTCAAGTTACAAGTGATGATTGTTATTAACTTTAGTAAGGGCTGGTACAACAACAATTTTGTTTTCTGGTCAGTAAAACCTGAAGCAATTAAGGTCTTGCTGTGTAATGCTTAAAGCATGTACTGTCTGTGGTGTCATGTTTGAGGGGTTGGGTTTTGCCTATTTATTAGTTGTCTGGTGCCTCTGCGTCTGAAAATCTGAACGTGCTCCAACCTCCCCACCCTTACTGGCTGATGGTGTCCTTGCTAATGTCTCCCCAATCTATAGCCCAAGGTCAGAGGATGCAGTAAATTCAGAATTGATTGGCTTGAGGTGATAGCAGTCATCCGATAGCAAGCAGGAGAAACTTCTTTTCCATGCCCCATTGCCCTCTAATGGCCAGCGTTGAATTTGCACAGCAAAGAGGACAATTTGGAGGGCCAGGTAATTAGCTACTGAGGAAACGGGTCTGTTGTGATGGTCCAGCGAGTGCCTTATTTTAAAGAAGCCCCTAAAACTGTTCACCGTGATGATTGGTCTGGGGGTGCAAAGAGCAAAAAGTGTGCTCTCTCCCGGTAGCACCATCCCTCAGAGATGGCCAGAGGGACAAGAGGGATGAGAGAAGGTGACAAACTTGGAGACTGAAAAGAAACGGGGGTGGGGGAGAGAGAGGCATTTTTGCTTTTCCATGGATTAAGGGGAGATGGGAAGAAAACAACCCACCACCCCTAAACCAGTGGTGAACTGCTTTGCTTTTTGGGCTGGGAGCAAAAGTGTCCAGCACCTGGCTCCTGCCTAGCAAATGCAAATTCAATCAGTGCCACTTCACTGGTGGTGGCTGCAGTGTGTCCAAATCCCTTCTGTGTCTTACTGCCTGATGCCAGTGGATGGGCTCGCTGCTCTGCTGCACCGTTTGTCAAATCCCACTGAGCCAAGGGACCCTCCACCAGGAATAAGGGAACACCCGGACCCGGCTGAAACTGTTTGTAGTTCAGTGCCAAGTGTGAGACCACAGAGGGAAACACAGGAGACGAAGGTCTTGCCCTCTGGGGTTACATACTGCAGGCTCTCGGCAACTGGAGTACTGGAGTTGTCTCCAGTTTCCTTGGGTTTGCTTTCTCTTGCAGTAGAGGTGTTTTAACAGTAGATGTCACGTTTGTACAATGGAACAATAGGTTGTACCTACAGAGGAGCCCTTTTGTGCAAGGCCTGGCTGGAACATGTGCTCCATCACAGGAGATACTGTTCCCTGTCCTATGGATGCTGGGGCCAAGAAAAGTTGTAAGTCGTAAACTGCTGTAGGTGCGTGCTACTGATTTTTCTACTGCTTTTTCTGCTGATTTTCTACTGATTTTTCTACTGCTGATGATGGATGCTTGGTCTCACTCTGCTCGGATGCTGGGTGCAGGCTTTGCTTACTGAAGGTGGTCAGATACTAAGGAGGTTTGAGGCCAGACAGGGTTCTGATTTTCTGCAGGAGAAAGTAAGCCTGAGCTCCACAGCCTGGGAGTTCAGTCTTAAAAAGGTGTCTAAGAAGAAGCAAATCTCTAGGCTCCAGCTTGCTTTGAATCTCTATATCCTTGGAAAACTCTTGAGTGCTCACAACGTGGGGAAGGTTGGGAACCACGAAGAAATAGGTTTTAAGGTGGCAGAAAAACTGTTATATATGCTTTCTTGTCAACCCTTACTATAAATTTAATTCAGATTTACTAATTTGACAGGGTTTGGTAATGCCTGTGAATGACCTTTTTGGTTTGAATTGGGAATTATAGGGATTTGGCAACATTATAAATTATTCTACTTTACACTGCTCTCAAGTGTTTTCCGTACAAACGATGATCTTTAAAAAACAACCAACCAGCCTCCAGTTTACATAGAATATGTTTAATAGAAAAATCTTTGTAAATACAATAATTACAGTTCATAAAAAATAAGTTCTGAATCTTTACACCGTAGTCAAATACAGATAGATTAAAATCCACTTCTGACTCAAATAAAGAAGTAGTTATCTGAAGTGGAAGAAATGTAATGTCTTCCAATAAAACTCTATCCTAAACCAAAAACTTCAGCTTGCTCCTCAAACTGTAATTTCATCACATGGGTGTTTTGCAGAGCATACAGTACTTGATCAGCAACCTGACAGCAAGCCTAGCCCTAGAGAAGAAATTGGGGTTTCTTTAATATGCATTTCTGTATCTGGGGTGTGCAGTGACAGTGACAGTCACTGGAAAGCACAGGGCTCTGCCTTTGAAAAGCGACCATACGGAGACGCGTTCGGTTCCCAAACACCATTACCAGGATTTCAGCAGGTGTGTGAGCTCGAGTTTGGGAGCTCGAGTAGAAGGTTTTGGGCCCTCTGAGGGATCAGGCTTTTTAAAAAGTCTTAATGGGCCCTTGTCAGGACCAAGTGCAGGCAAAGGTTCGTAGACACAAAGCTGGCCCCAGGCCCCAGATCTTGCTGTGGCTGTTTGGCTGCCGTGTGCCCTTCTCCAGCGAAGCCAAAGGGCTGGAATCTGCCTTCCTGAGCCACAGCATGATCGATTCGGATCTCTGTTCTGAGTTTGATCCTGATCCAAACCCAAATCCAGTTCAAACTGGAATCTATAAAATCTTGAGTACTTTGGATCCAGAGCAACTTTGTTTCTCTTTCTCTCNCTTTTTTTTTTTTCCTGGTAAAATTTTGGTTTCTTGGAAAACACTTCTGTGCGCTTCAACCTAAAAATACTGATGCCAGCCACATGAACAGTGTCAGTGCCAAGGGCAACAACAGCATCAGTGCCAGCACCCTCACATTATTATTACCATCAACACCAACAGTCCCATGCAGAGAGATGCCAGCAGGCTAATAGTGTCAACAGTGCTGATGCCAACCGGCCAGAAGGAATGAAGAACCCCTCAGTAATAAAACCAGCCTGCAAAGGCCTCACGCCGCGGTGCTGTCCCATAATAACAAACCCCTGTTCTCATTAGCAATTTTACAATAACACATCCCGGCACAAGAGCAATTAAACGAAAAGACCGAGGTGTGTATATCCTGGAAAGGAGAAACGCTCAGATATTTTTGGAGCTGAGGAACAAGTGAAATAAATGATGAGGGGTTTTGTTGACTCTGCTTTTCGAACTGTTTCTGTCCAAGTGCAATGGTGGCAGCTGGAGCACTTTTGAAAACTGGCACAACCCGGAGCACTTGCAAGCAGCAAGGGTTTTGACTTCTCCGTGCTTTGCTTTCGAGCGTATCTCCAGCTCTACCTACCCAATAGAAGAATCTTGTTTAACGGGTAATCTAAGCATTAATGAGAGAACTCGATCCAAGAGGATCTTTCCAGAATCCGTGCATTTCCAGTGCACAATCTTATTATTCCAAGGCTAGTTCAGGCCTCGAGGACCCAAACTTTTCTCCAAAGGGCAAAAAGGATTTTTTTCTTTTCCCTGAACTTGCAACTTGCACCTGAAGGAGAAAATCTGGTCTGTTGCTGAAGAGAGGGCTAGTGAAGATCCAGAAACGTAGCAAAAAGTTTACAATTTACAAACATACGTTAGCCTGCTTTCCCTGATCTTCCAGGTCTGTACCCAGAACAGTGGTGTAGATGTAGGGCATCCCATCCCAGTGCAGCCCCGTCTTCTGGCGGTGGTGGCCCAGGAGTCAGAATGTGTTTGGTAACTCACTGCCAGTCTACACCTCAGTGCAAGCAGCAATTCTGCTTCCTTTTCTTTTGGACGGTAGCTCGATGTCATCACCAAAGAGTTCTTCACTGTTTGAAAACTGAAGTTTTTCTTTCAAAGCAGCTGTCAGCTGGTTGTTCTTTTTTAAAGAGAACAGGAAGACTATCTTGGTTGCCTTTGCCAAAAGCGGAGGAATCAAGGGACAAACAAATTGTCCCTGAAAATTTCAGATATCTTGATCAGCCATACTCTAGAATCTTCATACTCTGGGGTTCATTGGAGGTTTCAAAGCCTACATGAAAAAGAGACCGTTAAATGAACCACAGTGCGCCTGGTGCATTTCAATGAGTCAGATCCTGAAAGAATTGTACTTCATATTTGAACTTGGGTTTACCTTTGGTGGAGGTGGAGGTTTGCCTTTGGGAACTGGGAGAAGAGCAGGTTTTCTCTCTGGTGCCTATAACAAAAACGTAGTTTAAGTGTCATTAGGCTTCCCTGTCTGAGCAGCTGCAGAAACCCCGCAGACCGCAGCTGCTGCTACTGTTATCTCCTGTATTTACTACAGCATTTTCCTAGTGGAAAAGCTGGGGATAACTCAGATTAACCTGTCCACATACAAGAAGGCACAATAATACAAATCCCCCAGGGGTATAGATCTCTTCCAGAAGAGCACTGAGCTGTTCTCAGTGTTTAAGTTCATCTGTATTGAGAATCCATGTTCAAATAGACTGCTTGGGAAGCTAAAGCTGCTCACGTGTTCAAGGTGCGTGTTGAGGAAAGCATCTCTAAAGACAGTTGGATTTAACTGTGTTTTTATAGTCAAGCTGCTATATAGAGTTTTTAAAGTGGTTTAGTTATTTAGTTCTGATCCATCGTTCTTTATGCAGGCAGTACTCTGCAATTGTGTTGCTAGTGTGAAGATTCTACACCCTTGGGCAGGGGGGCTCAAAGGCTGAGGTGGTAAATATTTTCTGATAGTCATTTGCAATGCAGATGAAAGACGTAAAAAGTTGCAGGGTTATACTTACAAAAATCTCTTCTGTGTGAGAAGATGTTGGTTTGGTAGAAGGAACAGGAGGTGGGGGACCTTTTGGCCTTATGACAGGCTGTAAAAGAAGAGAATATAAAACACATTGACCCTATATACAGATTGTGTGTATGTATATCCATGTGTTCCCATGGGAACATGCAGGCTTCAGTTCTACATAAAAAGTGCATTTATAGGGGTAGAAGGATGCATTTGTTTCAGAAATAGGGATGCTTTATGCTGTCTGGCCCTGAGAGAGCATGCAGTGATTTGGGATTGTCATCGAGGGTCTCCACCACAGGGTAAACTGGTTTGTGTTGTCTTCTCCAAAGCCAACATGGAAGCAGAAGAATTCTCTGGAACTACTTACACTGTGGCGCTGTGGTTTGTTCTCCAGCAGTGGAGGTGTGGGAAGGAGGAGTTTCTGATCATTCATCTGAAAAGAGGCAACAGTTAAATCAATGGAGCCCTTACCTTGTGCATTATTTAGTCAGGGACTTAGTGCCATGTGCTTTCCCTACTTTCTCCCCCTGCTGGGATTCGCAGCTCCCAGTCCCAAACAAGGGTTTTGAAACCCCCGTGAAAGCGTAGCACACTTCAGCTGATGAGTTTTGATGTTTCAACCCCTCGATTATGATCCCAGGGAGACTATGGCTGACCCCGTGCCTCCCTGCTCTTACCTTCTGGGCAGTTACTGCCAGGACAGGGTGTTCTCTGCATCTTTGTTCTTGATCCACAAAGATTTGGTTGGTGGTTCCAGGTCCCCGTCTGGTCTGGCACCTATGCAAATATTACATATGACTGTAAACCTTACCGGCACTGAAGTAAAAATGCTTGCTGAAGTTGACTGCCTGCCATACTCTTATTGGTGGGTTATATAGTCATGTCCTTTATTTCTTTATTTCTCCCTCTTATTTTAGTTATTTAGGGTTAATCTTGAGAGGTAAAGTTTTCAAGTCTTTAGTTCTCTCCCAACTATGGGATTTCTGATACAGCTCAACAAATGTCATAGACCAACTTCCTTGGTTTTCCAGTGTCTAATTTCCTCCCCTTCCTTTGAAACCCCCGGCTTAAAACCTACCCAGAAATTGCATGGCTTTAGGGTTTTTTTCCTTCATTGGGGGTAAGCATTTTACCTCTTCTTGAATACTCGGAAGCGGATGAGTAACGCTGCTGTAGTCGCTGTGACAGCGAGGACAATCAGCACACCAGCAATAATGGCGATGCCTGGCAGGGAGAGAGAACACAAATTTCTATTTCTTAGAAGATCCACTATAATAAGTGGTTTCCCATCACCACCATTGACAAAGTTATTTTTTTCACAAGGTCTAGACCCATAATTACTGAAGGTTACGGCTGCTTCTCCTGCCACAAATCCTGGTGGAAAGGAATGAATTCCTGCCATTTTTGCTGTATTTGAGGACTGTGATTGTTGCCTGAGCTGTCCTTGGGTTAAACAAACCTAGCCCTTTCAGCCCATCCTTAAAGATCATTTAATTGTACTTTCACTCCTCTGTGTCGAAGGGTGTTACCCAAAACTGGACACAGGCCTTTGGCAGTGTATACAAGTCAGGCTGCACAATTTTCTTTTACCAAAGCTATTCTAAAACCTCACCCAAGCCACAATGTTGACACCTGACTCTAGTGAGTGTGGAGAGAAGACAAAAGTATTTGATAACAAAGGCTTAAAATTTTCTTTTCCCAAACCCATGGGAATGTGTACACAAAGTATTTTTCCTCAGAGGTAGATCAGTTAAAGACCAAGTCCCATGCAGATGATAAAGAAATGAACTTGCCCACCTCCCTTGCAGCAAAATCTCAAGGAGTTTGCCTCCGCCCAACTTTAGGTGAGCTGATACAGTGTGCTCATCTCAGGATGGAGAAAGGAAATCCTGCTAAGCTAAATAATCTGCTGGATGTATGAAGTTAGCAAATCACAGCTGTTTCACTGGAGCTAAAGCAGGTTGTCTTAGCCAGCAGGTGACAGTTCCTGGTGTGTGGCCCTGCAGCACTTACTGGTAACTACTGAGGAGCTGTCACAGGTTGGTGGTGCCCATCTTTCTTCACACTGGCATTGCAGCTCGTGGTCGCACACCTGGGGAAGCACAAAGCCAGGAATATCTTCAGTTTGGAAATAAGAATGAGGCCATGATCCCATAAAGTGTCAGTGGCTCCAGGTCAGGGTCCTTATAAGGTTATTGAAGCTGGAAACCCTCTCTCATTTTACTTGGACTAAAATTTAGCACAGAGAGTGGTAGTTTTGTGCAGTAAAGGACAGGCCTGAGTGTCTGCTGTCGTGTGCCTTTAACAGGTATTTCTGCAATGAAGGCTCCAGCAGAAGTCACAAAGCAGCAGAGCTGGTCTTTCCATCTGTACGTCTCTGAATGCTCAAATAAAATGAGCACAATCATTTTCCCAAAACTGAAGATGACCTGAAAGAGAACAGCAGTGATGCCACGGCTCAGAGGCAGGGCCAGGCACAGAATCTGTCCCCATCTTAGCAAAAATATTGATACTGATCAGGTTAGATGTGCTTTCATAAAAATATAGGAAGCTTCTGATTCCATAGCTTAAGTGAAAATGACTTAAATACTGTCATCAATTAAATCTGTAGCTGATATGCATAATTTTCTTTGTTTCTTTTCTTTTTTTTTTTTTTTTTTTTAAGTAAATAGCATGAAATGTTCATATCTTACAGCATGTCCAGTGCACTTGGCAGAGCAGTTGGCTGATTTAAAGACATCTTCCACATAGACACATTCTCCTTTGCTGCACACCTGAAACACAGAGGGCAAATGGTACCCAGGTGATCTGTAGCTTTCAGAACACACAGAGCTTGTGTGTTACTGTGTAAAGTGATGAGGAGTAAAAGGAGGCACAGAAACAGGTCTGCAGATCTCTTGAATCTACATTAGGGGTCTGATACATGGATATAATTTTTCATTTGACCTTTGGGCATTTTGTCACAAAGGGGAGTGACAAAGATGTACAGACATCACTGCTTTGCACTCCTCTTCATCCTGCCACCCCTTCCCTTGAATATATTACAAAGAAATTGGAAGTAAAGAAATGTGGAAATATACCATGAAGAAATCACAGAATCATAGAATTGTCTAGGTTGGAGGGGACCTTTAAGATCATATAGTCAAACCATTAACCTAACTCTGATTAAAAAACCAAAACCACTCAAAAAACACACACACACACACACCCCTATCACTAAACCATGCCTCTAAGCACTCTGTCAGCCTGCCTTTTGCATAATGCTTCCAGGGATGGTGCCTCAACCACTTCCCCGGGCAGCCCATTCCAGTATAGTGCTCAGTGATGAAATAATTATAAATAGCAATATATGTACGATCTTTTAATCGTTTATACAAAGCTGTGTTTCTGTTGCCTCTTATATTTGGGTTAGTGAAAAAACCAAGACATCAGTCAAGCATAAGGCAGTCGGGGTGAGAATGGTTCCTGTTTGCTTTGCTACTGATTTGTGATAGGAGGAAGGCAGAAGGTACAGCAAACCACCTCAGCAGAAGTTTAGTGCCCACTTCAGTCTTCACTTTTAAAAACCTCTCTTGTCTGATAAAAGAGGTAGCAATATAAGCAAGACTAAAAGAGGGGAAAACTAAGAAGAAAAGCCATTCTCTACTAACCATCCCATTCCCGCACTTTGTTCCATCAAGAATCATCCCTTTGTCTGTTCCTCCGTTCCTGGGAAAACTGGCTTTGCAGGATTCGAAAGTCACCAGGCTCCCGTCCCGAGGCATCTCATCCCCCCCGGTACAGAACAACTTTCCGCACATTATATCTCTGGAAGGAGAACAAGAGCTGCTAGAGTGACACGGCGCAACAGAACTCTCTGAGCTGGTCTCTCCTCCATGAATGTGAATGTGTTGAATGTGTTGTGTCTGTGCAGGAACCCAAAAAAAGCTGCAGAAAGGAGGTTGGGTTTGTGGTGTTTTCAGATCAGTTTGTGACTAGAAGGTGGTAGGTTCTTAATTCCTGACTTTATTAGGGAGCCCACAGTAATTTGCAGAAATCAGTATTTAACTGAACTGTCCTCGACTTCTGAGGCTCACCGGAGGCTGGAGTTCCCTATCCCCAAATCCTTTCCTCGTACTTACCTGTGTAAGCATGCACACACAGACATCCTCATGAGCAGGCTTGCACATATCTGTCTGCACACTTGCTTGTTCTCAGGCTGATCTCAGGATCTGGAAACTGGTTTTCTTAGCATGTCAGCATTTGGAAACTCATTTTCTTAGCGTTGTCTTTACCACAATATTCAAACCGAACAAGAAGGGACTCATGGATATACGTCATCTAAAATAGCACAGTCTACTTAGGCCTCATAATTTGACTAGGGGTGATCTCTCTTCCCAAATCTCAGCAAATTCTGTAACGCGGTGCTTACTTTTTTTCACATGGGACGTGACTACCTTGTTCTTTTCTGCAGTATCCATAATATACCCCTTTCTCATTCATCCGGTAACAGGACGCTGCACCTTCAGTAGCCTCTGTGAAAGAAGAAAATGCCACGGTGTTACTTTAAGTTCTCTGCCTGTGAAAAATAATAATATTCAATTTCCTTTTGCCTTGAAGCTGTCCCAGGCCTACATGATTCTTTCTGGCGCTTCATGCATTAATTCTGCAATGTTGTGTGTACACAGCAGAACCTGTCCCACGTCCTCTCTCTGTCCAGGACTAACATATAAACCTTGCGTAGGAGAAGGCACGTAGGCAGAACTGGATGTGGTTTAGGACTGGGAAGAAGGTGAGCCATTTTCGCAAAGGCATGCAAAATTTGGGCATAGATTTGAAATACAAACGTTTCCTCTTCCTATCCGGAATACTCACCCAGCTCCATTCCAAATTTATCTCAAAAGCGCTGTGCAAAAGAGGAACATCCTTACCACTTCCCATTTCTCTAGAAATATATTGCATTGTACAGTCTGGCCTTCAACTCACATGATTGCAATTAGAGTGCAAATATGAAAGAAATAATAATAATAAAGTGCATGCTACCAACTAGAACTCACTTATATAGATGTGCTGCACAAAATATACATATAGATGTGATGTATGAAAGGTCTTTGATGATATGCTAACAGATAAAACCTCTGTCTCTCTTCTTTGACCTAAGCAACCTTATATTTTTGATGCCAGCTGGTACTTACGTGGCCCGAAAGCAGCTTTGCACTGGTTTTCTCTGGTGGGACAGTTTCCCATGTAGCAATAGCCTTCACCGTTGTTGCAGGGATGTCCGTTCACACGGAATCGGTCCTCTGGGCAGTTTGCAGAAAAGCCGGTGCACATCTCGGCCAGGTCACAGTCGTGCTGAACTGCTCGGCAAACAGTTCCAGACTTCTTATACTGAAGGAAGAGAGAGAAATACCACACATAACATGGTGCTTTCCATGCCCTTTAAAAATCACAGTGAAGGAGAGGGCTAAAATTAGGGGAGACAAACCCTATCCTTACTTATACCAGTTGCATGAGGGGCCAGATCTGTAACGAATTTAAAGTTGGTTTTGTCAATTGACAAGATTTTTTTCCTGGTTGTGCCTCAGCTTTTCTTTCCAGGAGAAAAAAGGGATAGTCAAAATGCTCATTTCTCCAAGATGTTGAAAGATGGAGTGAATTGATACTTGTGGTGCTGTTTGGGATGGACAAAGCGCACTTGTCACTGCAGTGCCTTGTCAGTAATTACAAGTGAAGAAGATTGGTTCTTTTGCAAGTGTATTTCTGCTGTCTTGTGGGCCAAGAAAACAAATATACCCCAGGAAATATATAGATTAAAGGTAGTCTTACTTGGCAGTTTTCACAGCACTCTCCGTGTGCACAGCTGGAGCCTGCTGTCAGTTTGCACGTCTCTGGGTCGCAGCAGTCGTTTGTGCACTCCTGTGAGAGAACCAGCAGTCAGAGCTCTGGTACGATGCGTCCTGGGTGTCCCCTAGGCTCTGGGTTCTCAACGAACCACCCTGTGCTCAGTTACTTGGGGGAGAGAAATCTTGGACCTGCCCTTTGCTTTTCTGGAACCCATTTTCCCTGGAAGCCAGACCAGCCGTTGGGAGTGAGCGCATAAAGGACGCAGAGTGTGTTTGATTACAAAAGTGCTGAGGAAGTTGTGCAGGGAACTTCTTCATTTCTGCTTGGATGGTTTCATGTGAGGTTTTCCCTCATTCTCAGTTCCTCTGTCAGCTCAGCAGCACAAGCCACACAGATGTCTTTCTTACCGTTTGACCTGCTCTTTACAGGGGGATACCTTGCAGATCAACAATTTGATGACCGCAGTTTCTACAGAAATATTTCAGCTAGCTTTGAGCTGGCTACCTTGAAAATTTACATAATTAAAGAATCACAGAATGGTTAGGGTTGGAAGAGAACTTAAAGATCACCTCCTTCTACCCCCCTGTCCTGGGCAGGGACACCTCCCACTACACTAGGGTGCTCCAAGCCCCATCCAGCCTGGCCTTCAACCCCTCCAGGAATGGGGCAGCCACAGCTTATCAGGGTAACCTGGGCCAAGGTCTCAACATCCTCCCAGGAAAGAATTTCTTCTCCAGATCTCACCTCAATCTCCCTTCTTTTAGGGTCAAACCCTTCCCTCTCATCCTAGGGCATCCCTCATCACAAGTCCCTCTCCTGCTTTCCTTGAGGGACTGGAAGGGGCTTTGAGGTCTCCCCAGAGCCTTCTCTTTTCCAGGCTGAAACCCCCCAACTCTCTCAGCCTGTCTTCATAGGATAGGTATTCCGTCCCTCTCATCATCAAACTGGTAGTGTACAGGCTGAATAGAGCCTCTCTTCCAAGTATTATTTTATTCACAGTTATGCGGATACCTCAGGAGTGCCACAGTCACATTCTTCTCCTTTTTCCACAAAGCCGTTTCCGCAGGATGGAGGTGCTACGATGCTGCTTATGTCTGGGATATTCGTCAGGCATTTTGGCATCTCACTCAGCATGTATTTCTCAAAACTTTGGAGGCTGCAAGAGCTGAATTTCTTGGGGATGATAGAACTATGTTGAGAAAGCAGGAGAATTCACGTTACAATTGGCATAGACAGAGAAAAGCAATACCCTTTACATGAGAAATTACACAGGTGCCCATCCTCCCAATGCAAACATTTTCCTGTATATATTATATACAGTGGCTATCTCCTACTTATAGCAGGGGGGAGGGAAAATCAGAACAAATTAATGTACTAAACACAAACCCTGCATGTAATAAATCCCACTTCTCAAAGACTGAAGCTTGGTCTACACAATTTGTGCCTGGATGCCTCAGACACTAGGAATTTTCCACGGAGGTGTCCAGCAGAGGCTCAGGGGATTTAACTAAAGATGAAAATTGAACAAATTTCCTCCTTAATGAAGTTGCAAGCACTTTGTGTGGTTTTCACAGGAGCCATCTTCAGGGCAGAGAACAAAATTAGACTTCAGGTAATTCCTGGGGAAGTTCTGTTGCCTGAGATGCCTCAGCAGTTCTGTGCTGTCACCATTGGAAGGAAGAAATGACTGATGGTTTGATGTGAAGGCTCCTGGCACGCACAAAGGTGATGTTGTCAAAAAGGAGCCCATCTTGAACTTCCCCGGGCATTAACACCCTCGTTTTTTAACCCAAACTCCTACCTGACAGTATCCGTCATGATACAGACTTTGTCACTACATGTGCAGGCTTGAGTGTCATGACTCATGCCGAGGTTGTGTCCCATCTCATGTGCCATGGTAGCTCCAACTGCAATTTCATTTCTGTTGTGATCCTGTAGAGACAAGAACAGGCAATTATTTTGATGAGTGTTTTCGAACAAGTAGGAACCCCAGAATCATAGAATGGTTAGAGTTGGAAGGGACCTTAAAGATCATCAATTTCCAACCCCCCTGCGTGGGGCAGGGACATCTCCCACCACACCAGGTTGCTCCAAGCCCCATCCAGCCTGGCCATGTACCTAAAACCAGGACAATTTTAATTCAGGTGAAATTATCCTCACTGCTACATAAGAATTGATAAGCTGTTCAATCTGTGCATGTGTCATTTCCACAGTTTGTGCTGGGTTTTATTCTAATAGCAACGAGAAGATACCACTAATGAACTTGAATAAATTGATATAATTGCTTTTTAAATAAACATGAAGAAGTCAGGCTGCTAAGTAGCAACTGAGCATTAAGAGGAACCGAACACCTGAAACTCTTAATCTCTAGATAGCTGTCTCTGTGCTTAGGGTAATTACATGGCATATAATTATTGCTCATTACATCAAGGTAGCTGTTGTGCACAGTGTTGTGCGTGCACAGAAAGGAATGGCAGATGATGTGCTCCCTCTTCACTCTTAGCTTGGTACTTTGTGCTGCCTGGTGGGAGGGAAAATTCCTGTTCTTTTTTTGGTGAAATCCAGATGTATAAACAGCTGATGGTACTGGAAATGCAGAAAGCACAAGACACAACGTACTGGTCATGTTCTTCCAGCACGGCCTTGCAAATCGTGCTGTGACAAACTGCATCCCCCCACCTTGAGAAGAATTTGGGTTTTCCAATCATCCTAGGATTTCCTTACGGTGTGGGAAAGCTGCAATTCCGTGAGGGTTGTTCCTCTTACCAACAAGCCCGGCCTCTGAAGCTGGAGGCAACAGAGGAGTTCCAGGTGTTGTTGGTAAAGTTTTGGATCTGTCTTTCTCTTTAAGCTGAGGTTAAGTGCAGTAGTTGAGGCAGCTATAATTAAGTGGCCAAATTGATGGTAAGTACTATGACAGAACCAATTCCCTCTTCAACATGGGAAGCCTTAAGGTAAAGGCACAAAACACCTTATCTGTCTCTTTTGACTCTATTGGAGCTTGATGCTGCAAATGCAGGTGTGGGTTTGATGCTGGCATTTAGATAACACGTATCCCATGTTTTGTGTGTCCTTTCTTTACCCTCTATGTTTCTTCTAAAATAAAATGCCTGGCTGTGAATTTCTGCAGCCTAATAAAATCATGCTATGAACCAGACAGAACCTAAAGCATTATACACCAAATATTTTTCCACAAACAATCTTGTCTGGTTGAGTGTAAAACACAGAGAAAAACCTTTACGAAATAAAATAAACAAAAGTAAATCAGACCTGAATAATACCTGCAGAATATGTATCACTGCATATGGATTTCATAAAGGCTAGTCCGATCGTTGTCCCTTCAAAGTCATAGCCTCTGTAAGGAAGAAGAAAGGCAGAGTGAAATGTGATGAAGTGACCAGGAACCAAATCAGGAATCAAGTCTGCTTTATTAGCCAGGTTTTAAGCATATTCTCATTTCCAACTCCCTGATTTAATACAATGTTTGAGGATGCACTTAAGATCGCTGCAAATCAGAAAACAATTGAATGCGCTTTTCATTTGAAATTTCTACTTCAATTATGTTGCGGTTCATCAGTCTCAGAATATCTGTTTGAGTGTAAAGAGCTTGATGAAGTGCTTTAAATGCAGTGAAGTGCTTGGCTGAATCGGGGCCATTGAACATGAGCCAGAAGAGTGAAGTGAGTGAGTGAGCTGAGCGAGCGCTGGTTTAGTTTGGCACCGTGTGTTTCCCAGCGTTCAACCTTCATGTCGTGGCTCCTTAGGCTGTTGTACTGCGCTGTGGTCTTTGGGACACTGAACTCTTCTGGGACAGTTGAAGGGAGGGGAAAGGAGAGAGGAAAAAGAAGGGAAGGAAAAGGAGAGAGGGAAAGGGAGGGAAGGAAAAGGAGAGACAGATATGACAAAAGTTTCCATTGCCTGTTTTTGCAGGGGTTCAGAGAGAAAGATTAGGTACCAGCAAGGAAAGAGAATCTACATTTGTCTCTTTGTCCTAGAATTAGTATAATCTTGTATTGGAAAGCATGAAACCCTGGAGTCACTGGTCACTAAAAACTGATGTGATCGATTTTTAAAGAACAAATTTCTTTAACATACTCGGAAAGGTGAATCAGAAACAGAGCGATACCCACGTGAGGAGCTGAGCGTTGTCGTTTTTTTTCCTATTTAGTAAATCTGACAGACGCCACTTTGAGAAACTGTCCAGAGTGAATCCTGCAGCATGACTCAGGAGGCATTTGTCCCCATCTGTCCAAATTTCTAGGCCAGTTAAAGCCACATAGATATTTATGACCTTATAAACCTGCAGCAGAAGAACAGAAGTGCGGTAAGAACGGAGCATCTGAAACCATCACTTATCCTGGTAATTGGTTCACTTCTGCCATTTGCAATATATCATTCACTCCAGATCTGATTTAAGCTTTTCCCACACTTTGAAGTTGCAGCAAACAAAAACAACTAAAAAGAAAAGCAAACCATGAAATCTTATGTTCCCCCAACATCTCTAAAAATGGTTTGAAAATACTCAAAAATTCTTAAAATTCTTAAAAATCTCAGTGATAGGTTGGAAGAAATCTGACTTGTAAAGCAAATTAAGAATCGAAAATCAGTTAATTCTTTTTGAAGGATTTCAATCATTCATTTAAAAAGCTGTTAAGGAAATTTGGTATAACTCTTTCTTTAACAATAATTGAATTTATAGAAATCTCGTATCTGAGGACAAGGAACAAGATAAAAAGGACAGATGTGTTAAATTTCTTTCATAAATTACAATGAAGTTTAGTTTTGATTTTTCCTACATGCAGTAATGAAAATTCATTATCAAAGTGACAAATAACTTCTAACTCAGTTTTACTGCTGTATTGCCTCTTACCGTGTTGATGTAGTTGACTATTCCAAATATTCTTTCTCTCACAGTTCTAACATCTTCGTCGTACTTCTTATACTAAGGAAGTAAATACGGTGTGTTAGGGAAAGGAGAGGAAAAAAGTGATTTATCAGAAAATAAATATCCCATAGAAAATTGTATTGCAAGCCACACTGTTCCTGCCTACTTATTATCTTTTCAATGTAGTTTTATCAGATATTGTATTTCAAGATCAGGTCCTTTTAAAACATGTACCTATGCGCAGGGTGCAGAAGAAGATGGGCACGACTTGGTGTTTTCTGAATTCTTGGCATCTCCAGGTGAGATTTTCAAAACCAGTTGACATTAGGACATACTATTCCTGGTCAAAGTTAGTGGTAAAAAGCAGTGTAGCTCTGTGATTGTAGGAGCCCAGGGCTATGAGTAGTACCTGTTTTGGAAAGTTCACCTGGAGGTGGCCAAACGGGGAAAAAAATAATCTCAGTACTCACCAAAGTATTGTCTGCAACTATGTAAACTTCCAGGTACTTTTTTGATTTCAGGTATTCTTTCATCTAAAGAAAAGAGACATTTAAATGACTTCAAAGCCATGCTTCAGTCCAAGCCTTTGTGACTTCAAACCCGTGTATTAGTTACGAGGGTATTTCTTTAGCCAAGTCTTTTAGAAAGGCACTGCCTGTTTCAGTGGTGAAAGGTAGGCAAGGTATTAAAAAATAGACTCAATATTAAGAAGTATTTGGCTGTCTAAAGGTGTCCATGGACACCTATTAGTACATGCGGGGGTCTTAACTCAGGTGGTGACTCCGAAATATCAGATCTGTGAGATTTTGCACTGGTTTTTAAGATCTGATTACGCTTCACTTTGTGATCACTTCTTTTCTGTGGGTGCTGCTCCACATAGTGGGACTTGTGCGACTCAAGAGTCTTCTTTTGGCCACAATTTCTTTCCTGACATGTACTTGCTGGACTGTTGCTTAGGTAGGTACTTACTTCTGGACTGTTGCTGGATTTGAAGATGTCACCGATGGGGTTAATTGAATCTTCTTCCCAGGTATTATTGATAAGACCACAGGTTTTTATGGACTTTTGCTCGAGGTCCTCATACTTATAGACTGCGTGTTCCTCTGAGTCTGAAGTTCCCAAGGGTTCAATGAGGTACTTCTGACCACGGGTCTCAAAATATCCACTAGTAAAATGAGGTAGACTGTGATCTTTTGTTTGCGCAGGACTGAGTGATGATATCAACACTGTCCCGCGTGACATTTAGCCCAAACATTCAGACCATTGCATGCACTGACGCAATGGAAGAGTTTGGCAGCAAACAAATTGTGCAACAATTTCAAAGGAGAAATCACTTGGATGATTTGGGTGGTCAGTGAAGTCTCTGAATTAGGAGGTTGTTGGTCAAAAAGAAACTGGAATAGGCATTAATTAGATTTAAACTTTGGAGTTTTGTGCTAACAGAGGTGATTGAAAAGGAATTCAAAGATATGTTTTCAGCTTTAATTGAGACGGAAGGCAGAAGTATTGAAAGGAATTAAGAATTTGGAATAATTTTGAGCAGCTTTTTTCCTCCCTCCATTCCCTGTTTTTTGGTAAACTAGTTTCCTTGTCAGCATGAATGAAAGATAATGCTGCTTATTTGCATCCTGATTATTTTATATTGGAAAATTTATCCTCATAGAACATGCATGCTCTACCATTGCTACCCTTTGGGAAGGGAAGCAAACCTCCGTTCTTACCTTAGACCTTCACAAGCTCTGATGCTGGCTAAAGAATCAGCATCATTCTGAATGTAACCTTCATAATAACAGTGATCCTAGGTAGAAAGAAAAAAAACAACCCAATGTTTTCAGATCAGGTTATGCCTCATTGACTGCAGTGAACTGACCTGGATCCAGTGATTTCAGAAGATGAACTACACTGGCTACAAGCTACAGCGTCTGAGGAAATCTTCCCTTAGAGGAAGTTCTTAAAATGAAAAAACCTGGTGACCGCTTCCATGTTCTCTACGTTATTGTTATCCTTCAACAGAGTGGCCCAGATTGTGACAAATTCGGTCATGGTGGGCTCTAGTCAATACACGACAGCGTATGAAAATAAGAATATGCATCATCACTGCTCAAAATTAAAAATATACTGATGATGCTCTGCTGAATTAAGGTCCATACCAAATGATTTTATTGTGGACAAATTTCAAGGAAGCACCCTTTAATATTAACCCAATAATTAAGTGCACTAACTTCAATCAGATTAAAATACATGTATTGTATTAAAACTTATGATTAGGGGAAAAACTTTCATGACGTAACTGACCTAGGGATCTAAGGTCTAATGAACACTTTTGTGTTCAAAGAGACTTCAAAGTCCCCGAAGTATTGTGTAAAATTTTACCCTTAACACTTTTCTTAATAGGTGTTTTAAGAGATGTCTATAAGGCTATAAACCTTTTGTTTTCTCAGGGATGTTTGGCTTCACTTTACCGTTTATTTGTCTTCCTTCCATCACGTTCCAACTTTCTTGCAGTGAATAAGCCATCAACAAAGTGAAAATCCTGTCACTCCACTCCCTGACCAAGAGTCCCTCTCCAGCTCTCCTGGAGCTCGCTTCAGATCCTGGAAGGCTGCTCTAAGGTCTCCCCGGAGCCTTCTCTTCTCCAGGCTGAACAGCCCCAGCTCTCTCAGCCTGTCCTCACAGCAGAGGTGCTCCATCCCTCTGATCATCTTGGTGGCCCTCCACTGGACCCGGTCCAGCAGGTCCATGTCCTTTCTATGTTGAGGACTCCAGAGCTGGACACAGGACTCCAGGTGGGGTCTCATGAGCACAGAGTAGAAGCTTTATAGGCTACATTAGGCTTTATATTCCACATGATGTGTGTTAAAACACACAGCATGACAATGGACACAAAGCTTCGGGTGAGAGTTTTGTTGAAGATAAGGCCCATGAGTGCACAGGTAGTTAAAAAAAATAACTTTAGTGACTTCCTTTGTGCCTGGATCTGAATAACTGATTTGTCATGGCTCAGAGCAACCGCCTGGGGAAACCTGCAGTGCCTTTGCTGTGAGCGTGGATGGAAATGTGAGCCAGCGAGGAAATGTGTCCTTATCTGAATCTGTGATCTCACTGATATTAGGGTGTAAGAGCCGGTCACCCAGTTGCATAGAGTGAGCAAAGTCGGGAGGGCAAAGTCAGGAGGAAATATAGAGCCATGGCCCTGACTCCACTCCCTTTCCTGACAGAAGAGAGAAATTCAGCTCCTTAATGTGGTCGGCTGCCGCTATGGTGAAAAGTGCTCATCTTTTTGAAAGACTGTCTCTCAGCAGGTGGAAATCAGTGTAGCTCTGTCAAAGTCACTTCTTCCCTCTCCCTTACTCATCTGAAATTGCAGTGCTTAGAACCTGGATTTAATATCTTTTCTTTCTACCTGTTATGTGCTTTTATCTCATGGACCCGTGAATCCCTTACAGACCTCCTCAAACCTGCAAGTATCAGGGAAGGAAATCTTTTATTATTACCTTGATCTGAGGACTTGTGGCTATTGGTTGACCGTCATCAGAATAAACTGTTTCAGTGTAGTCTCTAGCTAATAGGTGCCTGCAAAGAGTTAAGTGCAATTATTATTCAAAATAAGTTGGAGTCATCTAGAAAAGAGGCAATTGTGTAACACGCAAGGTATGTGGGGAATTCAAATGATTACTCAGGTTATTATTAGTATTGAAAAAACTAGGGAAGCGAAGCTTCAGAGTGGGGAATTGTGCCTGCTTGTAATCCTTACTCAAACAAAGGGACATTTCTACACTAAGAAACCAATAAAAATCTACTTATTTCATTGGTATAAACTAATCTCCTAGCAGATCTGAAAAGAAATGTATGATTACATATGCATAAATATTACATACTGATTCTTTTTTGGCCTCCAATTTGTGTTGACATTTCCACAGTGAGTGTGGAATGGTACCGTTCTGGGCTCTTCCCAGGTCCCCCCCACTGGTTTTAAGGAGCAAAGATCCAGTTCAATGGGAAAGCTGCCTTGTCTGATTCACATGTGCCTGTGCAGATGTGCACGTGCGCAGACACGTGTGTGTGCACATGTTAAGATACTCTGTGTGGAGATGACACTAATACATTTGTCTAATTTTTTTGCTCATGGCTTTTTTATAACTCAACCAGAGCCAGTCTTGTCTTTGTAATTGTTCTGTCAGAACTTGATTTTTCCTGTCTAAAGAAATTCTGGTTTTGTCCACATATATGTACTTGAACCTTTAAAGGTGGACATCATGACTATGGAATAAATTACTGTATTTCTGCTGCCGGTGGGAAAGGTGCCTTTGGGTTTCTTGTTACTAGAGATGCTTGTGATTTATTCTGGAAGAGCAGATCCTGCAGGGCTCTGTGTGCTCAGGCTCCTGTGCAGCAGAGCACTAAGCACATGCTTAAATTTAAGCCAGGGCCGTAGTTTTACTGCAGCTAGCAGGAAAACAAGTCTACATTCACGTCTGTCTACAGGAGCAAATACCCCAAAGTGCCACAATCCCATTCCTTTTTAAGGAGTGGGATTTGGTACAATGCAATTTCCCACACCCAACTTCCAAATATTTAGAATAGGTTAAACCAGGGGCAAACAGTTAATTATAGTCTATATTTAACATCAGCTGATGGTAGAACTATCGTATTTACACAGCCATTAGAAAAGTACTTATTAAAGCAGACTTGTTTGATCTTATATTAAATATTCTGGTGGAGCCAGCAAGCAGAAAATCACACCTTGGGGATGCTTTACTTGTGTATCTCTGCACGATTTTGGACTTTTCTTAGCAAAACCTGCTGCTTCTCTGTACCCTGTGCTTAAATGCTGTTAAATCTCTTCAGCCAAGGAGGCAAACTCTCCCCACTTTCAATTTCCACAAAGCATTTTGTTAACGACAGTATCTATTAGAAGCCCAGCAGCAGTAGTGCTAAGGCAGGGAGTGCTGGAAGCCGAATTATTGAGGATTATCACATTTCTTGTTACTGTTTTCCATTTTTGGCCAAGAAAGCCCCATTGCATGGGTATTTCTCTTGTTCTTCTTGGTATTTTCTATCAGCATAGGACAAGTCAATATAATCCATGGACTATCCATGGACACAGGAAACTTGTGAAATAAGTTTAAACATTTAAACATTCTGAGGATTCAGCCATTTAGGAAATAAATGGGAGAATAGAGTTAGCAGTAAAGGCAAATCATTCCACCTTATTAATGTCTTGTGCCTGTGCAGTTATTTCACATTATCAAAACAGCGACATAATGCTTTCTCTCCCCTTTTCTTCTCTCACTGGAGTTTAAAGGTTTGTTTACCAAAATACCTCTGTCTTACAGGAGCCAAAGTCCTGTTTCTTTGTATCCTGAAAACCTTACAGAGCCATTTACAGGGAGGAGTAATGCTCAAGGAAAAAGTTGAACAGGACCTACTTATTTTTTTGTAGGTGCAGTGTGACTTCCTCTCCATTGGCTTTGATTCCATACTCCATTGTGTCATCGTATTTTGTCTGTAAACAGATTTAAGTGTTAGAATATGGACTGTTACAATTTCTGGTCTCACTACGAGCCGGCAGTTATTGAGTTGCCAGCTGCATTCTTTTCCTCCTCTTTCCACCAAAAAAAAAGTATTCTGGCAGTTAGAGAATAAGCAGGAGGTTACTCTGTTTTATACTTTTTAATTAGAGGAAAAAAATTAACGTTGCGAATGTATTTCTACCATCATAAGCACCTGCCCCACGTATTTGGGAAAGTGCTGAAGCGGATGCTTAAATTCAGACACTTTCATAACTCTTTTGAACTATGTAGGAGCATGCTTGGTTTTAAACACTTAATTTGCTTCAAATTCAACTGTCTGGAGGTTATTAAAAATCTGAGGAGTATCAAAACCCACATCTTTGCAGAGATACAAGTGCAGAAGACCCACTGATGGCACCCAGTGAGCACTCGATGCAGCCCATCTCTAGAAGACACAGCATCACCCCTCCAGATTTTCTCCTTCTTTTTGCAAGAGCAAGTGTCTGGTTCCAAATTCTCTTACTCTGGAAACAGGTTCCTAAAAACAGGGCAAAACCCAAGGGTACTCTAACTCCAGAAAACCTTCCCCACCTCCCACAGAAAAAAGAGAATTATCTCTTTTAATACCTCTTTGTTTCTTTCTACATCTCTTTTGTGTACTGTGTGCAATTTCCGTGGATAAACTATTTCATATTTCTCAACTCCAGGTAGTTTCTTGCTCGTGCTCCCTACGGAGAAACAGATGTATATTTATGAAAACTTATTAAACACCGTATTTCATGTCTGTCAAGATAAATTCTTTTGGGCCACATAGTCTTTCACCACTCATTTCTCCTGTATTCTCCACCCTGGCTCTGGCGTGAACTCACCCGTCCTGTGGGCTGGTCACCCACAATATGTTAGGGTCTGGATTTCAGGTAAGTTGACATACCTGGCTATTTCCAGGTGTCAAAATATTTTAGGCAGTTTCCTTTGGATTCCTTTCCCCAGCACCGATCAGCAGTTTCAAGTACCAGCACACTAGGCCAGCTGTGAGAGGCGCAACTTTTGCCTTCGTGTTTAGTAGATGACATGAATTCTGTGAAATCAGTGCTATTCAAACCCCGTCACAGGCTGACACACAAGTTCAGCCTACCTCTAGATAAGCAAATAATCTCATACAACTCACTACAAGTCTGGACCAAGTCAAGATTTCTGCTTTAGAAAGTTTTCCAGCTGGTCTTATCACATAAATACTCATGACAGCCCTTTAGTAGTACATTCTTAGCTATTGAGTCACGTTGGGAAATGTTACATGCTTGTGGCAGCAGGACTGGAGAAGGTGTAAAATAATAGCAGATAGACAATAATGTAGGAAAATCTTGAAGACAGTAAGGAATCTGGATGATTCCTTAACTTGCAGAGCCCTTTTTGCTGGTCTCACTCCTAAGGTGTGTTGTGTCTTTGCAGTGGCTGTAAAGAATTTGTTGAGGAAGTGTTTCTTTTTTGTTTTCTGCTTCTGAGCTTGATGGCATCCTGACAAAAGTTAATTTGCGGCGTGACTTGCAGGGTGGTCAGCACACCTTTTGCTGCATCATTTGAGGTTCATTATGGCAGCTGGTACACAGCGTTTGTGAAAACGGGGTCGTACAAGGGATATGTTAGCATCCAGCAAGGCAGCAGCAGGTTTCATGTGCCTCCTGCCAGCCTCTTCAATCTCCTACAAAAGGTCATTTCACCGGAATGGGGCTAATTCTTGAGAGCCCAGCCCTAAGCACAACAGCCTGTGCTTAAATAAAATAAAAAACCCCAAACCACAAACAGCGAAGGGAGAGTGCAACTCCCATTTTCATTGTCTACATCAATTGTCTGATTTTTATAAGAGCAGGGCATCCGATTACCGAAACTTTCTTCATCTGGAACACCAGGGCATGTCCTCATGCAGATCGTTCCAGTGAAGTAAAGAGATTAATTCTTCATAACTAGTTTATTTGATTAAACCCTTTCCAAAAGTAACTGCAGAATAAACTTGGTTGTGTCTTGACAAAGGCATGATGGTCTAATGGTAAGACATCCAAAGAAGTTATCCCACTAAACCATCCCTTGGGTACACAGGAACTCTCCACGCTCATGCTTTAGCAAACACCAGTTTGTTACCAGGATTTACAACGATGTTTTATGTTTTATTTTAAGCAACTAATTATGCTTAGTTGCAAAAAGTCTTTTGCTTTGCAGCCTTAGTCTTTCTATAAGCTTAAGGTATATCCTTATACCATGAACACAGGTAATATTCTACAACTCTCGAAACAGAGTTCTGTGCTTCGATTTTCTCCACCTGCTCCGGGTTGCAGACTCTTTTTACCAGCCCGAGTGGAGCCCAACAGTTCAAGTTAAGCCTAGATGTGAATGGAGACTCAGAACTAAACTTGTCCTATTCCCACAGTGTGATACAAACAGCATTTCAATGAAAATGGGTTAGTTTTGTTCTTGAACAAATAATTTCTTGGAGGTAGGTTGTTGGTTTTTTTAATCAGTGCATTGTCTTTGTCTTGCTTCAGGCATTGTCTTGAGTCAGTAGCTTTAAGGAGGAAAGAAATTCCTTGGGCCTTGTACAACAGCTAGAAAAAATGCTGGTACAAAACACAGCATTGTGTACTTTTCTAAGAGCGTAAACCAGGAAGAAAAATCATTAGCGAGGATTTCATTGGCAATGAAGGTTTGATTTTTGTCAGGAAACAAAGTATGCGACACCTTAAGCATTAGCTCTGTGCGTGTTTTCAGGTATTCTGTGCAGCTAATAAAGACGCCTGGCTGGCTACAAATTACACGTCTAATTATGCAGATAAAACCCGCACATGCTTGCGCATGCCGAGCTCGGAAAAAATCTGTTCCCAGTTGACATGAATTGAAAGAAACAATGCACGTGGGGAAAAAAAAAAAGCTCTGCTAAGTCATATGAATACTCATAACCTGAAGTATCACACAGATAATAAAAGTGCTAACTAACTGCAAAACTAGCTGGTTCTGGGGTTTTTGGTAGTTTATGGCCAGTTCATACACACGTAAATCATTTTCTAACTGGAGAGCTTTATGTAATTGCTTTGAACAGAAAGAGAAAAAAAGCAAACATCCCAAACTTCAATAATACCTTTTTTTCCCCACTGGCTTTAATTCACTGTTCTTCATGTCTTACCTACATGTTAATAGTTAAAAGTTCATCCAAACAATTTGTAGAAGCTACATGAAGTTATCCATAGCAACCGCTGACAAAGGATTAAAAAAAAAAAAAGAAAGAAAAAAAAAGGAAAATAAAAGCCATACCTTGTTGGAGAAAATGTAGAAACACAACAGAAACAAGAAGTGTGTTGGTCATCTCAGTCCAGAGTGGTTTCCGTGGGCTGGGAAAGCTGGATTCCCAGGCTCTGTGCTTGGAGCAGTCCTGTGCCGTGGGGTGAATGAGAGGGAGTGAGGCGTTCGCCTTTATTCTTGTTTCTATATGAGGAAGTGTTTACTAAAGGTGTTGCACAATTTTCAAGTCACAGAGTGTTTCAGCAAGCGGAAGTTCCCGCTGGTTAATGTCACACGAATTGTGATATATTGATTACTCCTTTGAAATGAGTTCCCTAGAACTGTTCATCAGGAAAAATAAAAATAAATAAATACATAAAGAGAGAGATTAGAGAGTTGTCTTTCTATAGTCTGGCTGGTGAAAAACTACAGTAGAAACAGTGAGTGCTTCTGATGGCTCAAGGAATGGGAAATTTTCCAAGAGGTTTAGGGTTAGACAGGTCTGCAGGGCTGGTGTTAAAGATGTGTTTGAGTTCTTGCTGCCTTACCTTTTAATGTATAGGGAAGGGTTGGGTTTAGAGTACCAGTAAAGGTACATGTAATCCCGTATCTGTGAATCATATCTGCAGGATAAACACTCAGCAGATCCTTTTCTGTCCATTCCATCTATATTAGTAATACTTGTTTGAGGTTCATGTGATAATGTCTGAAAAAAAGGGATGCAGACAAGTGAGTAACCAAAGTGATAACTGTCAAATAATATTAAAGAAGAATTTATGCTAGAAACTTACCACAAGGCCTTAACCAGTTGTAATAAAATAGTACTACGGGCTGCTTAGGGCTGCGGCAGTCAATACAGAGCTGCATTATCAAAGTTTAATTTTTCGTATGTTAAAATAGGTATTACAGGGTATATAGAACTAGAATGGGTTGTGCTGTGGATTGTGTTGCAAGAATATAAATTTATACTAACAATACACATCACACAGCTCACACTTCTCATAAAAGTGTTATTGGATAACTATTTGTCTCAGGTATGGGTAGAATAGTTCTGGTTTTTTGGACATTGAAATCTGAAATTATAAATGCAGGCATTTTGCTAAATCTGCAGACATTCTGGGACAGGTTGGGTACTACCAAGAAACAGGTCCTGAGCTTTCTTTAAGGACAGAATGGTACCAATTAATAATAATTTATGTGCAGTGCTGTTTGCAATAATCAGCTTAGGTGCAGAACTGGTAATTTAATAGGAAAACTTGATTCTAAGACAAGAGCCTGATTGTTTTGTTTAGCCACTTGCAGTGATGCAAAAAGGTTTTAAAATGGATTTGAATGCTGCTGATCGGAAGCGGGAGAGATTCACATCTCTCTTTAGGTGATGGAGGTTGAATGCAGAAGAACCTCCTCTGGTACCCTGGAAGAGCTGTACACCCCAGCAATGCTGCTTTGGCTTCTGTGGCTCTGAGGGATGTTGGGCTGGGGGAATGTACAGACTCTTTGTGCAGCTTCTTTTGCCATTAGGTCTTGGGTCTTCCTTCAGCACTTGAATTTTATGGATCTGTTGAAGGGAATACTCTGCTTTGGCACCTGCATGGCATTTTTATGGGGGATATGGAAGTGTAAAATACTCCTGCACAGGACTAAGTGGAGACTGAACATGTTGTCTGGCCACCAAGCCTGTTCCTAGATGTGCTAGTGCAAACACTGTCTTCTTCATGAGTAATGTTGGGTTTGAATGCTCTCTACGAGTGCTTGAGACCCTCTGGAGCAGGACTGAATGGCAGGAGGAGAGCTGCAAGAGGAAAAGGGTGTCTGTCTGCCAGAGTCCTGATAACCACCCTCAGAGCTCCTTTATGCTGTAGGACAGGAACCCAAGAGTTCTGGTGAGCTGCAGCAGTGTTCTCATGACTCAGGTCAGTATTAATGTCCCACCGGCTATTGGAAGGACACTGATTTTAGCTGGTTCTGTACTCTGGCAAAGAACACCTTTCTAGATGGACCTTCTGTCTGCTCTGAGTGCCTTGGGAGCTGAGCCTCCCCGCAGGCCAGAGCTGCAACCTGATGCTCCTGGTACAGGAATGCCTTTTGGTTGCGACTTCTTTGGGACATTGTAGCTTGGAGACAGAGCGAGGTTATTGATGATCAGAAAAGTCACATTCCACACCAAACCATGTCACCATCCCAGGTTAGGAAAGAACACTTCAGGCAGGGATCTCATGGCACTTTGTCGTGAAGGGTTTGGACATCCCCCTGCTGAGGCTTTCATTTCAGTCGCGGCGAGCATCAGAGAGGAGGCATGGAATTTAATTTATGTCGGTGTCGTCTTAGTTCTGTAAAGATCAAGCTTCATCTAAAAGATAGACAATTTATCATCTTAAATGTTATATAAGTGGAAATAAGCACTGCATTCTCGGACTACATCTTTGCCTTAGAAAAAATAATTAAGAAAAATAACTGTGAACAACTGGTTTTAAAAATGCATGGCTGCTATCCAGGTATTTATCTCAGCTCATTCTCTTTGTGTGACGCACTTGAAAACCATGTCCTGACCCCACCGTTCTCCTTAGCTACTGTTCTTAATAAGCTGTACTTTCAAACGGCATGTAAAGGGAAGTTACTTTATGAATAGATACAACATTCCAAAAAAGAGCTGGCACTAGGGAGAGAATGTGATGAGGTGAAGGTCTTGGGTAGACTTGAAAGAGTATTGGATGTAATTTCCTTGTGTGAGTTGAGAAGCATTTGATGTTTCTGCCCTTGCTTCAGTGATTCTGTAATAGTCTTGATGTAGCTTCTTCCCCCGGCGGTGGTCAGAGAGGTATTGGCGAGGTCTCAGCTGACAGGAAAGCAGCTTCAGACTTTTTGAAACCCTTTAACAATTGTGCAATGTCTTAGTGAGCAGTTTTCATACTTGGAAGGGGTGGTAAAATTGGATGACAAGTTTGCCTCAATATTTAATAACTAGAATATTGGTAGTTCTAACTCAAGTGCTATCTGTACAGCTGAAAGAAGGGGAAATTCACCCAGGAGGTTCTGCACAACTATTGCCTGTGTGAGATTAAGCTGAGTATTAAAAGTAAAATGATGTGTTGAGTGTTGGGGCGTGGGACAGAGCCTGGGAAAAATTCAGTGTTCAAATCACTTCTGTGCTTCTACTTCTCTATCATGTCTCAAAGTTCACTTTGGACCAGGTTTGCAGAAGTGCTAATGCACCTAACAGGAATTTTCGGGAGTGATTATAAACAATGTAGGTATCTGTTTTCGCTGCGCTTCAATATACTTATGTTCAGCCACAATTGTAAGGATTTATATATTTATAACTGCTACAGACAGAGGTAAACAGTTGAGAGAGATAATGTTGTTAATCTCCATTTCTTCCTTCCTTCTTCCCCCCCTTGGTATAGCCGTGGGATGGTGTCGACAAACAGCTCAGCAGGTCTTTAGCGCCGTGGCCACATCCTGTTCCTCTTGGGAACCTGTTCAGGGAAAGCATGTGGTATTTCACAGGTTCCTGCCACGGTACCAGCCATGGCTCTGCTGCTTCATCTCAAACAGTGACCTGCCTTCTGCCTCCCTCCATCTGCTTCTCCCCCATCCTCAACCCAAGCCAACCTGCAGGTTATTTTCCTCCGATGTACAAAGGAAACCGTGTGGCTTTTGCATCTGCGTTCCAGCCCTATGCTCCTGTTTGCTTCCTCTGTCTATTCGCAGCTGCATTCCAGTCTCCCCACAACCTGCCTCTCCTGTGCCAGCCCCAGGCCCTTTCCATCCATTCCCAGAGCTGGTCCAAAACCCATTGAAGTCAACAGAAGACCTTCTATTGCCTGGAAGGGCCCTTGGATCAGCTCTGCAGTTCCTCTTGAAAACCTGCTCTTTACATAACAGAGGCAAAGACAAGAAAAAGCTTTGTCTCGCACATTCCCAAAGTGAATTAACCTTCTTTTCCTCAGCTAACCAGTCTTCAATGTTTTGACCTTCTTATTTTCTGGGTGTCTGTTGAAGGATACAATCAGATGGCTGCTTTAGACCTAATTGGAGTGTTTTGGAAAAGTTATCTCCCTTCCAGCTATTATTTAGCTGCTCCTCAGCTTATGTGCAGCACTCGGCTACATCTGCATTGCCAGGGTTTAATAGAAAGTAAAATGCTCTCCTGTAAAGTGGGATTGAAACTAACTTATTGAGCACCAGCCAAGTCATTTGTGGTGGGGCTCTGATCAGATCACAGGCTGTCATCTGATTATGACTAATGAAACCGCCTTACTTTAAACTTCTCTCTAACCCTCTTTGTCTTGGGGAAGATCATAGACATATATGGTATGTTACAAGGACGTTGTTTCCTTCTTTCCTTCCTTTTCTAGACAGGACAAAAAGTGGTTACTTCATCTTTCCTTCTGCACCCCTCTTCATTAGTTGCTTTTTGTTTTGTTCTCCCACACCAGTGCAAGGTAGAACATCCAGTAGGGATTTAATGCAGGCTGTAGGTATTGATTGAAGGACCTTTCGGTATCTTTCTCAAGAACCACTAACTTCTCATAACTTCTTCAGATGATTTAAAGGGGTTTTCTGAAGGTTAATGCTTCTCAAGAAAATGGCATGCAACCCCATTTCTGGCTGTGCCGTGTGTTGTGCAATTGTGTGCGCACGTAGAAGGTGTTTAATGTTCTCCATCAGTACAACATGAGCAGTAACGCAGATCATTGTGAATTAAACACTTAGGTGTTGGGTTTTTTTTAAACGTGTTGCATATTGTATTGTTTATACTTGTTGTACGTGAGATCTGGCTCAATTTTGCTAAAGGACAGGGGAACAGCACGCTGGGACGTGGGACCTAGCACACTTCTCTGCTGGCTGGTGTCCACCTGAGCCTCTGCTCTACGTGCTCTAGTCAAGGGCAAAGAGTGGTTCAGTTCTTAGAGCTTGGGTTTCAGGAGGGAGGAGGCACCACCCAAAGCTGTGGGTAGATCTACAAGGCCACGTTGGAGCTGTGCAAGGTGACAAAGAATGGATCCACACCTTAGACCTCCACAAACTGAACCTCGTCTCGGCCCACCTTCTCCCTCCTTCACCCCTGCATTGCCCATAGAAGGTCTCGTACCCGCCTGCCCTGCCTGCTGTCCTGCTGGCTCTGCCACAATCAAGCCTTTCAGCTTAAGTCCTTTCCCTCATGGGGAATTTGGACAGAGCTGGCAAGACACCTAGCTTTTTTTCTGGCAAACAAGGAAGTGGAAGCAAAACTATTTTACCTGGATGACCTGTTGTGATGTCTCTCCAGTCTGATGGACTCCAATTGCTTCCCCCACACATAGAAAACATTTTATTGAGTCATCTTACCTCTGTGCTTGAGGCAAGAACATGAACAAAGAAGCAACTGTCCAACCTGAGCTACCTCTGCAGCAGGAGATTTTTCCTGGCATAGGGTACTTGATGAAGTTACTGACAAAGAGCTCCCAGTGTGGACAGGGCTGCCCACCAGCTGAGCCGTGCTTTGGACCAGCAGAGTAAAGGTGCCTTATGCTTGAGTAAAACAAGTCCTAGCAGGTACAATTGTGTCTACCTTGAAGATGCCATGTCTAGCACAGCAGTGTTTTCTTCACCCCAGTTAATGTCCTTAGGAGATACAGGCTGCATACCATAAAGATCGCTGGCTTTTAGAGCAATTGCAGCTCTTCTGCCTCAAAACATGGGTGGGTTTTGCTGTTCATTTTCAGTAGCTGCCTTTTGCTTTTTAAGGCTTTGATCCTGTCAGAGAAAAACTCCCCCCAAACACCTTCAGGCTGCTCTGACCTCCAATGTGCAGATTTTCTATTCTGCTGATGGTGCTTAGAAATATCTGCAAAAGATATGAAGCAGCCAAAAATCAAACACAGTAATGACCTCTCTGAAATTATCCTGGTCTTTACAATCTCAACAACGTAAGCAGGTAGATGTGTCCCATGAATGCAGGGAAGGTGAAGTTATTTCCCAACCCACTTAATCCAAAGAAAAAGAGAAGTTGTGTGGAAATAGGTGCATGGCAGGTGCTCTGCAGGACACCCTGCAGCCGTGGTTTCTTGCACTGAGATACACCTTGACCTGCAGTGAAGAAGCACATTCTTCTATGCTGAGATGGAAGGTTGTGTGCAGAGGTGGCTGAGGAGGAGGTAAGGTGCAGGTTTGTGCCATACCTTACCTTGCAATGACCTAGTGATATGGGCATGCTCTTAGGACCACTGAGAAGGGAAGCTGGTGAGAAGGAGCTGCCACTGGCTAAGCTGCGTGCCGTCTTCTGCTGAGTTCCTCATGGAAGTGCTTGCTGTGGTGAACGTATCCCAGAGTGATTGTCGCCTTTCGTTTCCTGTGTTAACCGCTTCCTCCTTTTGCTTCCAGCTACTTGTGAGTCTGGACCCAGGGGAACAACAACAGTGGCTTTGTGCTATTCCTCCAGTTACCTCTGGAGCCTTTGGAAAGTCTGTCTGCTCAGAGAGGATCTCTACCTATAAAGCTAAGGAGACAATTCTACACTTCCCTCTCATCTGCAGCTTTCTATAATCATCTCTACCATTCTTCTTTTAAGCCTGTCTCTGCAGCAGATATTCTGGCCCCAGATGTTCTTTGACACTCTTTTTGTGGTCTAAGGGCCCCTGAGTGGGTGCAGTTATGACCCTCTTGCACCTCCTTATTAATAAGAATCAGACCTCAAGACTCTTAATAATCCCTAGCTTTCATATAATGCTTTTTGTGAGATGCTGGGATGACTCCACTGGAGCCATAGCAAGCAAACAGCTGGGGACTGGAAACCAGTGCTCCTCAGTGGATATACAGTACCAGTGGTGAAGACAGTGCCAGAAACCCTCTGTGATAACTGAAGTGCATCTTTCTCCTGAGAAGGGAGGACCACTTTTAACAATACCAAGATAGAAATGATGAATGGCTCTGTCCACTGGGGCTTCATCCTGGTAGACGCAGTGCTCATGGTTTTGCAATGACTCTCAGAACAGTTATTGCTTTCCCTAAAGTCTTTTCCAAAGAAGTTGCAAGCTGTAAAAAGACAAAAAGTAAATTAAAGCACATGTTTAATCCTGCGTTACTGATGTAGTACTTTAAAGAGTTTGAGACCAAGGACTCAAGGTCTCATAGGCACAGAGAACTGGCTTCAGATCTTCTAAGTCTCAGTCTCCTCCGCAGCAAAGTGGTCTAGAGCCTCTGCTGCTGATGCTGTGCTGCCTCTGAGCAGCTCAGAGTAAACTACTTCTAAAGGAAAAAAAAAAAAAAAAAAAATATATATATAATTACAAATTGGGTGTAAATGAGCAGAGCCTCAGTGATTTGGTCACGGAGGGATGATTTTTAATAGGAGACTTCCCAGACTCAAAATACGATTCCATAAGAAGTGATCCCCACCTACCAGCTCCCCTCACTCTGCAACCGACAACCTCATTTTGTGTGGATCGTGGTTCTTCTGCTGTCCTCCACGTGCTCTGGGAGAAGGACAGGACTGAGCAGAGAGAAGGAACAAAGGCAAAGCCCAGCGTGGCTGTTTACTCACTCCATGCACTGTTGTCTTTGATCAGATAAGCCTGTGGCGGAATATTTCCAGATCCAAATCAGCCAGAAAAAAAGAAGTGAGACTGCAAGACAAACACCAGACCTCTCGAGTTTCGTCTGTTCCAGGTATGTACCTGCCCCGTCAAGTCATATGAGAGGGTGCTGGCTGTGATTCCCATGCGGAGAGTGCCTTGTAGTTCCATCCTGCTCTACGGTACATCATCTCCTGCAGCTATATTTTCCTGCATCAGGATTTTACCCATAAGTAAGGCAAACTGGTGAGGGGGCATAAGAGAATCGGGTATCTGGAAGAAAAACTGAATCTGCCGCATAGTAGGGAGGTTGTTGCTCTAAATCTCCAAAGACAGAAGATACAGGAGGGGGCTACAGGAGGCAGGAGCCAACCCTCTAAATGGCATTTTGGTGGCCGTGGCCTGGCAGGTTGGCAAACCCTTGTGTTCACTCTTCACAACCACATCTCCAAACAGAGGCAACAGGTCAGTCCGTTGTCCCAGCCTGTCCATGCTCCCTGTGTAAACTTTAGCTAATTCAAAATTTACCGACTCGCTTTTATTTTTCTTTCTAAGCTGGAGAATAGCCAGGATTTAATTGGTGTCATTCAGCCCAAACTTATTTACCACCTTTTCCTGGTTTCCGTGTGACTTTTGGCCTGTTTGAGTATTTTGACTGGAGGCAAAGTAAAGACTGCTTTAAAATTACATTTGTTCAGGAGAAGTTTTTAACCGTCCTGTTTAAAGAGTACATTTTGCTGAGTGCCAACCCAAATGTATACAGGTACATTAAATAGAAAAGGCCCTTTCAAATTATTACCTGCAAAAGGTAAAATTCTGAAAATTGAATCAAGCAAAACAAACTCCCAGATTCATTTAATTGAAAGTTAGCCAATTTTACAGAATACCATTCATGTATTAGCTGACTATTTTTGAGCTGCTAGTCCACACTTCCCTGTTATTGTTGCTGTTTTAATCCTCAGAAAACAATGAAAACAATTTTTAAAGAACAGACAGTAAAATGTTTCATAGAGAAGATAGCAAACAGTGGTAATATGTTCCAGCTGACCCCAGCTCACCGGCACCTGGTGAAATAGCTCCTACCCAATGGTATCAGTCTCAGAGTTAATGATGATGGGCAGTTCATGGAATCATGGAATGGTTAGGGTTGGAAGGGACCTTCAAGGTCATCCTGTTCCAACCCCCCTGCCCTGGGCAGGGACACCTCCCACCAGACCAGGTTGCTCCAAGCCCCATCCAGCCTGGCCTTGAACCCCATCCAGGGATGGGGCAGCCACAACTTCCCTGGGCAGCCTATTCCAGTGCCTCACCACCCTCACAGCAAAGAACTTCTTCCTAAGATCTCATCGAAATCTCCCTTCTTCCAATTTAAAACTGTTCCCCCTCGTCCTGTCCCTCCGCTCCCTGACCAAGAGTCCCTCTCCAGCTCTCCTAGAGCTCCCTTCAGATCCTGGAAGGCTGCTCCAAGGTCTCCCTGGAGCCTTCTCGGTTGCCACAGAGTGGCTCTTGTTGTCATGGCCTTCCCTTGTATTCTTACAGCTCCTGGCTTTGGTTGACTTTTCATAAGCTACCGCTCTTCCTCACCTCATTTATTTGAGGCTCTGACAGCACTGATAGTATCAGTAAAGATTCCCCAGATCCCTGCACTATATTAACGTGCTGTTAGCAATTACTTAGGTTAGCAAATAAGGGCAGAGATACTTAGGTATTTGCTAAACCATTCAAATACAGGCATAAAAGCATTAATATAAATGAGAGATAAGACCTCAGCAATTGCTTTGCGACTGCCTCAGCTCCATTCAAACGGGGTGATGGCTTGAAATTTGCAGCACTTTAAAGAAGTAATGGGAGAATGACTCATGCTTTTCCGCACAAGAGTTACACCTCTTCCCTGGGTGCCACCAGCAGGCACCACTGTCCCTCTGCCGAGCCATTTACTGCTTTGGTCCTGCTGAGGATGAACATCCAGCACTCGTTTTCCACCCGCAGCCTGTGTATTACCCATATTTGTATTACAATCTTTGGGTGTAGAACTATGGGCTTTGACTCATTCACAAATGCAGGAAGAAATATTAAAAGGAAACAAAAATCCCCCTTAAATTGCACTGTGTGTTTGCACATGTGGCCCCTCACCTGCGTCTTCATCGTGTTCGAGTCTGGCTTTGTGAGTCCGTGTGAAGATAAGAGAGGAGGAGAACGTGCAAAGGCACAGAGGAGATTACAAAATCTTTAAGTAAATACCCAATGGAATCACTGCTTGTGTGTGTGGCAATTTCTCTAGTGGGTTAAGTTAAACATTTCCAAGTTCCTTTCTTAAAATAGGTCTGGTGGATATTTTTGAGCTCTGATCCAGTGCATAGGAAAAGTAATTATTTTTTTCTTATTTTGTTTTCAATTGTAAAAATTTGGGGTGGGCATGGCAACTTTGGAAGCTTGCTGACACACTCATCTGGAGCCAGGCCTTTTTAAATTTTTTTAAAAGTTTCATAAAACTTTGGGGGAACATTTTTTAAAAATATTTTATTTTCTTCTGAGCATTCTGGCCACCATCAGTTCTGTGCAGAAAGTGCCAGAATGCCCCAAGAAAAGCTGATTTTGTAGTATTTCCAAGCTCACTAGTGCCATGAAGTAGTAAAAAAAAAAAAATCTTGAGAAGGAAATAATGCAAGATTTCAGGAATAAAATGCTTGGTGATACAATTGCCCAAGTAGTCAACTAAATGAACTCTTAACTTTTAAGGACTTTTGTCAGCCATAGAACAGAGTAAAAAATTGAATAAACTTAATAATGTTTATTTGTGTTAAAGGCACCTAATTTTATGAAAGATTCTAGGGTGAGTCCAACAGGGACATGAGTGAAAGTGGAAAAATATAAAATGAAATTATGTTTTGTTGAATGGCAATGGATTCTTACTCACTACTACATCAATAACTTCCATGACCTAATCAGTACATTCTTTCACTTATATTGCATTTTAGAAGAAAATAAGCAGAAAAGGTATGGTACATACAATTCTCTTTTTTGCTGTTCTCCTGTCCTTCAACAAGAAGCCCTGGTGGAAACCAGAGCTCGTAGGATACTGCTGCTTCAAGGGAGTGGTTCCAAGTTGAATTAAGAGTTGACTTCTCTATGCCATTATTCTTTGACCATGCAAGGACATTCAGGGGCAGGGTGGAGGAGTGGGGACAAGAGCCCAGGGCTAGTCAGGTACTTTTAATCTCACATAATATACTTTTTGTTGGTGTCACGGGCTAATTCTATGTAATCCTGTACTCTGGCAACCCACCTTTATCCTGAGGAAAGGCTAGCCCTCTTCTTTGAAGAACGGTCTAATAACAGGATGCAAAATGCTGTCTGTGTTCAGTAGCTGCAAAATTTAAACAAAAGCTTACCTGTGATGTGTGTGAGAAGACCTTGTGCTTGTGGTGATGTTTGGATAGTAAATACATGGCAGTCTAACCCATACACAAAGCTGGAACATCCCTGGAGTGAGATTCTCTGCTCCTTGTCCTTTGGTTAAGGCAGAAATAGCACGTGTGGATCATGACTTGTTTTGCACTATTGATCATCTGTACCCAATCACCATCCTGTGAAGCTGGAGTAGGCATCCCAGGGATGCTACATGCCCGCAAGGATGGGGTGTATTTCAAAGCACAAAATTTATAGAACCATTTGAAGACAGTGGGACAGTGGATGGGTGGGACATGGAGCTCACCAGACCTGTAGCTGCTCTGGAGACCTCTCCGTCACCCCATCCATTTTTGGCCGGGACGCGTTTCCTGACCATTTCCTTCCAATTCCTTGTTCACACCCAATGCAGATAGAAGTGAACACCTGTTTGCTCGCTTACTCATGCGCACAGCACTCTGCTTCTCCTACAGTCTAAACCTTCTTGTGCCACTCTGGAAGAGGAAATGAAGTGGCCGTGAATGACAATAATTGCTTCCTTAGCTCTGCAGCGCTGAGGGTCGGTGTTGTACTGGATATTGGAGATATAGTGTAAGTGAGCTTTGGGGGGCATGGAGAAACACAAACGCTTGAGCACAGAGACAAATAGATTTCTTACCCCCTCTGTGTGTATGCGGGGAGGGTATTCATCATCTCGATACAGAAAGCTCTATGATAAAAAAGAATACACAGGGCTTTTCTTCATATATTCAGGAATGTGTGTTTAATCCCTTGTCCTATGATCATTTTCTGTGAGCGCCCCAGAACTTCTCGCTCATGGGACCAGTTTTTTTAGCCAAGAGCAATCAGCTGAGGACCCGACTTGTTATTTTCCCCACGAGACTCTAAATGTGAGCCTTTGTTACCAACTGCACCTTTAAAGCTCTTGCTTTTGCTGTGACACCAGAAGGGTCACGCTGAGCGTCTCGCATTAGCGGTTTGGTAAATGCACCCGTGTGATTAACTGCATGAGCGCCTCCAAGCATTTTGAAAAGCTGCATAAATATTATTAGATCCATTTCACACGGTGGAAAATAGAAGATCAGAGCTACTACCTGAGCTGTTAACAGCGCTATTGTGAGGGCTGGGGTCTGGTAATGGCATCCAGAGGTGGGTACCAGGGCTGATTTTGGACTGAAGATCAGCATGGGTCATTCCCTAAGCTCCCCTAGGTTTTGATTTCTGTTGGTACCCAAGTTGATAAGGTTCAAGGTAACATCAGAGTCTCTAACTGCACTCTGGACTCAGAACTGCTGCAGAGGCTCAAACACCTCAGTGAAGCTTTTCTGAGGCTCAGGTTCTTCATCCAGCCCATGGGAATCGAGTGCCTAAATTCCAAGGAAGTGCAAGCCAAGTTGTAATGACAGGGGAGAGGGAGAAAGAGAGGGAATGTTTATAAGTGATTCAGAGGCCACATCACTTTTCTTTCTCTAAAGTGAAGTGGAATTTTAGGCTTCCGAGTCACACATTTCTAATGAAATGTTATACTTCGAAACTATAATTATTCAGAAATGTCAGTGATACTCAGACACCTCAGAGAAAAAAGAACGGTTTTGCAAAACTGAAATTTGTCCCCTGAAATATTTTGAGACTTTCGAAAGGTGCTCCACATTGCAAATACCTGATTTTGTTCAGTATGTACCACAACAAATTAAATGGAGGACAAGTGGAGGGTAAGATGCAGAGCTGATTAAAGAGTGTGAGCAAAGTCAACCCCCCACTCTCTATAGCCCTAAACATTTTTTAAAAGTACTTCAGATAAGGATTTATTGCTGAACAGTCTGTCGGTCTCTACTTTGCCAGGTTTCGCATCGCTGACTAATGCCGTTTGGTTGTTACAAGCCAATGACTATATTTGCGTCATCAAGCACTCAGCCCGAGTGAGTGTGTAGGAATTGATGTCTGAAAAACTCAACGGAAGATCTTATGGAAGGTAAAGCAGACTTTTTTTTTACTTGACTTTTCTACCTTGTGTCTCTCTGTCCACATTCTCACACCTACAGAGTTGAACCCACCAGTTGGTACGTGTCTGAGGAATGTGGGCAGGATTACTTGTGACACAGAGAACAAGGGATGCCAGCTACTCTGTCCCCGTTACACCTGCTGTGTTCCTCTTGAATGGTGACAATGAATTGGGTTTTGAATAGGTCTTTTGATACCTTTTGAAGTCAGCAATTATTATAGCAAGAAGAATCTTGTTTACTTTTCCCTCCCTCCATCTTAAGCGATTGTCTTTTGTTTCCCCATTTTGGGTATTGCACAGCTACACCCTATTTTCCTGTTATGGGAGCAGGGAAGAGGTACGATACATCCAATTTTGCCATCTTCCTGCCCTTCAATAAGAGCCACAGGTCTTCACCTTGACAATTCATCTACTGTGCTCTTGATGCAGAAAATACCAAATACCTTGATCTTTGCCAGCATAATTGCACTCAATTGTATGCTTAGTTCTCAGCGGATGCCAGGTTTTTAACCCTTGATTATTATTTTTTATGGTGCTTTCACAAAAGTACATTTACGTTCACACCTCACTCTTAACTGTCTCAGAATTTCTGACACCAAACTCTACAAGTGTTACCTATTGCGAGGCTGAAAGAATAAAAAAGAGCACCAGGAAACGCTCTAACTACTAAAAATAGAATAGTCAGGAGAGAGGAAGGATGTGGGAGGAGAGGGAATACGCAGGAGTGACTGTCTCAAAGCTTTTTCTAAGACTTTTCAGTATTATCTGTGAAAATACTGTGAAACAAAGGATTGTAGCATTTACTCATATCTGTGGCAACATTCCTGTTTGCTCCAAGATGAATCACTCTGAAAGTGATACTTGTACTTTCGGCTTTGGAGCCAAGTGAATCAGTTCTGTTAAAAAAAAAAAAACAAACAAAAAAAACCAAAAAAAAAAAACCCCGAAGAACCAAAGTATTGCGGGTGCTTCCACTTCTACTTGCTGTGACACCTTGGAACCAGCTGCATTTTGGAAACTAAGCACGTACGGCTGATGAGAGATAAGTTTCTTCTCAGCTTCCCAGTGAGCTCCTGGGTTTCATATTACTGAGGAAGATTTAAAGCCCTCTTAAAAGGTCACCTCTTGTTAAGATCTTTCAAGCAGGGAGAGATGGATTCATTTGCTAAGGGCAAAATTTTGACCATTACATAAGAGCAGAACTTGAATAGTTTTGTGGGGAGCAAGTTTTACATCTAAGTAGCCTAATCGTATCACAGAACCTTGATATAAACTTTATCTCGGTGTAATGGGAGTTTATCCTCATGGGAGACGTCACGATTATTTCATTTCTTACTTATTTTTATTACCTAGTGTTTGTGACCGGAGTTAGACAGAAAACCGCTGATAACTTCTAATGTGTTATGTAAGCTTTCCAGGAACTGTTGTTTGAACCATGTTTGAAAAGCGCATGTGGAAAGCGCACTTACAGTCAAATTATGTATTAGCCACATTTGGTTCAACCGCCTTCAGGAATGCAGGATACTGAAGGAGAGAATATTCCCTTTGAGCGGTTAGCTCAGGTCCAAGACCTTGGTTTTATTTGATAGGGACAAGTGATGTGGTTGGAAGGTGAGACGTGGAGCTTGTACTTTTAGAGGTGGCTTGAAAATCATGGCTGTGTGATGCTGGGATGAGAGCTGGGTACTGGCTGCCTTGCACTGCAAGTGGCTGCTTTTGATAATGTAGGTATAAAGTCGATGAGTTGTATTGTTCTTTGCACAGCGGGGGAAAACCAGGCTCTCCTTTTCCCCTTTAGATGCCATTTCTCACCATGCTGGAAAGGTTGCTCGGGAAGTGTCAAACCCACCAGGAATCACAGAGATGAGGTGAAGTGGTCTCTGTGCATTGGGCTTGTGCTGGGGTCCCTGTCCTGTCCCCCCCATACCTGGGCAGAGGATGTGGATTTGCACCTGCAGCACTAGGGCCAGTGCTTCTGTGTTGTGTGTTGCTGCCATCCAGAGCTCACTGCAGCGAGGTGCATTTGAAGATTAACTGCTTGTTCTACACATGCAAGAGAAAAGCAATAAATAATAAATGCCATCGATAAAGAATGATGTTCCAAAACAGCTTCACTTTCCAGTGAGAACTGGCAGCTGCATCTACCACATCTGGAGAAAGTGTGTTTTCATCTCACACTCAATCAGTTGTCTCTTCCACTAGACACTGGCTTCAAGGAGAAGAATATCATCTCTTCAAAATAACTTGGAAGAGACCAGTATTCATGGATTAGCATTTCTATAACCTAATTCAGTTACTCTTCAGTGAATTTTGGTAGTTCTGTGTAAAAATACCCAACAAACCAGGTGTAACTTTGGCTTCTGCTTCTTCTACAGTGATATATCACACAAAAGTGAAGAGTACAGAGCTACCATTCGTGTTATTGTAGGAGGCTGCTGACTTCTTGTTTCAAAGAGAACAGAGACTCGAGGATTGCATCCCTGGGAAAATCCCCAGTGGGGTCAGACAGACACTAGAAACTCAGGGTGTAGCACTACAGCCCTTGTTTCAGACACGACCACCATCTGAAATGTGGTTGAGTTGTCAAGATACTTTTCTACCCTGGAGAGACGCTGAGGAAAATCATGCCAGGGAAATCTGTGGCCAGTGAAATACTTGGACTTCAGGGCATCTTGGTGAGCTCTTATAATATTGGGCATCGTTTGAAGGAACCACCTTCTGGTCAGGATTTCTAGGTTTTCAGGAGGGGTACTAATGCGGCTTCTTTCTTGCTCGGTTTACAAATGCTGTTTTTAAATCGTGGGAGTGGAGGTCATGCTCTTACCAGTTCCTGGACACCTGGCACACTTCAATTCGTGTTCTGTTCCGTTGCTTCTCCCCACCTTGTCCACGTGAAAGAACTGGCTTCTGTGGAGGGGCAGATCCTTGGCTGGCATCGGGCAGCACGGCTCTGTTGCAATCAGTGCTGATGACCCAAGGGTGTTGCCTGGAGTGTTTGCTGTGTCGTTACCTGGTTGTACCTGCACCAAGAGCCACTTGAGACCCGCAGGGTGACTGGGGTTCACCGGTTAATTTTAAAGCTACTGATGTACTTCATGTGTACGAATGAGTTCAGCCTTTGTAGTCGACAGCAAGACTTGGTTGCGAGATCGTCCGTGAGGAATGGGGAGCAGAGGCAGTGTGAGAAAACAAATACCGAGAAAGTGAGTCACCCAGCTCTTCACTTGAAAGCTCCACACTCCCCCTCTAGCCATATTCCAGCTCAAATCCAGGCTGTAAATCACTACCTGCATGAACTCGTGAATTACTCATTCATCATATGTCCGGCCAAGTCATGCCAGGCTCCATTGTTTGAAGTGGTTCCCCCCTTGCCCGGGCTGAGTCCTTGGGGCAGAGCCCATAAAGCTGCCCTAACTCCTCTGCTTGGACACAAGGGAATGACAGGAGAAGCCTTGGCCTTCGTTTCATCTGGGGAAGGCAAACTGGAGCCCCGCCAGGGGGGTGAAGGTCACTGGGAGAGGTCTGGTGGTGGTGTTGCTGTACGGTCGGTGTCTTTGGAACGACGGGTCAATAATTCACAGCTCGGTTGGCTGATGAATTGACAGAGCATGAAGTTCACTCACAGCATGGCAATACGGTCTGGCTTTCTGCTTTGCTTGCAATTTTACAGTGATCAGGATTCTCTCATCTCATTTCCATTTAAGTTGAAGGGGGTGCAATAGGAGGGACTGTCTGGATGTTATAAGGAGCAGATGTCTCCTAACTTGTCTGGGTGATTCAGGTTCACTCCAAACCTGACTCCCTGAGCTGTCCGTGGGTTCAAAGAGGGATCTAGAGCTGTGCAGAGCAGAGCATGGGTACCTGGGCGCAGCAGGACAGCCCTGGAGACGTGTGAAGCCTTACCATAAGGTGAGACTGGAGGTTTGAAGGACCTTCAGCTCTTCCAGAGGCTCTGAAGTAGAGGCAGACCAGCCTTCCACCCTCATAAAATCACAGAAATTAGACAAGGCTGATGATTTATGGCTGTTGCGTTAGAAGTAGCATGGTGGTGGCATCGCACTGGAATCCCGGAGTGGCATTGATACCTGGAGAGGCTGATCCGAGCAGGCTTGTTTTGGCTCTGAAGGAACAGGAGAGGGCAGCAGTGACACTCCATGGTCCCCACCAGCTTTCCCAACCCGGTGATCATTTCTAGTAGATCCTTCTCCGCCTTTCCAGAGCTGCACAGGCTCTGCTCCCTCATCTCTCTGGGTACTTTCTGTTCTCTGTTACCAATCTCTGGGGCTAAACCTGACGTTTTTTGAGGCAGAGATCAAAAACCGCCTCCAAACTGCTGCAGGGAACAGATTTTACAGGTGGTCAGAGTAGTGCAAACTACTGCAAACGTCCTCCCTTGGAGCTGCTTCCCGGTGGGGTGATGTGGATGTGTTAGAAGTGATGCTTATGTGCCTGTTGGGTGACGGTTGTGTTCATGGTGATGTCCAGTGCTGCAGCGCGGGAGGGATCTCAGCATTGTCCGTCTTCTGAGTTCCTTGGTTGAGGCTGGTTTGGTTTTGTTTTGTTTGGCTTGGTTTTTTTTTGAAAGTGATTAGTAAGGACAGCTGAAAAGCAGAGTTAAAAGCTCCCAAACTTATTCCATTCAGGATTTGGATTCTCAATAGGAAATAACCCCGAGTCAAACTCACACTGAGTGGTAAAGAAAACTACACAGTAAAATTTGAAGCCAGTAAACTGCTTACCTGCATTAGCCCAGGCAGCATAGCACCAAGCCATCTCCCATGTGGTTTAAACAGAAGAATCTACATGTTTGAATCCATTCCTGCACAGTTCTCTTGTTTTAAAACTGCTGTGTGCCATTCACACACTGCTATGGCATTGCTGGTATTGCTTAAGCTTAGAAAAAATCTCTGCTGGCCAAGTTAGTAGAGGACTTTGCCAGGGGAAGGGTGGATTCAGCTGCAGCCTTAGCTGGTGTTGCCGTCTTGTTTAAATCAGATGTTCTGGGAGATGAGCAGTGCTGGTGCCCACAGGAGGGAGCCAAATACATTGCTCTCAAGAAAGAAAAAAAAACCCAACCAGCCCACCTTTGTCTTCATCAGCTGTCCACATGAGAAAAGGAGTAAAAGCTGATGACAACCTCTGAATATACCTGCGGAGCCTCATACACCGTCTCAAAGGGAACTCAGACTTATCTGGGCCGTTATTACAAAGTGTTCAGGGAAAAAGGCGTGATGCTAAGATATATCTCAAAGCCATGATACCTGCTTTTAATGATGGAGCAGTCTTTTCTCTGACCTGAGCAGCAATAGACCCACTGGAAAGAAGTCTCCGCTGCAAATTTGAAGTGATGTGGGCTGGGGCTCTCCATCGTATCCCTCTTGCTCCAGCCCCCGAGCTCCTCTGGATAAGCAGCCCCATGGATGTGTACAACCACTGTGGGTCTGGACCCATCCACTATCATGGAGCCTGGGGAGAGGGGAGGCAACAGGGGTCTTCAGGAGCAGAAAGACCCTCTTTAGGGAAGTCTATCTTTAGGGGAATCCCTCTTCAGGACCCTCTTTAGGGATGCCAGGGCCCTTGGCTGGATGGCTACAGGAGAGCTGTGCCAGAGGCAGTGCCCTTGCAGGGAAAGTAGCCTGAGATCTGCAAACCTCTTCCTGTGTCTTGTTTTTATTTTTTCCCCTCTAAACAAAACTTCAGCTTTGGTATGTGGCCCGTTGCTGAATGAGGAAAGTTTAAAGAAAAGAAAGCTTTCAACTGACTAAAAATAAACACTGTTTTTATGAATATGTTGGCAAATTTCACAGAAGGATGGGATTTCTTCATCTTTAGCTTTGTTAGAGACACTGGGGGTAACTTTCCATATTAAAAAGAATTCATTATTATTATTATTTTTTTTATTTTTTTTTTTGTATTTGCTAGATTCCGTGAGTTTCTGAGCTGTTTGCTGACATCTGACATTGTTTTGTGATTGCACTTGGAGATGAGGTAGTGCACACATTTGCTTTTGCTTTGAGATGGAGTGACCTTTCTCAGCTCACTGAGGGCCGTAGCCTGGTTCCTCTCATCTGCATCCCAAAACGATAACACCAACAGACGGCGCGTCCTGCCAACCCACGCCCGGGCTCATCGCCGGCCGGCGAGTTTTGTCCTGTTGTTGTTTGTTGTCACCATAACAGAGGTGGTTGGAGTTGGGGACTGGAAGTTGGCAAACCTGATTCTTTCCTTCCTAAGTCACCCTATAGGGAATATTTATAACATCTCTTCTCCCCCGAGCTGCCTGTGTAGCGCAAGTAGGAGCTAATTCAAAATACCATTTTTCTTTAAGTTGGATGAGAAGTGGTTTTGTGCCTCTTGTGTGGATGATGCCGGTGAAGAGCAGACCCCTGTCTCTGCATATCAGCAGGGCAGGAACACAGCAGGAGTCTGGAGAGACAAAACAAATGCTGCTTCATACAGTTACTTGATCGGTGGTAGAGTTTTAAGGGGTGAAAGGACCCCCCCACGCAAAAAGGCACAAGAACAAACGACGGCTAAATATGCTGTATGTAATTCGTAACAGCTACAGGACTGAAAAGAAAATAGACATGTCATGCACAATGTTTTTTCATATGTTAAAAGAATACATTCCTTTCCCCTGTGCTGTAGTTATGAATTTGTCAGGGTTCACGTTTTTCCTCTTATTATTTCTCATTGTTAAAGGTCATCAGGCTTTAAAAATATGGGTAGCCTGCGTCTTTGCTCTAATCCATCTAATGCGCTGTATCCAAAGATTAAATCCCTGACAGAATAGCGCCAGATGAATCCTCCTTCTCTACCCCCAAGTTCTTATGTGAGTGGCAGGATGGATTCTGGTAATAACGGGGTCAAGATTTAATGAAAATGCATGTTATCATGCACAGTAATTGGTTGTGAGACAGCAGAGACTCACGTAGGAGCCCAAAGCTGAAAGAGACCCTGGAGCTGCAGGTGGAAAAGTTTTTTGTCTAAAACATAGTCCTCGTTGATGGCAGCAAATAGCTTCATGGAGGTGACCGTGAACTAACCAGATGGTTAGTGGTGGCCGATGCAGGATCTCTTTCCTCCGTGCTGACTTGCTGTAGATGATGTACCTTTGCTGCAACCAAAAAGGACTTCAGCCCCGTCCTTTCCCTGAATGTTGTAATCCAGAGATGGGCATAGACCAGGGCTGTGTGAGATGGTGTCGGTGGTGGCTTTGCCTTGGAGCTGATTCTCCACTGTTTATATTCCAGTCTGACACTGGCGCACCATTCCACTGATTTTTTTAACAGTCCCAATGGGGGTTAAGACAACGATTTTTTAGGAAAATATAGGTTCTTCAGGGCATCTCAATGAAGGCCAGACCTTTAACATGCTCAGGTCCTGCTGTGTACTTGTGATACTGGTTCTGTTGGTAGCCCTAACCTTGAGCAAACTCTGTTTAGCAAATCTCTTGTTCCATGAGGCCCAGAAGCCTTCCCCTCTCGTTATGAGGAAGCAAGAGCTGTATTCAGACCCCTGTGGAGTTTGGTTGGCCTTTTTTTGCCCCTTCTAAATGAGTGTAAGCAGTTTAGCTTGCTTTCAGGTAGTATCTCCCTGTGCAAAGCTCTGCTGTGCTGTGGTTGACACCACAAAGACACCAGTTAGGGCTGATGTGCAGGTATCTCCAGCCTGAAGGTGAAGACATCTACCCCAGTGCAGTGTCCATTTCTGTGAGGTCCAACGCTGCTCTGGTTTGGTCTGAGCTCGCCGGTGATGCTGGAGGGGGATACTGTATTCTCCAGCACGGTCTGAATACACCCTCTGGGACCCTGGCACCGCACTCTGTTTGCTAAATGGAGTCTGCCTAATGAAATCTGTGCTGTGCTGTCCTTCACTTGGTATTAATAAGCTGTCTGACTCAGAGCTTGTAACTTTGAGTCTTTACTATGACAACAGATAAAGTGACAAGCTTTAAAAGAAAGAGCTTGTGTAAGAGGAGGAGGGACTTGAGAGCCTTTTGGCCAGGCTCTTAGTTGGTTTGTCCAAACAACTGGGATTTTTTTTACCAGAAAGTTTCAGGGAAATGTTACCTTCTGGCCCACGTGCTTTCAAAGGCTGGTTATGCCCAGATGGCTCAGCTGAAAGCTCGGGCTGGTGCTGAAATCACATCTCAAGCTGTGGAGGAGCTGAAGGCAGGTTTCATCGCAAACCTACAGGTCTGAGAGTCTCCATCTTGTTGTGATTTACATACCAGGGAAATACTTACAAACTTGGAGAGGGAATCGTATTCATAGGAATGGGGTCATGTTTGTTATTTGAAGCCAGCTAAAGCATGCTGTAATTCATTTACTTTATTGTTCTGGGGTTTGTTTGTCTCCCCCCCCCCCTTCCCCAAAAAGAAAAAGCAAACACTTGCTCTGCTGTCTATGGAAATTAGAATGTCCTGTCCCCTGGAGGCGTAAATTGGGGAGCCACAGTGTAGCTCCACAGCTTTTTTCCCAGTTTAAGGGATTAGCAAGGTGTGTCCAGGCCTAAAAGAACTATTTTACTGCAGGAGTTGACTAGATGCTCTCCCAGTGCAGTAATGGTAGGACTGGTCCAGGCCCGGGTATCAGATAGTGCAGGGAACCAAAAATTTGGGGGTATTGTATGCTCTTGAATCATTACTTTGGGCTTCCTGGGCATTAGAGAGAGCCATGTGAAGCAGTCAGCAACCCGAGCTTCTTCCCTGCTTTGTCCCTAATCATAAAAGTGGTAGAAATTGCTCCATAATTTAGTACAGATAGAAATTGCTTCAGGACAGCTGAAGTAAAAGCCTGTTCTTGCTGCTCCTAAGCTCTCCCATCCTCTTTAAGCAAATGCCCCACAGAGGGAGTGTCTGGCCCAGCTTTCAAATAAACAGCCAATTTTTCACTTTCACGTCCCCAGCGTAAGCACTATGGATGGTAAAGAATATCAAAGCCAACTTCTGGTTGATGGCAAAATCCCTGCAGCCCTCAATAACTCAAGAATTGGCCTTAAACTGGTCACAGCTGAAGAAGAGATTTGAGTTGTAGTTACATCAGGGGAGCAATTGGCTGAAGCGCTCACGGGTGTTGGCAGAGCTGCTGAAAACGTGTGCTTTTCTGCAGCCTGATTTCTGAAATGGGCTCTGAATTTGCATGTCGCGAGGTGTCGGTTGGTCTTGGGAAGCTCAGATGTTTGCAGGTATAGGGCTGAAGGAGGCAGAAAGGTGATCTTCTGGTTCTCCATCATATGTTGGTAGACTGCGGGAGCTTTGGCCTGGGGGTCCTCTGGCTTTTCTTCTGTTCATCCGTCCTGGGGACATTGTTCTGCTTTAAACTTTGCTGCAGAGGTGGTGTAGCCAGGTTTCTGTAGCCTCACGTCTCGAGATGTCCTGTAGTTTTCTCTGCTCGGGCCAGAGAAATACATCTCATTATGCATCATCCAGTTCCTAATCTACGTCTGCTGATAGAGAGGACTCATCACTTCGAGGAATAAACCCCCTTTTGCCTAAGGATCTTTACACCCAACCCAGTGTATTGAGACTGACAAGGACTAAGTATTCCCATTCCCCATGGACCTTGAAGCACAGGGAAAATGACGTTGCCAAAGTCACTCGGAAAATTAGTGGCAATAACTAGATTCCGGTACATTTTTTCCTCTTCATTTGCTGGTTTAAAACTGGGAGAGCTCTTCAGAAGTTTCTCTTCTGCTTTGGAATTTGGGATTGGAAGGGGATGAAAATTGGGAAGTAAATGAGAAGAGGAAAGAGTAGTTCTGTCTAATTCCCTCTGTATAATTTTTGTACTTCCCTGTGGGTTTTGAGTACTTAGTTAGAACAAAAAACTTTTATGCTAGAGGCCATAATGTAAGATATAAAGATGATCCAAAGCATAAAATAAGAGGATGGATTAAATGGAGAATAAAAAGGAAAATAAATGAAGAACTTTTGTGGTTAAGTGCTAGGAGCTTTGGAAAATAATGCTCAAATTAGAAGCATGTGCACTAGAAAGTTACAACATAGGTATTGCAAAAAATGCATTCTTCCCAGAGGATGGGGATGAATTAGGATTTAAAATTATGAAATGAGCTGGGGAAGAGATCTAGCCTTTTGTATAGGAAAACATAATTTAGATGTAGAGCAAATGTAACTTACGTAAGAAGTTGTCAGGCTCAATACGTGAAAGGAGAGTGCTTGTGGAGCTCCAGTAAGCAATTGGGTGTCCACTTGCATAGGAAAGAAATAGGAAAGAACTGGAATAGAGAAGGCCTCAGCCTCAGGACTCAGGGGGACAATTCCTCAGCTACCTAAATTTGCACAGTTTAAGGGTTAAGAGACACCCCCAGTTTCTGTCATCTCAGAAGGTGTCTCACTGAAGATGGGAATGGGCACTTTTACGGTACTGACCCAAATGAAATTGAAATGGTTGTGGGTACTCCTCTGGTTATTCCTCTGGCTACTGTTTTCACTCAACTTCCCGAATGTGGACAGAGGGGGTGTGCTAATGGGGCAGGAGGGAGAGTTTATGGCTTGTGGATCCAGAGGTCCCATGTCTGGGAAAGGGGCCCTCTTCCTCCTTGTCAGAGAAATGGCCAAAATCATTATATCTAGATCCAAGACAAGCTCTTTGCTAAAATTTTCAGTGAGCAGTTCCCCAATTGGAGAGTTAAGGAAGGAGAAGAGAATTCAGAGCTGGAGTCTGGAGATGAAAATCGTTAATTAGAAACTTGTGCATGTGGCGATCTCATCCCCATCCCTATATGTAGAGTTCAAACAGATGCAGAAGCTCATTTCTGTGACTCTGTCCAGCACTTCCCTCCCAGCACAGATATTCTTGCTGCGCTTTAACAACCAGGCTTCTGGGTTTCTGTCATTAACTGATCCGATCCTGCCCTCTGAAGCCTCCAGCAACTCACCCGTTGTGTATAATATATAGCCCTGGAGTGTGATCTTTCTGCACTTTCCAACTGGCTCATTCGTGAGACACAACACAGAAGGGAGATGAGTGCAGTTCCCAACCTGAATAACTAGCTGAATTGGAATGAATAAGGAAGGGAAGGCTGATTTGCTGAAGAACTACACCCTTAAATATACAGGCAGATCATCAGCCCATGTAAATCAGCATGGCTCCAGCAAAGCCAGTAGAACTGGTTTTACTCCAGCTGAAAACCAGGCCTTGTGGTCTCATCTAAACTAAAGAGTCTCAAAAACGCAACTGATGGAGGTTTGCTTAGGAAGTGACAGAGGGAAAACGAAGAGGGGTATATTGTCCTACACAGACAGTAGTAAAGGGGGAAAAAACCCCAAGAAAAAAGGCGGAAACCAACGTAAAAAGGTGGAAAGAGTGGGGAATGCTCAGTGTGGTCATTGCTTGATCATTGCCGTTACGGCTGTCCTCAACAGCAACAGCAAGAACAGAGTATCACCACCTCCTTCAGCGGAGCTGATGCCATGAGAAAGCTAAATACCATAGCCTGCTCAACTTTCAATTACACTCTGCAGTCACATCTCTCCAGGATGGAGCTTGTGAGTAACTGTCAGACACGTCTTAGAGTAAGAAAAGTGCTGGGAATTTACTGTGGTTCCACTTCTGCAATGGCTCTTACTGACACTGACTTCAGGCTTCATCCCACTACGTACAAGTCCTAGGCTGCGTATAGGTCTTTCTAATTTTATCCCTCTGGAATTCCTAGAAGCCAGACAAAATTGACTTTCACACAATAATCTCCATTGTTTACACAGCAGAGTGCTTGGTTCAGTCAACGCAACATGTTTTTTATTAGATTTCCCTTGGAAAAAAAGAGACATTTTAAATTAAGGGAAAAAATGTTTGTTTTGGGTTTTTTGGTGAAATTTGGAGGTGGGTTGGTGATGAGCAGAGAATGTTAATGCAAGACCAAAGCTTCCCCCCCTTCCCAATTCAAAAGTTATTGAGTGCCTCAGAGCATCCTCAGCTGAGAATTAGAGTAACTTAGGTGGGAAGGGACCCGGGCAGGTCTCTAGTCATAGAATCACAGAATGGTTTGAGTTGGAAGGGACCTTCAAGATCATGGAGTTCCAGCCCCCCTGCCATGGGCAGGGACACCTCCCACCACACCAGGTTGCTCCAAGCCCCATCCAGCCTGGCCTTGAACCCCTCCAGGGATGGGGCAGCCACAGCTTCTCTGTGCAACCTGTTCCAGTGCCTCACCACCCTTGCAGTAAAGAACTTCTTCCTAAGATCTCATCTAAATCTCCCCTCTTTCAATTTAAAACCCCTCCCCCTTGTCCTGTCCTTCCACTCCCTGACCAAGAGCTCCTCTCCAGCTCTCCTGGAGCTCGCTTCAGATCCTGGAAGGCTACTCCAAGGTCTCCCCAGAGCCTTCTCTTCTCCAGGCTGAACAGAGACATATTCCAGACTAAGAAGCTGCAAAGGTAGATCAGGGTAAAGTTCAGACTTTGAATTTCCATTGTTTTTGAATGTGACTATTGTGACTATAAGCTTTAGCTTATAGTGGAGTCACTACCGATTTATCTGTCTAAATCCATAGACAGCAGAGTGTTTCTGTGGCTGTTTACAGATGTTTAAAAAAGAAAGAAGAGAATTTTCAAGGATGTGCCTGGCTGTATAAACTAGCCTGTTGTCTGCACTTCATGCCATGCCTGTCAATAAAATTCACTCTTTATTACCAGCACAAAATGAATATGAGGAAAGTACAGTTGCCTCCTCTTACGCTGGTGTAAATGAGCACAGAGGACGAAGCAATGGGGGAATCTATAAGCTCTGTATGGAGCAAGACAAGGGGAAAAAGGCTAATGAACCTATAAAAATAGGAATGTGCATATATATATATATGTCCTGGCCTGCTACTGGAATCAGTGGTGGTGTTCATACCAGTCCAGGGTGTGGATTTGCTGTTGCTAGTTTCCCCCGTGGAAGCAAAAATGAACTCGGTCACTGCGGGGCTGGAGCTGGAAGCAGACACTTATCGTGTAGCAAGTAAAGTGTCTGGGTGGAAGGGAGGAAGGAAATAAATAAAATAATAGTGCTCTAGTAGTAGATTTCAAATCTAGATAAAGAGAATGCAGTTTGCTTTAAGCGTCTACCTTGGGCCACTGGAACATTACCCGCATTAAGGCTTCATTATGGGAGAGTCAAAAACGTCACTTTTCTGACATTAGAACCCAGGCAACTAAAGATCGGTTACCTGTGTCTGGTTAATTGCTGGGGTCGTAGTCAACTCTGTGCTTTAATTTTCCACCACGTTGTTATTTCTGTCTCTCTCTCTCCCTTTCTTCCCCACCCCCCCCCGGCCCTTTTCTCCTTTAGCAATGACATTTGCATTCCTTTTAGCAAAATACCAAGGTTAAACTAAAAATAATTCTGCCCATCAGTTTTAGATTAGGACTAGAGCAGGCACAGATTTACTGTAAATGTGTATGTAATGATTGCTGCATACGCTGCCAGGAAATTGCTGCAGTCAGACATTTGAAGAATTAGATTAATGTTTTTTAACATAATCTGAAGTTAGTTTTGATCGCCAAGTAGTAACTGCTATTAATATCTGTGTGAATCCACCTTCTTTCATGAGAGATGAAGTTACGTAGAAATGGTTTCCTTTGCTAAAACTCGGGAAGTTTTGAGACTTGGGCTGGTCTTGTTGGAAGTGTTCTGGTAAAAGGAGCAGCACCCGCTCTGAGTCCCAGTACCCCCAAAATCAATGAGCTCATGCTTATTAAGCTGCCTTGTGGTGGCTAGGGCTTTGTCTCTGGTTGTGAATGGGAGATACCTATCGCAGTTTTATAAGCACCCCCTTTCCTTTTTCCTGGTGAAAGCACAGATTTGGTGTTTTGGAAGTTCAGTTTGTGTGTTTGCAGGGCTGGACACAGTAGACGTGTAAGAGTGTTAATCCTCCCTGTTCCAAAATACAGAGATTTAAAGGAAGGCGATACAACGTGTAATCCCACATTGTTATTGGAACCCGATTTAATTACAAAATCTCATTCTCCTTTCTATTACCTCAGAAGGCCAAAGCCTAGGGAAAGTAGTCAGCTTCTTTTCTTACCCTTTCAAAAGGTCTCGACATCCAAAGTATGAGATCATTTTTGATCCCTGTGGTTCAAATAAAATCTGTAGCTTGCTTTTGCTGTCAGTGAAAGGGCTCGGTGAGATCAGCAGTGAAGTCATGCAACTGTCTTTTCCTCCTCCATTTATCCACGACTCTGCTGTGGTCTTCTCAACAGTTGTAATTGGAACAAACTCATTTTGATGTAAGGGCATATAGTGAAGACGATCTGTGTGGGATCTTGATACTCTACTAGGATGTATTTTGGGCAGCCAGTCTGCATGACCCAGCCTTTTAACACCATGTTAACAAGAAAAAAACACCAACCCAACGCATTAACAATATTCCCTTGACACACTCTATGTGTTCTGCTCTCCAGACAGCTGCAATATTAATTTCCCTACAACTAGCAGTGTACTCAGAGGACAAAACCAGCCTCTGAACAGATGTTGGCTCTTTAGGCTCGAACGGGATAAAGCACCATTGATGCTTACAGTGTTCTTGACTTAATATCTTGAATTAAAATAGTTTTACATGACCCAAGATTCAGAAGTCCTATGTGCTTGAAGTGAAGTCTTGAGGCTTTAATTTCTGAGCAGCTACAGATTCTCTCAGGGCAGTGGTGTGGGTCCTTCCTTTCATCTGTCTGTCCTGTAGTGCTCCTACTTCGCTCGTGGATGCCTCAACTCCCCGCAGACCTGCTACCAAGCGGATCAATAAGTTTATTGCTTGGTGGAACCAACAGGAGGTTGGGACTCCTTCTCCCACCCCTCTCTGCTTGCTTAGGGACGTGGGAGCACATCTGCTAACCTGCCCTCAGCGCCAGTAGCTGTAGCCACCCTGGTTTGTTAATTAGAGCCATATGCAGGAAGCGCCATGATTTGACCGTCACTGAGGCTGGTTTATGAGCTGGGTGTCAGGCCTCTCTTTTCCATCACGGATCGATCCAGCACTGTTTAATAACTGCAGGTGATTCACACACACCAGATGTATGCAGTCCCAAGTTCTGAGAAGTTCCTGAGATGGGTTAAGTAGCATGTATTTGAGAGAAATCCCTGTCATCGGCAGTGTCATGACATTCCCAGCTGTGGGCTCTACTCACTGTAACTTATCACAAACTTTAAAGAGAGACAGTCAAATTTGTTCAACGTTTGTTAATGTCACTATAAAGCTTCCGTTTTATTTGCAATGGCTTTGGCTAATAGCAGCGGGCATTTCAGATAGAGACTTCTACTTGGAACAAAGACAGTCTGTGAGATGTTCTCTTGCTGTCTGGTTTATTTTAAACCTACTGCAGTCTTAGTTTTCTTCACTGCAGGTGGTAGAATATTTTTGCATGCACTTGCAAAGAGATCTGAGTATTTAAATTTTTTTTGCAGCGTAGTGGGGCCACGTGTAAAACTGCGGATCAATTTCTTACTAATGAATGTGATGCAGACTGAGAAATCTCTGTGCTAAACTCCTCTCCAGAGCAGCCTGACCTTCTTGGGTTCTCCTTCCTTCGGTAATTGGTCCCAGGTCAGCTTGTTTTGTGTCCTCCCTCTGGTTTGGCTGATCAGTGACAGTTGTCTCATGAAGCTCAGACAGTGATTTATGATCACAGTGAGATCCAAGCCACGCAACTGAACTCCAGCCTCCAGTGCTCTTCTGAAATGTACAGATTTCATATTGAAGATGCCAACTCTTGAGGAACATGGCTCTGCAGTTCACAGGTCCCAGGTACCGGGGGGGTTTCAGAGCCAAGCTTTACCCCAGGACCTTACGTTGTGTCCTTCCGAGGAGCAAACCCTCATATGGTTGGGGATAAAGACTCTTCCATGAAGGTCACAGTTCTCTTGAAATCTGGGAAGTGTCTGAGCACTCAGAACCAGTTTCCTGTGTCAGAGCTTTTCACAGGAAGATACTGGGCTTCTCCTGGAAGGTTTTGCAGGATGAAGTGTTTAAGGATGGGTTTTGTTCTGCTTCTCAGGAAATGGGTGATTCATTACAGCTCATTCTACTCTACTCCATCCTCTCAGATCAAATGAGAGACCACTGAAGACTTCACTAAGGGCATGATTTTAAGAGCCCTGGGCCAGAGAATATACCTGCAAGGCAATTATTAATTAACTGTTGGTGATACTTCCAGCAATGTATTTATGATGATTAACATGTGATCTATATTGCTATCTTTTGTGGGCTCATCTTCAGTTAATAACATTTTTGCAAACCACTTTTACCTGCAACTGGAATATAAAATACGGCTGTAATAGTTTGCAGTCAAAATCATCTCCTGTAACATGTCCTAAGATGAGCTGAAATATTCTACTCTGTCAAATAGAGCTTTTAAAGCATTCCCCGCTTCCTTTGGCTTTGAGAAAGGGAGATTGTAAATTTGATTTTGGAGTTGTTCAGCTCTGGAACTTTTTAAACATTTACTTAAGGTTAAAAAGAGTGCTGGTGCAGAGCTATTGTGGTTGCTTTTACAAACACTGGTGTATGTGTGTTTCTTCCTTATGAGTATGGAATGAGGAGCGGAGAAGATACATCATAAAATTAATTTATATTTTAAAATCTCTTCCCATACAATAAGGGCACAAAAAGTTAACCTTAAAAAAAAAAGTACCCAAAAAGTATCTGCCAAGGAAAAAGCTTTCCACTCATTCAGTGTTCAGCATAAGTTTTTTTTCATTTACTGGCCCTAACAGCTGACTTTCTCTCTTAGCTAATTACCTAGTGACATTTAATTGAAATCTAAAAAGAGCCCAAGGGACTAAAAATAATCACGAACCAAAAGCAAATGCACCACTTGTTTGAAATTAAGGCTGAGCAGCAAAGTGATTCCTAACATACACTGCTGAGAACAAGGGGGGCTTGGAGTCTTGTGAGGTGGCAAATGCCTTCTCTACGTTCCTGGGACTGTCTGTCCCCTTTGTGGTGCCTGGGCCAGGGGTGCAAGGGCTGTAACCTCCACTAATAATGTGCTTGGGTACTGGGCTTCCAATGGCTTTGTTAATTAAACATGTACTTCAGCACTTTCTGGAATCTTTCTCTTACGGAGGGAGGACTTGGCATCTTGTAGAACTTGAGATGTTTCTCCATGTTCTCTTTGTTCTCCAAAGCTTACTTCTGCAAAATGAGTTGTGCCTTGTATTTACTAGGATTAATTCAAAGCACATGGACATTTTGCAGGATCAGAGCTAGAGATCAGCCTTTAGGTCTTAATATGCCTTTCCTAAAGCGCTAGAGAAAGAGCGCTGGGGCTGTGCCAAAATAGGAGAAAAAAATCAGGAAGACCATTTTTTCCTTTAGTTTGGGGCTATCTGTTCACTTTTGAGAGCTGGTAAACCTTTCTGAGAAATCTGTCCTACATCTTGCCCATTACATCTTATCTGCTATACAAAGGCAAGTATTTATTTCCCAGTTTCTTCCCTTTAGAGCAGCAGAATATATACTCTCTAGCTCTCAAAGGAAACCAAATGAGCTGGGCCATTGACTTTGGAAGTCTGTGAGCAGTAGAAAGGAAGTCTAACAGGCAGCAATGACCCCAAAATGGTATCTTTTGGAGAGACACCACCTGCTCTCTGCACCTTTGTGGTTCATCAGGAACTTCTGTGAGTCATACTGTGAATTTCTATAGCTGCTCACCCCATGGGTATTTGTTTTTTACAGTGGCTGCCTTTGCAAGTCCTCATTGCAGAGTCTGAATTCAAGGCGTTAGATAGTTGGTGAACATCAACCAAGGCAGCAACCTCCTCACCAGGGAGTTTGGAGTTTCGCTGCAGTAGCGGATGGCGGATGGACACAAGCAGACAGAAAAACACACGGAAACAATTGTGCGCTGGTGCTCGCTCTGATGGACAGTGGACTCAGCCCAGCAGCTGTCTGTCTGGCTCTAGGAGAGGAGCTTCTGTATTTGGAAGGTCAAGGCCTTCTTTCTCAAAGGCAGCTTTCACTCCCACCGGCCCTGCAAAGCCAACTTCCCTTCAGACAGAACCCCTCAAGGCTGTTCTAGTTCATGCCTCTCTGACGAACAGCGTCAGCAGGGTTTTGATCATCAAACACTCTCGTTTAGTAACAATAGAGATGGAAAGACGGCTGTTCTGCTTGGGCAATGCTTGCTGTGATGGGGAGGATGTGATGAAATCGCTATCTGATGTGTAAACTAAACCGAGGAGATCTGGAATCACTGAAAAAGGGTGAGTATGAATGGCCCCGAGAGTGTCACTTGTCTGACCATAACCAGACTTAGAGCTGTTGTGCTGAGATCCCCTGTCCAGATTTGTATCTGGATATACAGGGAACATCTAGAAATAGAGCTGGGGAGGAAATAGCTTTCCCGTTCTGCGAAATTTTTTAAGATTTCAAACTTTTTTTTTCCTCTTTCGCAACAGGATGAAACAGATCTTTTGAAGTACTTCATGGAAAAGAAAATAACGAGAGAGATTCCAAAATAAAATGTAGCTCAGAGACTAGATCACCTGGGCTGTAGAAAACCCACATCCCTCTTTTGCCTGGAACACATGAGGAACTTGAACTAACACTGTTTGCCTCTGAGATGAGCATCCAAACTCCTAACCTGGATAACTCATCAGTCGCCCTCTTGCATTGAGTCTTCTTGATCTGTAGCAAAAAAGGTATGTCCTTGGTGTGTCTTTTGTCAGCTGATGATCTTTGCAGTCACTGTGGATTAACTGCGACCGAAAAATTTCTGCTGAAATATAAGAGATGGTCCAATGTCAGGCTAAAGCCACCTTGAATCATTTCGTTTTCAAACGATGGCCATGCTTGGCCTCTGAAAACTCCTGTCCTTTGCCATGTGTCAGGCCATGAACCTCCTGTAACCCAGTAGCTCTTCAAATGAAGAGCCTTTCTCCTGTGTTTCTGTACCTGAAGCAAATCAGTGGCTCCCGTTACAGCAGAAACACGTGAAAATTTACAGGTAGTATGTGGGAATACACTCTTGTATGCGTGCACTCCTATCTTCTCTCTGAATAATCATCTGAATTAGAGATGAACTCTTCTTTATTGCTTGGGGATATTTAACGCTGCTAAGAGTGTGAGAGGGACACAGTAGTGTAGTGTAGGTCACCCGGGATGACCGTGGCTGGTCATCTGGTGTTCTGAGGTACCTTTGAGGTTCAGCAAAGTGTCATAAGCAAGAGTCAGATTTTCTGTCCAGCAGGGCCTCTTCTGTGTGGTTTTGTGGTTTATGGTAGGGACACTATGTGAGAACTTCAGTTACCAGCATATGCAGTTCAAAGGGAACAAAATGTAAGAGTAAATTGTTTAATCCTACAGAACTCGTTACTTCAAAATGCTGTTGATTAAAAGACTGGGTACTGACTGAAGATTAAGATTCTTAAAACAAAACCATTAGATAATTTGCCGTTTTTAATTTATCCCATTGCCTGAATTGAGGATTACGAGGACTTCCCTCCTTTCTCGGTGCTTGCTTTGGGTTTGCAAAAGGTGATGTTCTCTTTACAGATAGGATGTCAAGGACAGAGGTCCAATTTGATTTATTTCCTTTTATACAACATTGCTAATTTTATAGTTTGCTCTGAAAACAATATGCTTTTTAACTTGATCCCCAAGGCAGCTAATGAGCTATAGGCGTGCAAGCCAAGCAGGCCTGAATATGAAAACCAGACACCTCAGCGGAAAGCTCCCGGGGTTTCAAGCCTGCAGAACCTATTTACCCTCTGAAGTGTATATTTATGCTTCTTCCACTCTTCACCCATCCCTCTGCAAATGAAGGGTGTACAAGGGCTGCGTGTGACCCTCTATGTTCAGAGTTCAACGTGGTCGTGATTGTTTGTGATTCCTATGTTAGTCTTCCCCGAAGATGATAATTGCACCCATAAAGCATAGTCCGATCTAATGGTAGTTAATGAATGAGTCCTGGAGCATTTCCGTAAGTGGCTTTGGTTTTAATCCCGATCCAATTTTGGAGTCTGGTCTGAGTCTGAAACCTCAAGGTCCCTCTGACTTTTCCGATTGCCTACTAATTAGAGAATATCATTAGCCAGGATTACTGGAAGGCGTTGGTTAAAGCCCCCCGCCCTCCTTCGTGCAGAATACGTTATCAAGAGAAGGGAAAAGCAAACATGGTGTTGTTTGGGATGAGCGTCTTGGCCTGTCCATTGCTTAAACACGGAGCTTCAAAAAGCTCCACTTTGAATGAGAACCTCTAATGCAGATAAATGCCAGCTTTATTTCTAGTGGACTTCGAGTTCCTGCATTCCCAAGCAGAATGTCCTCTCCTGTGTCCTTAGACACCTCATTGCAAGTTTGAATTTAATACATGGAGAATTTAATCTTGACTGCATGAAACCAGCTGTTAGCTACACTGCAGACCCAGGAGTCACTGGGCTGAAGTATTGGAGATGCTGGCAGTTATTTGAATTGTGCCAAAGCTCTTTTATGTTACTGCCTCTGGATCCATGGTGAATCGATGTCCGTTTTAGAGACTCCATATGCCCCAGGATATTAAAAAGGGTAGTTAGTGTAAGAGAGCACCAGGCAATGTGTCATCCAAATCGGATCAGCCAGTTCTAGGTCATTTTAACCCATGTCCTTTGTTAATTGTTGTTTGTGGATCAGATTTTCATTTGTCCATTTCTCTGTGGGTTCTGAGAATGGCTGGTATCTCAAACCCGTGTCGGTCCGTGTCTGGCTCGCTCTATTCAACAATCCAGATGTTTTTTACCGGAGTCATTTTATAAAAACCTAAACCAAATAAGTACATGGTCCTATTCCTTCATCTCTCTTGGGATTAAATATTCCCAGAGTGTTATTAAGACTAATGTGTGTTTTCTTCTCTCAAGCAGCAGCAGCATGAACGGTGGGTTCACACAGGCTCGTGCATACCAGTGCTTGAGAATCGCAGCCGTAACACGGGCTGGAGACCGCGTCCTCTGTCCCCTGCTGGGACCCTGCCCCGTCGCACATCTCCCAGCTGGTGTCAGGGGCCAGTGTGTCAGCAGGAAAACCGCTGGGCTGGAGCCCTCGCCAGCCTGGATCTTCAGCACATAAAGTAAACAAGATCTTCCCTCCCTCCTCTGCATCCCCTTCCCACCGCCAATAACCAACATTTACAAATGAGATGATTTGTAGCTACATCAGCGGAACTTTAAAACAAGCATTTTTCTGGCAGTTTCGTTTGAAATACCGAGTGGTTTTATAATGGGGAAAATTAACCAAGAGGTCTTACATTTCTTTTCTGTTGTTGTTTATAATCACAGCCGACAGAAACGTCATCTTGTAATACTTCGCCCACTTATCTTGCCACACGATTATTCATACCAGAAGTGGGGATGGGAGGAAAAGAGCCTTCTCTGATTGTTATGTTTTGTAACCTCTTCCTATTTTTAAAAGCAATCTGGTCCAGAACCAAACTGTATGGGTTTAACTCAGCCCAGCTTCACCTCCTTACCACCAGAACCTTTGCTAACGCTCACAGGTTCTGTGTGTCTAATTAAAATTACCTCAGAGCTTCTCTAAAGCATGTTCCGAAGGAATAATGGGGCAGAGCAGGGGTTTGCTGCCCTCTCCCACCAAGCCATCCTTGCTGGGGAGGGACTGGGCTGCTCTCCATCTTTTGCCCAGTGGTAAATTGTTTTTCACCAGCTTGGGCTACCAGCAAGTCCAGTTCAAGATCATCCCGTACCTGGGTGCTTTGGCTGGAGGGGCAAGGCTGGGAAATTTGAACACTCCATGTAACTGGTGGGTTGGAGTTATCAATTTCTGAGCTACATGATATGACAGAAACCTGAAGAGGGATGAGACGTCTTACACTACACACTCGGAATATGGTAACGGTGAATCCAGTCCTCAGTGTTTTGGGGTTTTTTTGTTCTGCATCTCATCTAGGACTAATGACCAAGGTACTAATTAGCGCCAGCGGAATAAAAAGAGCCTAAATGCACACTTAACCACAAAAAATAGACTGAGATTTCCCAAACAAATTTAAGAAAAGCCAGAGAATATAAATCAGTTGCTGGAAAGCTTAGCATAGTTAATTGTGAATCGCTTTGAAGTCAGTCTATGTAAACAAACATATAGACATAATTATTTACCACCACGTTATTTAGGAATTTGCATGTGACAAAACACCAAGCTATTCAAAACACATTTCTTCCACTTTATTATTGTTTATAAATACCTCCTAGAGTTCCCAGGGAAAATAAAACCCCTATCACAGAAAGCATTATGTAGTGGATGATAGAGGGAGCACTCTGGTTAACAATCTGGGTATAACCTGGGAGAGGGAGGACAAGGGTAGAATGAAGTCACACAATTAAGCTGTTGCAGACTCGTTAATGCAGCTCATTCCCAAGCGTGTCTTTCCATTGAGAAATTTTTCTTGTGGCTGCATTTGCAGACACCAGTGGCCTTCAAGCTCTGGCCTGTTGGCTACCGTCACCCAGTGGAGTCCATCGTTTGCTGAGCCAGCTGTCCTTGAGAGTTCAAGGAGAGGAATTACTCTCTGCTTCCCAGAACTTCCAGGGGGTCTGAAAATTGAAAAATCTCTGTTTTAGTGTGCTGTGAGGGTCATTTCTATGGGATTTGCTGCTTTATGCATGCTAGTTTACACCCCGGCAGCTCTTGTGAGCAGTCTCCCACACAAGTAACTAATTAGTGCTTCTTGCTCCAGGCAGCTCTCTGGTTCTGCAGTTCTTATACACCTGGCAATTATCAACAGCAGCATCCGGCTATCTGCAGAGGGCTTTAACGTCCTGTGTATAAATCTATTCTTAAATGAAAGCAACTATCCACCCTAAAATAAGAAATAGGACTCCGGCACATTATCTGTGCAGAGGATGAAGCAGTGTCTGCAGTGACACAGAGCAGTCGCGGGTCTGTTGTGCTGCTGCACTGGCCAGATGCGATGGGAGCACCATTACTGGGCAAGCGAGGAGGCAGAAGAAGGTAATTAAGGGAATCTGGAACAAATTCTCCCCATAGGAGCTGACGATGTGATGGTGACTGATGCCAGCAGAAATGCTGGTCCACTGCAGCTCATCTAAGATTTAGGGGTTATTGAGTTAAAAACTACTAAAGGTATATTTTCACCTTCAGCTGATAAGGAGATGGATACTGTGACTAATTATCCTGACTGAAGAGCTTGTTGATAAATAGATAAGTTTCCATAAGTCTGGAGTTACATGTGATAGGACTGACGTCTGGCACTTGGCCTGGCTTTAATTGTGCTGCATTGGAGAATGCTTCAGCTGGGGAGGCAGGGACAGAGCACACAGAACCAGTGACACCAGGGTGAAGACTTGTTTCCCTTCTTGTTTCCACCAAGGCTAGGGGGACCTTGACTTGTGCTTCAGCACAAATATGTTAGGATAAAGGTAGTCAGTTCTGATTCCACCTGGACCCATGGTAGTGAACCTCATTAAGTCACTATTTCTAATTAGGATCAGCAATATTGGAGAGCAATTCCTAGTGAAGAAATTCAGAAACAGCTTCAGAACCTGAAATCTTGTCCCTCTTTCCCCCAGGTTTCAGCTGCGTGCTTCATGGAGGGTAGGGCAGGAAGAACTAGAAAGGCTGGGCTCAGGTCTGTCTTCCATTTCTGATAAATCCTTTCAGTCCCAAAGCACTTCCAGCTTACAAAAAAACCAGCTCACATATGCAGCTGGGGCTGGAAAGGGCTGTCAGGGGCCGTCCTTCAGCATTAAAAGGACATTTTGCCAGAATCGTTAATCTTCCATCCAATGCCACCCAGAATGGATTGGTCATTTTTAAACCCATGTCATTTAAAAGACTTTGTCTTGGAAAACTGTTCCAAACCCATTTTTAATCTCAAACTATGGAGGCCAGATGGGGCCCTGCATCGTGCTCACAGGGAGCCTGGGTCTGCATCAGCGTATTTAAGGATTTCCAGCAGCGGCATAAGCCAGCTCAGATCTCCAGTGGCATCTCCAGTGCAAGAACTGTCGCAGATTCTCAAGGATTAACTTTTTCTCTGCTGTGAGAGGGAAAAATATTGAGGTGTAGAAAGACAGGGCTATCCTCCACAAGTGACCTCTACCTGGTAGTGCGCAGTTTTCCCATTCCTTCCTGATTTCAACACTTACTTTCTTGTCTGGGACAAAAAAGCAGCAGCAGCTCATAAATTGGTCATTTGAAAGGAGAAAAGGGGGGAAACCAGTGAGATTAAAAAATGTAGATTGGGTCACTTGAAACACTATTTTTCAAGCATTTTGAAATATCTTGCTTTGATTTAATAGTAAAAGTTGTACAAACTTGCCTTAATGGAAATTAACATTTCTCAAGTAAATTACTCAAGTTCTGGGAAAAAAAAGGAAATTGTGTTCGGTTTGAAACACTGAAAAGAGAAAATTCAAAAATTGTTTTTTTTACAGACAAGGAAATTAAATTAAGAAAAGATTTGAAACCAGAGGAGAAACATATTAAAAATATTTTCCATCATGTTCCCATATTTGCTGAAAGCCAAATTTTCTAAGTTTTTGACCTGGAGGAGACATGGTAAATGCATGTTGTCCCAGCCAGACTGTTATAAGAATCTGTAATTTTTAAATGGAAATTTATTATAGCCTGAATTCTGAGAAAGGAAAGGATGGTGCCTACCAAGCAGGACAGTCACGTTTCATTGGGGAGAAGAAAATAACTGAAAAGCCTTCAGTAGAAGACATTTGTTAAGGTTTTACAGGAAACGTTGTCTGGTTTTGAACAGGGTGCAGTTTTAGTGGCTTAATCATGGAATCATACAATGGTTAAGAGTTGGAAGAGACCTTCAAGATCATCAAGTTGCAACACCCTGCCCTGGGTAGGGACATCTCTTACTATACCAGTTCCCTCAAAGCTCCCTCCAACCTGGCCTTGAACCCCTCCAGGGATGGGGCAGCCTGGGCCAGGGTCTCACCACCCTCACAGCCAAGAAGTTCTTTCCCAGATCTCAGTTCAATATCCCTTCTTTCAGTGTCAAACCCTTCCCCCTCATCCCATCACTGCACTCCCTGATAAAGGGTCATCTCCATCCCCCCTGTAGGTCCTCTTCAGGTACTGGAATGAGAAGGACCATTGAGTTTGTGAGGAAGCACAAGGAAGTGGAACATGAGAACATGTGGAACAAGTGGAACATGATTTCTCTGAAATCTGGAGGAGATTGTGAGCTGCAGTTTCAACACCGAGCTCCTTTCCTGAAGTGTGGTCCTCCCTTCCTTTTTTTCTCGTTAAATAGAGTTTGAAAAATTGGTTGGTCCTGCAAAGTCTCTTCCTCTTGCAATGAAAAGCACTCCCTGGGTGATTCAGGGCTGGACCTGTAAAGGCAGTTGCCGTGTGTGCTTCTTGCTGCTTTCAAATACCGGATGCTTTTGTGTGTTTTTTACGTATGAAATAAAAGCTGTGGTTCCTGCACTCTCTAGACCTGTTTAGACCTGTATCGCATTTATTACAGCTCCTGTGTTTTTCCATCAGTAGAAATGGAATTGGCTTTTCAACTCTTCTGCTTTTAGTAGCCGCGCCAACACTTGTCTTCTGTCAGGGAAATACTCGACTGTTTCCGTTCGACAGTATTGTTTGCAAATAAAGACTGTCTTTGTCTTGGTTTGCATTATGGGTTGAAACAACTTCACCAGACTAACTGGGAACTGTTTCTCATTTCTGTTTCTGCCAGGAATCACAACCATCTATCTGAACGTTCAGCCTGAAGAATGTTGGAGGGATCCCGCATGGAGAATTCAAGCACCAGGGCAACGTATGTCATTCGCAGCCTGAAAGGTAATGTAAGCCATAGCTTGAGCAGCTCTTTGTTGATTGCTTTTGCCATGTGCAAGTCTCATCAGGTCTACAAAATATGGGGTTTGGTGTTTCTATCCTGCCAAACTTGATGATAGCAGGCTAAATGCTATAAAACTGCAGGGCTCGGGTTACTCCTTCTACCTCTTTTAAAACTTTCCCGTGTGTCGCCACCACCCAGGGAAAGAAACACCTAAATTTAACTTGCCACCTCCCAAAATAATTTCCCAGACTGGGAAAGGGAGCTGAGCTACCCTCACAAGAACTTCTTTCAGGAAAAGCCTTATCCTTCTTTCCAAAGAGTTCAAAAGGACACCCAACTGATGTCTTGCTTGGAAGGCACAGCTACATTTTAATGGGTTCGCTGGTTGTTTCTTTTCTGCTTCTGTGTTCTTAAAGGACAACTAGGTAGATCTGATGCCTGGGTGAGCAAATTCTCACGGAACTTCTCCAGTTCAAAGGGATGAGTTAATTTCTTCTTTCTTTCCAATGCCACTTCAGGCATCATATGACAAGACACATCTGCTCAGTGACTAATATAAAGGGAATATCCCATGCGTTAAGAGGCACAAGCCTGCCTCACGCTCAACCTTTCAGCATTTTTTTTTGAGGGACTGGTTATGCAATAAATAAATGGGGACAAATTCATCCCAGGGAAGAACTTTTAGTCAGCTTTGAAAGCAGCAATTTGGCTTGGAAAAATATCCAAGATCAAAATAATAATGAGTGCATGTTACTGCTGACAGTCCTGGAGACAAGAATTCTCCGTGCATCCAGAGCCAACTTCTCAAGTCCTCTTTCCTTCATATCTTAGCTCTTACGTATGGAAAACCCTTGGCAGAGGGGGTGGAGGAAGGGGGTGGGAAGGGTTTGTAAGTTTCAGCACCTCGAGATTTGGCCTTCAGTGGCCAGGCCAAGCCTCAAAAACCAGTGGTGAGGACTTTGATGGCACCCTCTGCTCTTTGTTCCAGTGCTGAGAGATCCCATGGGGAAAGAGGAGGGTAGAGGAGTGGGGCCATTGATGTCTTCCTCCTGGCTACGGTGCCAATAAAACACCGGCCATCTGCCTTTTGCAATCCATACGCTGATGCTGTAGGACCTCCCTGTAGGCCACCGAGCAGCCAGCTGAAGGGAATGGCATTTGGGCTGTGCCATCTGGAGTTGCCAGTTTAATGATGTAGGACTCAGGGAACAGTTTAATAAATAAATCCAGCCAGTAGCCCTAGTGGTCCTTGGGGCTTTGCAATACTTTGGAACAGTTGTGCAATAAAGAAGAAAATAAGAACGTATTGAAAAGGAGTATTTCATCAGCTAGAGGCTGGGGAATAAATCAGAGAAAACCATGTACTGAAAGAAATGTATCTGCTAGGTTTGGCTGGACTTTGGGATTTGTTTTCCTTTTTTTTTCTATTCACAAATTGTTCATCTGCAAATTGCGGTCCACGGCTTTAAATGGTGTATAACTGCATCATGCTGTTAAAGTTTATGAACCAGTGTCACCAGTGGAGCTCTGTTACTTCCACTAACTGAAATGTTGGCCTTATGTGTGTTTTTATGACCTTTTTCATTATTCTTGATTGTTTGATGATGACAATATATTCCTTCCTTTATGTAAGTGACCTGCTACATCTTTTGTTCTCATTTTTGACGAGTTGAAATTCAGAACAGAAGTAATCGCTGGCATAACAGATCTCTTGGGATAAGGGAGGGGAGTACCCCAGGGAGAGAAAACAGGCTTAGCTCATAGCTGGATAATGTGCACATGAATCACCATCCATCGCATGAGGAACTGCATCTATGGAGCCCATCTCCACCACCTCCCGCAGTAATACCAGTGGCTCAGGCATTCTGGGAGCTCAGTGAGCACTGGGGTGGTATTAATGGTGGGAATGGCAAAAGCAGAAGACAGTTGTTTGGTCCTAATAGAGTTCTGGAGCTGTAAAAATTCTTTCCTCTCCCAAAGGTGTGCCAAACAGTTGAGCGCTGAATAACTCACTCGCTGCTTTGCTCAAGCAATTTTGGAAGGCCTGTATCTTCTCTTCCTATAGGTGAATTTTAATGTTCTCATCTGAGGGTCATTTAAACACCCAGATCAACTTCCCCTCCTCCCCCCGCCCCCCCCTGCAATGGAGCTCTTGCATATGATGACATTCAAATGCACTTGGTTGTACGTAATGGCCTGCTTTTCTGGACTTGTTTAGAAAGGGGATATTGTCTCTGGCTGACTGTTTCCCATTATGATTTTTGAGTTTTAACAAGCTATTTCTAACAGCCTGCAATCAGCTCTAATGATTATCAACCACAAGCTGTAGATTTAGCAGCTCTGCTGTTCCTGTGTTAGCATGAGACTGAAGCCAGAGCTCCTTTTTTACCGACCAACGCTATGGGTTTATCCTGCTTAGATGCTCCTTTGAAGCAGGCAGGCAGTCGTCACCGCTTCAGTGGAAAGACGAGGGTAATATTGTCAATGGCAAAGTTCCAGTCCTTCATAACTGAAGCCGTGGGATGATCGCCTTTTGTTTAAATGTCAGAGGATCATAGATGTCAGAGACGAGAAATGGCCTTTTAGATCATCAGATCCGCATCACCGCATGGAAGTCATAGGAAAGGAAGTGTTACCTCATTGGAGTTACTGAGAAGTCCCAGTTCTGACTGACATCCTGACCGAACCCAACTGATGGAGGGGCACAGGGCATGAAGAATTTTTCTGAAGAACACATATGGCCATATTTTATATTTCACGGTTAAAGTAATATGAACTATGTTAGGAATTAACATGAAGAAACTTTGGAGCCTGAGCTAATCACAGTTCTTTATAGTATAGGCAATGAACCATATCCTGGATATAAAATATTTCCCAATAGCTATTATAATACAACCAGCTGTACTTTGAGTCACTGCTCAGCTCTTACACTGAAAAGAGCTTTAAGACCGATAGTGGTGCTCCTGAAGGAAGGCACTCCTTTTGGTGCAGCTCTGTTGGCAGCAACACCACATCCATTTCCACCAGCTGAGTATCCAGCCAGGATTTCTTTAATACTAACACTGTTAAGTAACCCAGAATAACTGTTCCCCCTCTTTCCTTAATCTTGCTAATTGCAAACCCAGAATACGTCTATATCTTTATCTTCCTGGGAATTGCTGGAGCGCAGAGTGGTCAAAGAGTTTGTTATCTAGATGGTGAAGCTCCATGTGCTTCAAGCAAGTTGAGAGGTAAAGCAGTGTCGTGAGACTGCAAAGTTCTTCTCTCCCTGGTTCAGAGGTGGTAAAAGGGAAGTGCTGGAGAATTTGGTTAAGATGGTTTGTGAATTCTCTGGCACAGAAAGAACAATTATTCTTCCTGACACCTTAGTTTACCCACCAGATTAGCCTCTCTCTCTTTTGCTTTGCACTTATTGTTGTCTCTCTCTTTTTTTTCTTTTCTCTTATTTTTTTTTCCATGGGTTAAATCTTTGATTTTTTTTTTCTTCTTTTCATTTTGTGTTTTTTAAAAATGTGCCTTGGCAGGAGTTGTGATTTTTTGGTTAGTAATCCACTTATTTTGTGGTTTAGAAAATATCTCAAATAACAACTTGGACACGTTATTGACTGTCATTGTTGGCCGCTCATGTGGCACGAGGAGCATGCAAGGAAACACGTCCTTTCATGTTTAACCCCCCCTTCCCAACCAAAAAAAAGATCCACTTCCTACCATGTGCATACCTTTGGGGTTGGAGAGGGGCTGGGAACTTCATATAAAAATACTCACAGATATGAAACCGTAGATATTACCACAAATGTATGCAGAGGGTTGTATTTATCTCTCTGTTTCTGTATTTCTCTACATTCCAGTGTAGATCTCTGTCTTCACAGTCAAACATTAAAAAAAGTACACTTTTTAAACTGGAGGTAGGTTTGTTCCTGTAAGTACATTTGCCTGTTGCCTGCCGCATGGCTCAAATATTAGTTAGATAAAAGCTCACTTTTTCTTTCTTTTATTTTCTGTAAACTTATGAACTGGTGGGAGCATTTTTTTCATAACCCGTAGATTAAGTCAATATGCCTTTTTCTCAAGGATGAGGAAAAGAAGCTGAACAAATAGCAGCTGTCTTTCAGTAAGATGCATACGATGGCCGTAGGATGTTTGAGGATGTCAAATTTCATTGGAAATAACAAGTTTATTTGCGTATGTTTGTTCGTGCTTGTGGTTACCAGAAGAAAACTCATGCTGAAGATGAAGGCTAGCCCCTTAGGGAGCAGATGTATCGTACAGTTGGAGTAAGCCTCTTGTATATATTTATGGTACATTCTATAGGTCCCAGTCAAGGTCTTGGCTCCCTCACACTGGGCGCTGCATAAACAATTTGCAGGAGCCTGACTCTTCTCCAGGGAGCCTAAATAGGCTGAGGAAACAGTTTGACAGAGGAATAATTATTAGTTCCTTTCCCCAAATAGAAAAACAGGCAGAGGATGAGGGAAGTGGCTTGCCAAAAATCATGTGTAGCAAGGGTGACAACCCCGATCCCCCAGGTCTCAACCCCATGCTTTAAAACAGAAGATCAGAAGAAAAGGGTACACGTACCTCTATAAAGTAGAAGTTTGGAATCTCAAATGGGTTTTCGGTCAACTCAGGTTATGGACTTGGAGAGCAACAAAATTTGAGTGGGGACAGAATGCGAGGGATGCAGAAGTAGTCCGGTTTTATCATCCTGTTGGAAAAAAAAGAAGCCTAAATATTATTAATGGCAGCATCATTGTCGAATGGTGCCTGAATAAAGACCACAGGACTCTAACCACATTTTCGAACCGCTGTCTGCACAGGCCATTGCAAACTGTTCCGTGGAAGGATTGCTGCCACCCGGCACCAGACCTGCTCCACTTCCTCACTCCATCCTCACCATCAAAGCTATCATTCATGGTAACGTGTAACAGGGCAACCTCAGGCTTGAATTCCTTATGAAACCCTTGGAGTCAAACCAGCCTGGACAACCGACCTTCTGTTCTGCAGCTTCAATGTACATTTTTATTAGGGAACCAGGATGGACTTTCTTCAAAGTGATTCATAGGTCATCTTCCCTAAACTGAGGAGATTATGCCAGTCGTTTCTTGCTTTTTCACCACGTTCTCTTACGGACTGTCGTTCGAAGGCTAATAAATCTGGCTGCTGTCACCAGTCTGTGGTATGTATTAGATGAATGGAAAGTCTAAAATGTTCAATGACTGCCTTGTTTGGAGGCTGTTTTGAAGGATGCTTTTCTATTATTAACGTCTTGACTAATTATTTAGTTCTATGGCAGTGGTGCCAGCAAGGCCCAGTGCTGCAGCAGGACAGAATCCTGGCTTAAAACTATAACACACAGTTAATTAACTCTCACAACTAAATAGAGGGCTGGAACCCTTGTAGGGCATTTTGGGTTGGGTTGGACCTTGGTGTAGGTCCTCTTGCAGATCCTCAGCAGAGGTGGCAAAATATCCTATAAAGGAGTCAAACTGTTAAGACTTGGGAATTAAATCCTCACACTACTTACTGAAGTTAAGTTGGCTGAATTTGGTTCTTTCAAGTCTTCCTCTATACGGGAGCTGGTTTCTGTACCACCTTCTGATAGGTACAGTAAGCTTTGGGATGCATTTAGGCTGTGTTGTTAAATATTGGAAGTCCTTAGTATTAATCCTCCGATTGATGGCTGTTATCTTCAGAAAGGTAATGGGAGGGTGTTAAGTGGTATTTTTGTTCAAAAGCTCTCTCTTGTTCCTTCTGATGGGAAGCTGCTCAGAAGGTCAGAAAAACAGCAGGGAAGTAAGAAGTGTCTGTGGTATAAAACTTCCTGTGATTCCCAGAAATTGATAGCTCACTGGTGCAGCTCGCAGTGGTACTTACGTCAGCAAGTTCACATAAAGAGAAAAGTGGTGGAAAGATGCTTGTCAAATACTCTACAAATGTAAAATGATAATATAAAAAAACCATAGAAAAAAGCCCCAAGGGCAGCATTTGAAAAGATATTCAGGATGCCAACTCCTTGTAGGTGCTGTGTACCTTGTCCTACATCCAATATTCAGCAAAAAGAACATCAGAAGGGTCCTTGGACTAATCTTGCTCAAGTTGTGTGTTAATAACCAAACTTAGAGTCTGAAGCGAAACGCCTGTAACAGGGACGCTCCTACCTTCTGCTTCTCTGCCTGAGTGCAGTTTCTTGGCCACTGGACATTTCTCTCCTTATGCTTTCAATGGGACACTATTGAGTGCCTTAATATATGTTGTACTGAATGGCTTGGGTTAAATTCAGCACCAGAAGAGGTTGAGATGTCACCTCAAGCATCCAGCATCTGGAGGGACAAACAGGGTCAACTCAAGTTGGCTGTTGCGTTCCAGAAAGGCATTTCAGGTTTCGTACAGAAGTTCAAACAAATATTGCAGTTGACGTAATTTATTGTAGAGGGATGTTGGGAACAGGGGGGGAAAGTAACTGGAAGTGACTAAAAAGCCAGAGCCTAGAACTTCTGACATGGAGGTGGATGATCAAACCACCATAATATCCTTTTTTCCATGTAAATAACATCTGATGATGAAGACAGTGGAATTTTACAGTGGTTCATAAGCAAAGTAGATTTTCAGGTTCAGTAACGTCGCAGATCAGTAGTTGCTGTTTTCAGTTCCCAGGTTAATTTTATGGAATATTTTGTATTGTGCCAGACTCTAATTAATTCCAAATGATTTCTGCTTTCCTTTATTTTTTTCCCCCCTTTTGCATGTTACTGTCTTACAAAGGAACTAAACTCTCAATTTTCTCTAAGACCGGTAATTATATGCATAATTGATGAGAAATCTCAAGCATTTTTCTGCAAACCAATTACAGACATTTAGGATAAGGATAACACACATCCTTAAAAGTACATTAAAAACTCATTTAAACAAGAGTAAATGAAATAACATTGCTAAGCTACTAAAGAGAAATTTCAAGGTATGGTTTTAGAGGACACAACCCCCTTTTTTTTTCTTCTTTTTTTTTTCAGGATATTTTCAGACTAAGATTTCTAATTTATCTGAAGGAATTGTGACGTGTTTTCCAAAACCAACTGTTTTACCGTAGCTTGTTGAGCTAAATATCAGGCCGCTTGCACGCTGCCCTGGATGAAGCACTTTGTAGTTTTAGGGTATGTTCTTGGCTCTCCCTTTTTGTAAGAATCCTTGGGGAAAAGATCCACCTGATAGAAACACTTGAGTTTTTGACCTCTTAGGTTGAAAAGAGGTTTGGCAACCTCTTAGCATACATGTGACCTGATGGAGGGTGCCAAAAGATACCTAAAAACCTCTGAAGAGATGAACCTATTGCCTTTCGCACCCAAGAGATAGAACCAAAGTGTGAGATTAACTCGTGTAGATAGAAGGATCTGTGCTGGCGTCCCTGCAGGTCTGCTGAGAAGAGCCAGAATCGTCGCAGGTGCTCTTCAACATGGTTCTGCTGCTGGGTCTGTCCCTGCCGTTGAGGACTGAAGAATGTCTACAACTTCCCAGCTTCTGCTCACTGTGACTTGGGCCCATGCCGGAGAAATTGTCTTCCATCTCCCCACGTCATCACAGCGTTAATCAACCGGCGCATTGTTCAGATCTCCCTCTTCGCCGCTTCAGCCTCGCAGCTTGTTTTAATCACATGTGAACATGCTCAGATTTATTAAGCTCCCGAATCCTGAGCGGAGGGCTGACGATGTTGCTGGGGCATTTCTTGGTGGCAAAACACTCGTCCTGCCCTCGTGTCAGGAAGGTCAGGCTGGTCCTCGTGTCCCACAGTGGCAGATTTTGGAGCCCAGTGTTAGGGTATATCTGTGGGAGGAGGTGAGGGCTCTGCCAGGCTCGGAGACAATCTCGTACTATAGGGATGGTTTGTGTCCTGGATTTTTGGGATCACAGACCTACGGAGAAGGAGTTCAAGGATTTTGCTAGAAATGGCGTGGCGAGGTTTCTCTGCTGCCTCTCTTCTTCTGTCTGTTTGCATTCCCGGTGTTATCTCTCCAGTGATTTCCTTCTCTCCCCTCGTTTGTAAGAATGATAATACTGTAAACGCTTGCCCTTCCGAAGAGCAGGAGCCCTTTGAGTCACAGACCTGCACTGCTGAATCAGAGCCCTTTTCTTCCTTTCTTCTGCTGTCTTCTTCCCATCCTGCCTCCCTGCTCAGGAACCCTGCCAGCTCTTGTATGACAGCATGAAGTCTTGCTTTAAAACAAGAGTTTAAAGAGATTAACAAAAAAAAAATACAGTAAAATAATAAGAAATCAGGAAGCAATGGCTACAAAAGCAAAGCATAGCTGCCTTTCTGTGTGCATCCTCCCCCAGCCCCCTGGGAGCCAGGAGCAGAGTAACCCAAGTGAATGCATGAGGGTTTGAATTCGAACAAGTTGTTGGCACGGCTCCGGGCCAGTGCATCCCCTCCCAAACCTGCACTGGCTCCCAGTATCCCCCTGGGAAGAGCAAAGTGGGGGTGTGGGGCTGAGTCTATGGCCGGGATGCACTTTCTCAGTGCTCAGCTGGGAAGTCCGTTGGGGTTATTGTGTTTGAGTGGGATTTCTGTCTCTTCTCATTGACCTATTTTGGATACCAGGCAGCGGTATTTTGGGGAGGCGGTGGGGGGTGTGTGTGTGTGTGTGTGTGAAAAGGGCTGAAGTGAAGGAGGGTGCAGGTGCTGAAACAGGACGGAGCAAATGTGCAAAGAGTCTGAAAATAGGAGAGTGAAAACCTGGAGAGGGTTGAAAATAG
>VXBW01005708.1:153008-169404 GCA_013400375.1 Thinocorus orbignyianus | reverse complement strand
GGAGAGAGATCGAAGATGATGATTATGGTAAGGGAAGAGTGAAAAAAGGAGAAGAGAGAGATGGCAAGGCACAGGCAGATCTAAACGGCATGGGGCTGCAGGGTTTGGATTATCGGATGTGCCAACAAATAGGAGCTGAGGGATGTTCTTGCTGTGTGCACGGAGAAAGGTGGCAGAGAAATCTCTCTTTTTTAAGTAAAGACTGATTAAGAAGGGGAGGAAACGGACTAAGGGGATGATGCAGCAAGGGATGAGGAGGGTGACGCAGCGGTGGCGACAGAGAACAGCAGAGGGATGGGCAGTGGACGCAACCAGGCTCGGAGTTGTTATAAACATCCTGCCTAGAAAGAATCTTACTTTTTCAGATATTTCGGTCTGAAACTGTTCCAGCTGACATCTCTCCAAACAACAAATACTCTAATGGATGTTTACCCCTGCTTCTCCCCATGCACACACACATTGTCAATCATTATTTTGGCTAAACGTTTTTATGACTACGCTCCCTTTCCTAAAGTTGTGTTTATTATTACAGCTAAACAGTGAATTTTCTAATAGCCCTTTTATACATCCTTTCAAACGTCTTCTCTAATATTCCAAAGAAAAGTCTCATCAAGTCCCCCGTAGTGAGAGAGGGGCAAAATCTCTTGCCCAGGCACATTTTCCCTGCCATGTGTGTTTTACAGAACATGGTCATTAATAGCTAATGCAGGACTAGAAAGCCATGAGCAGGATTTTCAGGAGATATTCAGCTGCTCAGCTTGGTTACTATCAACTTTATGTACTTGTTTATGTATTTGGACTGGAGTAGCACCCTATTTTTTATTTCCTTAGAACTTCAAGGCAATGAGAAGTGTTTGCTTTTAAATCCACAGGTAAGAGATCTGAACATCTGGGGATTTAGTGCAGGACCACATGGTCCTGTTTCATATTATACTGAGCAGTAACTCACAGAAGCTTTACCTTCAAAAGAACCTCCTTCTCCGTTGCTTCACGCTGTACAGAGTCATTAGTACTCCTGAAAACTGCTGCTTGATAATTAGAGAAGAAATTGTCCACGCTTGGTGTTCCTAAGCCTGACAGCGTCTTTCCTGCCAGAGGTTAACAACAAGGCACTCACCTGCTCAAAAGGAAAAAAAAAAAAAGAGTGGAAGAAATTGGAATTCACCGTCATGGGCAGCTTTGCTGCACGGTGAGAACTAGAAGTTCAATTAAGTTTGTGGTTGTAGAGATGCCATCGGTCTCTAATCACATCCTGCTTTGACATTAAATGGGTTTTGTTTTCCAGTTCTGGGAGCCGTGCACTCCAATCCCTGAGATTAGGCACATTGTTTGTGCGGCCTTTGAACGTTTGGATGGAAAGCTGCCTTTTGATGACAAAAATAATAATAGTAACGATATTACCTTGATCTTAGATACTGCTTCTGACGAGTACTTTTCAAAGCGTTTGATACTGCATTTCAAGTCCTTAAACAAATTACTGCCACAGACTTTTGTTTTTCAGGGCCACAGTACCCAAAGTGGGAAGCAGCAGGCTCATGTGGCAACAGGAGTGACCCAGGTTAAATACCAGGAAAAACATCCTAGCGATAAAAAGGCGTAGTTTTCCAAAGAGCTTAAACTTCATGTAAGTTTACAAAGGATTTATTGCTTTTTTTAGGGCAATCTCCAGCCCCAGCAGTTCTTACAAATAGGCCCAACAAAAAAACTGCTTTTGGAAATGGCACAGACAAAACTGCTCCCGTCTCGGAAGAGGGGACTGGCTGTTGACCTGGAGTTCCCTTCTGACCCTGCTTCTATGAATATCCCCACTTTATACATGGGAAACGAAGACAGAGAGCAGTGAAAGGCCATATCCAACGTCATGAAGCAAAACTGCAAGTAGAACTTAGGTCTCATCTCTGTGGGGGCAAGCAAAAAAGAGGGAAAAGAACAACAACAAAATGAAAAGTAAATAATGGATTCATGGCAGGCTTTTCCTGCCTCTCGATTCCAGGCTTTCCTGTATTTCTTCAGACATATTTGAAAGGAATCTTTACCTGCAGTTCTGGAGTAGACCAGCTCATCCAGACCAACTTACCTTCTGTCCCAGCCCCTCCAAATCTTCTTGTATGGATCAGAATTCAGGAATGCTTGTTTCTGGGCAGCACCAGCACACACACAGCTTCAGGCAGTTTGCACTGGGATAATGGAAAGGAGCTGCTGAACCAAGAAATTCTTTGCCACATACAATTTTTCCCAAGCCAGTAAAACTGATTTTATTCCTTATGAATTTTTGGTCCCTTTCAAAAAATAATTGAAAATGCAAAACCTATACTCTGAAAATTGAGAATTAAAAAGGAGCATTGGTCCTTGCAGTGGTTTTCACTCATTTGAAAATAATTGCAGCCCAAGATAAAGACTGAGTGCAATTTTGTTCAAGAGCTCTGTTCTCATTTTGAGGTTACAGTCACTGTCCTCCTCCAGTTTTAGCAGCGGTTGGTACTCAAGAACTCAAAATTAAGAAAACACTGCTGGTTTTGAAGTGGGTTTCAGCCATTAGTCACAGCACTGGGGATGCTGGTGAGATTCTCAGCTCCGATAAGTTAGAGACTGTGTCTCCATTATCAGCTGCAACCTCTTTCCCACTGAATCCCAAATTCTGTTGAATTTGGAGGGAAAAGCAAGAGGATCTTGCATGTAATGAGCCTACTGAGTTAAGCCTGAATCAAACCCTCACTCCCTGTACCCCTAAATGTAGAGGGGAAAGTGAAAAGAGAAGCCCAACCTGGTCTCCTCACCTGGACCTGGTTTCAAATCAAGCTGCTCCCCACCCAAGGAATGGGCTAAACCAGAGAATTCTAAGTTTGGGGACTGGTAGAAAATCCTTTTAAAACTTCATTCTCTCATTTTCTTGTAGAAACTTGAGTTTTCAAACTAAATTGAAAACATTCACGGAAAGCATGCTTGCCTCAATTTTTTCATATTTCCACCAGAAAACAGCAAATCCAGTTTTATCTGCAAACAAACAGCGTCAACTTTTTTGTCAAAAAATAATAATTGCAAACTGGAAAATAATAAGTTTTTGATGCAAAGTCATAATTTTCCATGGGAAGACCTCCAAATTCCATTTCAGGGCATGTCAACATTCTAGATTAATAAAACAGATACAGGCAAGGTTTAAACCAGCTCGCACTGGTACCAGTAAGAATCTAGTACTGGCAGCCTGAGCTCGAGATGGACTCGTCTACCCAGTTCTCCAGCAGAAATCGGCTCCATGCACAGGGTCCTATTAATCCCATGTTGGACAGTGGCTCCGAGCCATCTTTTCCTGTGCCTCTGGCCAATATCTTCAGAAAACCATTAATGAACTCAGTAATAAAATTAGTTAATCGTGTCCTGTTCTGTCTTCAGTACCAGATGTTAGTTGGAGTTGGAGAAGGAAGACAGAGGGTGAAGAAAACTTGTGATTTTCACCCTGGTGGGGAGCTTTGCTCTGCACCTGATCTCGTCTCTGCAGCTTCTTCAACAAGGAGAATCTGTAGAAGAAACGAACCGCCGTTTTTTCTTGCTTTGTGAGGAGGAGTGGGCAGTGTCCCTCTTTTTGGGGAATCTGAAGCAGACGGGTGGGAAGTGTATGAGGAAAGCTGAGAACGGGGGCCAAGATCTCTGCCACCTCCCATCTCTTAACAACAAAGCCATATTTTCTCCGGGCAGGAAATCGGATCTCGGTCTTTAGAAGGAAGACAGGCTACGGAGCAACTGCCTCTCTCCTGGCCAGACGAATGCCAGTAAGCGTTGGCATTAGGCACAAAGAGAAAAGGACAAGAGATTTTCCTACTGACCTTTGCAAGCTTTAGGAAGGGGTCCCATTGGTAATGCTAAAGGCAACGTACATTCTCCTTCCAAAGAGAAGTCCCTCTAGCAAGTTCCCAATGGATAATAGCGGTGTTTACTTAAGGAAACTGGGTAATCACAAAGGTTATTTTTTATTGGGTGCCATCCTTTTTAGCATCCTCATACAGCGCCGACGTCAATGGGTGTCGTTAACAATGACTTGTAAAAGGATACAGCAGTTGCTAAGGAAACCTCTGTTGCACAGGAGCTAAACAAATAACAGCAAATTAAGCAAGGAGCAGAGGCCACGAAGGGCCTGATTCTGCAAACCTTTACCCATGCGGACAGTCTTGGACTGCAAAAACTGGCCTCTGGACTTTGCCAGGAGGTGTTCAACCCCTCGCATGAGAAGAAGTTTGGAGGCGCAGGTCCCTTGTCAGAGGCTCCTCGAACTTTTATACATTCGCTAGAGCAGATCAAAGGCAGCCTGCAGTAGAAATAGCGCCCGGCTATTTCTGGCCTCTGAGTATAATTAATTGTCATTTGAAAGCATCCGTGTAATCTTTGTTGTGCTGTTAATTTCACTGAGAGATGCTAACAGGAAACATCAATGTACATGGCTTTCAATCCTCCGTTAATCTTCAGGAAGTGTATAGCAGATTAGACACCTTTAAGCATTAAGGAGATCTGTCCTTAGGATGTACCCAGGTACCCTTGGGTGCTTCAAAGAGCCTGAGAGAGTTTCAAGGAAATTCCTGGTGATAGTGGTTCCTGCTTTGATTCATGGGCTGGATGGGTAAGTCAACAGGATCCGTGTTTCCAAATAATGACAGACCAACTTCACAAGAGTTCTGCAGAAATGCTTTGAAATCGTCTTGTCTGTGAAAGAGAAACAAGAATATTAGTTCAGCAGAGACTTTCCTCCATGCAAAATCCTATTTTTTTTCAAGGGACAAGTAGTTTTCACTTCACCAGTGATTAGACAAGACCAGCTATGAGAGTCAACCTCACAGAAAGCCTCGATGACACAATCTGTAACAGCCACGTAGCGGGTCCTGGTGAAGAAGACCCTACGGCACCTCCAGGCCATTCAGCACACACCGCAAACCAGACTGCAACAAATGCGAGGTTTGTAACAAAAAGCAGAAAATGGTAACTCGAATATTATGGAAATGAGTAGATCAGACAGGATGGTGTAGCCCTGCAATAGTAGGTGGGTTTTATTTGCATCTGGGTAAAAATAACAGGGTCTTACGACTGCTGGAATTTAACACCCAAAGAGGCATTTCAGTATAAAACCCCACAATGTTTCTGACAGCCTTAGTCCCCTGAAGGGAGTTAAAGTGGTTTGTTGAAGTTGTGATTTTAAACCAGTTTAGTTAAAGGGTGGCAAATCGCTGAGCAAACACTAATTCTCTGACTTCAACCAGATTTGTCTTGGTTCCATGGAAGCCAGGAAGGAGAATATTCAGCCTGTGCTGGGATGCACCCAAAATCGCAGTGACCACTGTGAATTTGCACCAGTTGAAATTAGACGATGTGTAGGTCCATGAGGAGACAGTGAGATCTTTAGAGGAAAGGACTCTCTTTTTTACACATTTCCACTGAACCCAGGACAATGGGACCAGGATTACAGGGTGTTACCATGATACAAATGAGACACAGTATTAAGAAAAACAAGTGTTGCCATAGAAACAGCTGATAAATGGGCACATGCAAAAAATTTGCCGTTAATTTGCTTGTTTAAATGGGAGGGGAACTGTTTTGATCCTGCTTAATTGCAGCTGATCCTATTTAATTACGTTTTCTTTTATCAAGTCCAACTTAATGTCACAGTCAGAGCAGCAGGATAAAGCTGGGGTGATCTGCGATCTTAGGTCCTGCCACCAGGAAACTGAGGCAGGGACAGGTGACTGTGCTGGTTCCCACCAGGTTATAGATTTATCCTTAATCTCAGCCATCCAGAAGAGCGAGGAAATTAAAATTTAAAAAAAAAAAAAAAGATGAGGGAAAAATCATTTGCTCACCTGCTTTGCTTGAGTGGGAATAAGTGGCTCCTGTGGCTGCAAAGGAGATGGGGGTCGTCTTTGCCTATTTGTCCTTTGCAAGGTGCTAATGCTGATTTTAAGGTCGCGGGGAAAAGAGCTCCACATTTAGCAAAGCGGAAAAACAGCAGCTAAGTGTGGAGAATCGGAAACCTGATTTGAATAAGAGTAACCAGATTGTAGGAACTTTAAATAGAATGGCAACTAATGTAATTAAAATGAAAAGGTTCAAAGCGCATTAAAAGGCATTAATATGCAGTAAGGAAATTCTTAACTTGTTCTGTCTCCAGATACGCAGTCCTGAAGGTGAAAGGAGCAGTGCCCGTAAAAGCCATTCTTTTGGGAAGGGCATTGGGTTCAGCGCAGGAGAAAGGCTCAGTTGCAAGAGCCTTCTGTGGAAAGTTTGGTTCCTGCGGGACATTTAGCAGAGGAGAAGCTCGGTAACAAGCACCGGGGCAGGCTCACCCCACGTGTGAGCCGAAGAAACCTTCATCTCACAGTGAGATGCACATGAGCAAAGTCCTTCAGCCTCTCAAGGTCTGCCAAGGCAGATAAATGTATAAATAGCCCAGAGAAAGGGCCAAGCTGGTTCAGTGGCCCCATGGCTCTCCTGAGCTCTCTCCTGTAACGGCTGGCACCAGCTGCTTCAGAAGAGAGTGAGTTCTGCTGTGAGCAGCTCTGAAATTACCCACCTTCAGGGAATTTCTTTCACAGACTCCCCTGTTACACGTTAGCTTAAGTCTTTATACCAGATTATACCCCTAAATATAGCTTTATTTCAGCAGCAGATTGTTTTATTTTAGCAGTAGAAGTGGGGATGACATTTTTTTGGACTGTGAAACAGCATTAATAGCATCGCTATTCTAACATTTTTCAAAGCTTTAAAAAACTAAATGAAACATTCCCATTACATATTACCCTTTCTCCATTGAAAGGATTAAAACCAGCTAGTCAACACAAGACCTGTACGTCCTAATTAGCTCCTTTCCTTGTAGCTTTAAACGATTCATTTAAGCTCCCTGCATAACTATATATTTCACCTAATGGAGCTGGAATTTTGCCACGAATACCACTCCAGGCAGGATTACACCTCTGGGCATCGAAGTAGCTGGGTGAATATAAACTTTGCGATTTAAATTCCATAAAGATGGCAACAGATGCTTAGAGGAGGAACGGAAAACAGCAGCTGGTAGATGGCAAATTCTCCTATTTCTGACTGGAGGTGTCATAGTCACCTCTGGATGGGAAGGCAGAGGCCACACACACTCCCTCATACCTACACCCGGGCTCTGAATAGTCTCCCAGAAACTATTCCCAAGCATATGGGTAACAGATTAGGTTTTAGACAGTGTGTCCCACCTACAGTAACTGCCATCTGCCAGATCCCCCAAATTAAAGACATATTTCTCTTGCGTGGTGACAATGCAGCTTGTTCTCCTGCAGGAATCCTCATGTCCCTCCACAGTCTGTGGTCCAGGGAAGGCTCTTGGACAGTTCCTTGGACTTTGCACTCGTCAAGAGCTGCTGGGACATACCGTTTTCCCAGTGCTGGTGTTCTAACTCAGCACTGTGGTGTACTAACTGGCCTCTTTGACCGTGGGGACATAGTTCTTCTCCAGTTTTAAAGGAGTGCAGCTAACAGGCTGCCTCTTAAACATTTGGTTCCTGTGATCTGCTTTTTTTCTTTTCTTTTTTTGGCCTTTTGAAAGGCAATCTTAAAAAAAACCAACCCCCCAAACACTCAGTTTCCAGTCTCAGTGGAAGTTGTTTCCTACGGAGATAAATAAATAGATGTGAGAATAAAAGGCATATACCCATTCTGCTTACATACTAAGTGTTTATCTTGTTGGAACATAAAAAGTCCTCCTGTTTTATCCCACATTATGGAAGATGATCCTCTTAGGGATAAGATTTAGGCAGGAATCATAAGAGTCCATCCTTGACTTCTTAAAAATAGTAGGCCCATGGTTATATTCTCTACTGTGGGATTTGCAAGTGTCTTTACAGTCCCTGTCAGGCAACGGTTTTCTCCAGAAAGGACAGTGTTTCCCAAACTAGAAAATACATTCTTGCTACAGCAGGGATATTTCTCCCTGCTCTTCCCCTTGGGATTGATTCCTTTACTGGGGCTCTCGCCAAATCTGAATGGGAAGGGAAAGACAGAGAGAGTCTGTCCTTGGTGAGGGGAAAAAGGGGCCCAGAGACAGTGCTGTGGCGGATGTCACGAGTAGGATGAATGAGGGATATGTCTCAGCTTTAATTAGTAGTGATGAATCAGCAGTGATGGGTGACATCTTTGGCTGATGTACGTCCACGGAGCTAAGGCAGCAATGGGACCCAAAGGCATGACACCGCATTTTTGGTATTTCTGTTGTATCTGCCTCTGGCCCTCTGTGGAGTTTTTAGCAGTAAATCTGATTTTCTCCTCTCCTGCAAAATCGCACGGGTTTCTCCTTTTTTATTATGTAACTTCATTGTCTTGAAGCGAGAGATGAAGCCCAACAATTTTCCTTCTCCTCCCGGCTGCTCTTTGCTGTTCTATTAAGGAAAGCCAAAACCCAAACACAACCCAGATGCTGATGTGAATTCTGGAGACTCTGGTAGGATTCGGTATTATAGTTTTAGCTGAGAAACCAGCATATTCTGAATCCAGCGATGGAAAAGTAACTGAAGTCATTTCCAAAGGGAAGTATAGTAATGCTAAAAGAGTGGATAACTGGGAAGTTTTTATAATTGCATCAATTACAGAGATGACCACAGTCCATTTTGCATTTGAAAGGAAGTGAAATAGATGCCCTGGGTTCAGATATCATCACTTCCTGGTGTTATTACTTGATATGAGAGAAATCTTTGTCCCCGAAGGCTTTGCAATAGTCTCTTGTGGATTTGCCAGGGCATGAAGTGAAGGTCCTGCTGCTTCTGAGTGCATCTTTCTTTGCCCAACACGTAGGAGTAGAACATTGGCTGGTCTCAAGATGAAGATGAACCCAGATTTCTTGGTGTCATATAAAGGAATTACCTTCTGGATTTCACAGAAACTACTGAGATTTCAAAGGGAATGTATTTGCTTCTATTAGAAGCCCAGACCAGAAGTAGGAAACTTATGCAACAAAGTAATTAAACCAAATGCCTCTCGCTCCTTGTGCACCTCATGTCTCATCAGCCAGGAGCTTGCATTTTAATGAGCTGTGTTTGTCAGCCATGGTCTCGTGGTGGGTGACACCGTGGAAGTCAATGGGTCTGTGTTGGCTTGTGCCAGCTGAGAGCATGGCTGGGTGACACCAGAGGGTGAAACACCTGGACTGGAATGTAAAATATCAGTGGTATAGAAAAAATTTGGAATATTATATTGTGACATGTAAATGACACATCATTAAGTTTATGAGGTCTCCTTGTTGAATCCTCAGTGGGACTGGAATACTTGCACAAACTCAGGGTACTGCTCATCAGGTGGAAAATAGGTTCATCAGGTTCAGGGATTTTTTTAAAGCGTGATACAATTGTGCCTTGAAGTAGCCCACTCCCTTCCAATGACCTTTCTTGTAGCATATTTTGGATATTAAGAAAAGCTGGATCTGGGGCAGAGCAGTTCATCCCTCAAGCCAGGAAGCTGAGATGCAGCCAACTCAGAGGAACTTTTTTTGTTGTTGGTTTTTTTTTATTATTTTCTTTTATTTTCTTTTTTTTGGACTGCGCGTGTTGCCAAAAGATTAGAAATGACAATCATCAACAAGAACAAGAGCCAGGGTAGGATAGGGCTGCCTGCAATAACAGAGGGAGCCCCTCTGACAGCACTGGAAATGCTCCTCCAGGGTTCACAGAGGCCAAGGGGTTCTCAACCCTTTTCATAGGGTGGATAATGTTTTAATACAGAGATTCTCTGCTGAGAACATGATCCCACGGACCCCACCTCTCCTTTTGCTGGAAAGAGAGAGAGCTGCAGCAGTTGCTTACGTGGGAAGTGACGGTAATGAGATAGAATAGAATGTAGCTTTAGCTGCCTTTAAATGATTTAACAGCTGGATATAAGGAGATGTGACTGCCACTAAAGTTCTTCCGTTGGTTTTAGGAGCCAGACTGGTTTCCAAGCAATTGAGCCAACTGGTGAAATTATATATGGTGTCTGTGGGAACCCCAGATATGAGCACCGGTTTGGGACAGTTTGTCTTCTTAAGGCCTCTTTGAGTGAGGGAAGTAGAGCCAGTCCCACCACGCACCCCGAGCAGAGAGGGTCTGGATTTAGTATGCCTTTGATGACATTGATTTTGTCGTTTTCACACTTTGCTTTCATTTGATCTGCTGGAGGGACACTCTGGCAGAAAGACTGTTTTAGGTTTTCTGTAGCACCACAGGTCACAGTGAAACAGGACGGCAGCCTTTTGCTCTAACCGTGGCCTTTCTTTATATAAACTAGTAAATCCCAAATTGCATTATACCTTCCTTGTTAGTAGGTACTTTCAGTAGGTAAAACCTTCAGCCAAAAGCCATAGGAAAAATGTGTCTTTGCCCAAAATAACACTTCTTGGGGCAAGAAGTTTTGGAAAAACTAATAAGTTAATGAGTTTGGTAAAACCACTTCTGAAACAAGTGTACCCAAAATCATCCTACAGAGGGGAAAAAACATGAAACTGCAGTTTTCATAGAAATTCGACTTCTTGCAGCAAAGTATCTTTGCATTTTTTGCATTTCTCCTTTATAAGTTCCAGCCTGGGCAGCCTGTTCCAGGGCTCTGTCACACTCACCAGAAAGAAGTTTCTCCTCATATTTTCCTGTGTTCCAGCTTGTGCCCGTTGCCCCTTGTCCTGTCCCTGGGAACCACTGAGAAGAGTCCGGCTCCATCCTCCTTCAACCCACCCTTCAGGTACCTGTGAGCATTAATAGGATCTTCCCTCAGCCTTCTCTTCTCCAGGCTCAAGAGTCCCAGCTCTCTCAGCCTTTCCTCATCAGGGAGATGCTCCAATCCCTCCAGCATCTTTGTTGCCCTACGCTGGACTCTCTGCAGTAATTCCCTGTTTCTCTTGAACTGGGGAACCCAGAACTGTATTCAGTATTCCAGTTGTGGCCTCACCAGTGCAGAGTAAAGGGGGAGAACAACCTTCCTCAGGCTGCCCAGGGAGGTTTGGAGTCCCCTTCTCTGGAGGCCTTCAAGCCCCACCTGGGTGCAGTCCTGAGGAATGTGTTCTGGGCAACCCTGCTTTAGCAGGGGAGTTGGACTGGATGGTCTCTAGAGGTCTCTTCCAACTTGGACAATTCCCTGATTCCATGATTCCTTCCAGTGTGGGTAATCACAGAGCTTTGGGTTATGCTTAAGAGTTCAGAAATCTTTGTCCTTGTCTAAACTTTGCACTACAGGCCTTGTTTATGAGCTGTCTGGAGAGGATCTGTGAATCAATGCAGCATTGTTCAATAAATAATAAAAGCCAGACACAACTAGGTTTCTTTTTATATGAGGCTTTTCCCATAGGAGGTAGTATATAAAAATGTCTGATGTGTAAGAACACGGTTTCTTCCTCTATAGAACATAATTTAAACTCATCAAATTAATTACCACTTTGACATACCATCACTTGAAGTAATTTGTATCATCACACGTGAAACATAAAGTTCCTTTGTAACATGGGACCTTGTTGTGATTTAGATTCTTTCATGATCCTGCTGGAGGAAGCTGTAATTAATTTGTGACAGGGTGATATACGAGTGGCACTTTGCTTCTTGTTTATTACAGAAGAGTTAAGCAGGCCTTTCTGGCCCACCTCTCTTGTCTTGCAGAGTCAGATTTGTCTGAAGTCTTTCATCCTCCTCTCAGGTTTTCATCCCTATTGCAGTGCTAGAGCGAACCATGATGTCTGTCATTAAGATGCCTCCACCAGTGGTCGGGGTTAATGTAGCAGATGTTCAGATTTTGTTTGTACTTGCGCAAGACCCAGAGTAGATAGTCCTGCCCCATAGTAATCTGTTCTCTTCTGGTTAGGAACATTTGGTTTCATCATCTCTGAAAACACAGTGTTGGAATCAGAGGTCCGTGGAAGGCATTCCGTGATAAAAAGAATCAAGCCTTTGGGCTTTCCAAAATCCTATTACGAAGCAGTGAAAGTGGTGACAAACCCACTTGCTCTTCTTCCAGGCAATTCCATATTTTTTAATAAAATACCTCTCTTTTTGAATCAAAGCACAAAATTGCAGCCTGTGTTCTGGTATTACTGCTTTTTCTAAACTTCCCTGAGTCAGGCGGTACCCACTGCACTTGTCCATCAGCTTCAGCTGCTTCATTGCTTCGTCTGTTGGAAAGATGCAGTGATCAGGTATGAAAAAAGGCTTAAGATAACACCATATAATCTCTCGGAGTATGCGATAAGTGACATTAGTAATGAAACATTTCATAAATCATCTTTATCTGCGCAGATGGATGGGACTTAAAGGAACCGGGTCAAAAAGATAAGTAACATGTCTTCACCTTGGCATTAGCCAAAATGCCTAAGGCCAGTGTAGCTTCACCTGACACAGCTTTCATCACGCTGCCGTGCAGAGCTCGCCCTGCTAGAAACCCTCTTACAGTTCCATGCTGCCACTGCTCCACCTTGCAAACAGCAACATGTCATTGGGCTCCTGCTTTGTCTCCCAAGGCTCCCTGATCATGTCTAAATCTTAGTGGCAAGTGAAAGCTCAGGAGCGTGTTTCTGCCCACCCAGCGACCCACACGCTCTCTGGCAGTTTGTCTTGCCGTAACTCTGTCTTTGTGTGTCCTTTCTGTGTTTAGGAGGAGCTAAATTGAGAATAACCAGAGGAGGATATGATGTGGCAGTGCTCACTCCAACTACTCAGAACCACAAGCAGAGTTTGGGGACCTGTGCAAAGGTGTTGCTGAGGCTTTTCCACTTGGAGTTGGCAACAGAGACACTCCAGAATCAGCTCCGAAGGTGAGCAGCAGGTAAGCAATGAGGAGCAGGTTTGACCTCAGGCCTGTCTGGGAGGTAATTCCGGGCAGCAGAATGTTCATAGCCTTCGTGTGGGTGATGTGAGGATAGATACGGCTAAAGCTTGGCAGGTCTGTAAATCCATGTGACAGATGAATCCTACCTGGAGCTTTGGGTTGGTTATTTTCATTACAACAACCTCTTTCAAGGATGTACTGGATTCCTCAGGTTAAGGTGGGAAACAAAATAAAATAGCTAGTAAAGAACCACTGTGTCCTGATCCAAAGACCAGTGAAATCCAGGGGATTATTCCTCTTCCTTACAGTGAGGTTTGGATCTGGCCATCACCTGCCCTATGGCTGGGAGAGAAGTGGAGAGTAAACACAAGTGACAAGTGGGCAACCAAGTATATAATTTCTGTTTGGGATTGAGAAGTGAATGAGCCCTGTGTCCAGGGCGTTTGGTGGCCAGACCCACACATCCAGGCTTGCTCAGATCACTCTCACAGGAAGGCAACTGCATACTTGTGGCAGGCTTTAGTTGGGAAAACTTCAGTCAAGCCTGTAAGTATCTGTTCTGCTCTACCACCATCACCACCAAAAACCATCTGGTATTTTACAAGTTTGTGCTGCAAATTTCCATATCTCCAGAATAAAAGTGCATCTATGGAGGTGGGAGAAGGAGGAAAAGGAGTTTTAAACCAAAGTATTCAGGAAACCACAAAGAGGAGGCTCTGTGGCTAACATCTATCTTCTCAGCCCAAGCTGGATACGCTGGAGTAGAAATCTTGCTCAGAGTGCAGCAACTGGGAACAGCCTGGACCAACAGCTTCCCCATGGGGTCTGTCATTGACAGGGAACAGCCCCCGTTTCCAGCACTGCACCGAGGACAGGGTTGACCCGTGAGGTGCTGGATGCTTTAATATCATGTGAACATCGGGATGAATCCAGGACAGGAAACAAGTGGCCAAATGGGGCTTCAAAGTCCTTTAATGGAAAACCAGGGCAGCTTCTCACTTGTTGCACCTCTGGTCTAATGTGGTTGAAGTCAAGGGACAAGGCAGTGACCACAATGGGCTTTGAATTGCGTTTCCAGAAGGGTTTGCAGAAGTGGAGCTCCAACAATTTCAGCATTGTGTCTTCCTAAATGAGTAGTAAATCAGGCCTAGTGACTGAAACTTTTCTAAGCAACCTGATACTCCAGAGCCTCCTAAACACAGAAGTAGAGGGATAATAATGGTAATAAAATAAGAGCCATCCTAAAGGCATGATCCAAACTGTTACCAGTTCCATCCAGTCCTTTCTGCCTGCTCTTCACCCTGGATGAACAGGGCAAACGTTCCTTTTAAAAAGGGAATGTACCTAGAAAGAACCTTTTTTTTTCTCTTGTGGTGATCATGAAACATTTGCAAAAGTGTGAAAATTTTCTGGGTGTGTTACACCCCTCAAGTTCTAGTTGCTCAAATAAAGGGTGACTTCAGGAAGGAGGGCACTGAGGTACAGCTGAGATGGGCCACATTCGAGGGCTCTCCGTTACCCACATAATGCCTAAGGCACATGAGAAATGGTTCTGTTTCAGAGCACTTCCATGCTTCTCTCTCCCAGGACTGTATGTTTAACTGACCCATCTTCATTAAGTATTTTGAGAACCTCAGAGTTCCACAGTGGTATCTTATTTACATTCTCCTGAAGGAAAGCAGATGAGGTGAAGGAAGAACAGAGAGTGTGAAAGGCAGCACCAAGGCCAAATGAAAGGAGGTTCTTTGCAGAATGTTTTCTCAGGTGTAAGAAAGGGTAAGCCTGTTTCTAGCCAAAGACATCAAAGGCAGGAGCCCCCTCCCCAGGCTGTTGAGCTGGTTGGGTTTGGTTGGGCTTGGCTCGTCTGCCCAGGGGTGACTCAGAGTGATGGGGAGCAATGTTTTTCATGTGGAATCCGGAATGGGTAGGAGCCTTTGTTTGGGAACCTTTGCAACTCCCTAAGTGAGTTCATCCCAGTGAGGTCAGTGGGTAAAACGTGTCGGAGACAGGTGAAGAAATCGCTCTGACTTTTTAACACTTGTGTTTTTAAAGACTTCTTTAGTACTGTTTGTATTAGTCCTGAGCTCTCTCCTCTCAGCTTGGTTCTCCGACCAGCAAGAGGACACTGAATGCAATCAGGTGGCCACGTAGTTACAGTCCTAGCTAATCCAGGACACTTTTGGTCCACAGACATCCTGCACGACTCGGATCCTTCCATCCCAGACCCTCATTTGTCAAATGGCAACACCTGCAGTGTCCCTGGAGAAGGGACTTGCCCGGGTGCCTGCAGTCCCCAGCCCTGGGCTGGTTTCACGGAGCCTTCTTAAGTTACTTAAGAACAAAGACTAAATAACAGTCCGTTGCTCAATAGTTACGCCCCACAAATGTACATGGTTAGGGAAGAGAATTTCTCTCCCACATGCAACAGAGCAAGATTGTTTAGTTTGTGCAGGAGATGGTGTGACACAGCTTCTCCACCACCAGGGAACAGAAACACAGTCACACAGGAGACCTCCTCCTTATCCCTATGTCCCTTTGACTGAGGGACAGGGACCGAAGGCACTTGGAAGGAGATAAGGAATTTTTAAGCTTGGGGCTGCGATTTGAAGCACTTTGAAGCTGCATGGGCTAATGAAGAGAACAGTTTGTCCTGGAAAATGGGAAGTCGGGGTGGGACCGCTGGCTCTCGGTGACCTGTTGTGTAGCACTGGCTAATTTGCCCATTGTCTCTCCCGTCTATTTAAATCTGAAGCTCTTGGGGGCACCATATGTATTTACACAATGGGGCCATGATTTCCATAGTGCTTGTGCTAATTATCCAACACAAATAATTAATGGATGGAACAAGTTCTGGCTCCAGGGTTGAGCTTCTAACCACCTGCCCTGCTTATGACTTTGGGCCAATTTGATTGCAGCAGGGTGAGCACAATGCGGTGAAGAAAACCCAGCAAATGATTCAACTTTCTGCTAAACTTAAAGGCTAAATACCCAGTAATCCCAAACCACATCAGCCCTTTTCTTCACCTAAGGCTGCCTGCATCCTCCTATAACCGCTAAATGCACATAGTTGAATCAAACACCAAAACCCTAACGCTGTTAACCACTGCTGGATATTACTGTGTTGCAAGAAGGAGAGCGGCGGCAGCAAGCTCTTGGCTCGGGGCCACCGCTTTATTACTTATTACTTATTTTTATATAGCCTTTGGCATGGCAAGAAGTCCTTCTTTAATTATAAACAGGAATGAAGAAGCCACAAGAGGAAATCATACAGTATTGTAGCCGGATAACTGGTACTGCGCTGATTACACAGGGGCTCTTATCAAAGCTGACACAGTGCTGGGGCTGAGCAGAGATTGTGCTGGAAGCCACCGGCTGTGCGTGGGAGAGAGCCTCGCAGCGGACGTAAGAGCTGTGTAATTCTGCTGAATTGAATTCTCCATGGAGAACTTTTTTTGTTGTTTTGTTTTGGTTTTTTGTTTCCTTTTTCTCTCTTTCTCCCTCTCTCCCCCTGCATGAAGGAAATGGGAGAAAAGTAAAGACGAGTCCTGGAAGACGAAGAAATAAGATAAATGTGTAACCTTTACACTTCTTTCAGCATGTTGGGCGG
>VXBW01005708.1:134087-152998 GCA_013400375.1 Thinocorus orbignyianus | reverse complement strand
GGGTGGGAGGGTGGGAGGAGAAAGCTCAGTTTGACACAGAGATGAGCTGTGGATAACGACGGTTGTTTGTGAAACCATGAGAAAACTCTTGAATCCCATTTAAGTCTCTCCCAAGAAGTGAATAACTACTGTTTGTTTATCTTGCCAAAGCTTTTTCAGTTTTCTGGAAGGACTGGCAGCCCCACCTTCTCTGGAGGCTCTGAGGATCTTGTCGGTAGCAGTCTCAACTTCTGTCACTCTACCTTGGTCTGTGCTGTCCTCTGGGCTCAGTCTCCCTGGTGTGTGAGGCTGCTCTGAGCACTCTCACGTGATCCTGGAACGAGTAGNCATTCTATCATTCTATGATTCCATAAGTTTGCTGGGGAGTCAACAAGAAATCACCAAAGGGCTGTTGGAGCAGAGGCCATAAATCTGATCTTCTAATTTGTTCCTCCCCTCCAATCTGCTGTAAGACCACCAGAAGAGTCCTTCTGCTGTTTTGGATGCCCTTCTCTCCGTGTGCGGATGCATCTCTGGGGAGAAGAACAGCACAAGGCTGTATCTGTCCCCTTTCAGCCCTGCTTTAAGTGGAGCTTCTACTGGGCTCTGCCATTGCTCAAGCTCACTCTTAACAAAGGCGATGCTGGGCTGCCCAGACCTCTGACTGCACCAAACCTGGGATAATATGGCTCAGTCTTCTCCTCTGCTACTCCCTGACAGAGCTGAGGGCAGCTGTAAAAGTGCTTGTTTCAATTCTATAGCTGATAAACCTCTTTCTATCATTTTGGGCTATAAATTGTCTAAATTGCAAGTCCCAAGCAGTTTGGTTTGTGCACACGCACTCGTGCTCAGAGGGCTTTCAGCCAGGCTGCCTCGAGTGACTGTTCTCCAAATGTGACCAGTGATTTTTTATATATTTTTTTTTTTGCTTGAGATCTTCCCATTCGGTCAGATATTGGCCCTGTCTAGGTAGATTTAAACTCTTGCCGTGATCTTTTAGCAAATCCTGTGGACACCTAGAGATTTTCAGAAGCCCCTTTAAGTCATGGGGTTCTGTAGCAGCAAAAAGAAGCCTATTGAGCTTCATCATCTTGTTTTTCCCCTCCGTTCCCACTCTTGATTATTTTTCCAGCCAGCACTCATTGAAGCCCATAAATAATCATGTCAGAGCTGCAGACATCTTCCAACCCTTTTAATTTTTTTCCCAAAAGCCCCAGATACCATCTCCGCTGACTGAAGCCAAGCACTGTGGAGGGTTGGTGAACTTGAAGCTTTCATTGCCTACAATCTGTAACAGAATAGAAAGCCAGAATGTATTTTTATTGTGCCCAAAGGGGATTCAGATCAAGGGGTTTGGATGAACTTCCTTGTCTCTCTTTGCTCCGAGTACTCCTTTCTTAAAAAAAAGTAGATAATTTACTAGTGATTTCAGTGATAATGTGGAGCCAAATTCTTGGTGGTTTCCTTCAGTTAGTTCCCTCTGCAGAGAACTATGTTCTGGTGACATTTCAGAGCTATGAAATAGAGTCACAGACAGATCCCGCTGAGAGCAACCGCTCACGCTGCTGTACCTGGGGATTGCATCTGCTCTGAAGGACCAGGTAGGAGAAAATCCTCTGGAATTTTAATGTGATGGTGGATAAGGGATGAATCACCTGATTAACAATGGGAGGATTTCAACAGCTTAGCTCTTTCTCCAAATCGTTAAAAAGATATTAGTTCCGTTATTTTTTCCTCCTCATTCCTGCATCCTCTTATCTTTAACATGGGGATGAGGCATGGACAGGAAAATTCTCCTGGAGTGAGCAGAGTGAAAAAGAATAAACTGGGCACAGAACAAGGATGAATTTCCATCACGCATCCCAACACAGCTAGCTCTGGTGTGCCACTGGGATGAAGGAAACCTCTTTCACTTCTAAAAATGTCTAGAAGAGTTTCATCCAGAGGTTGAAGCACAGCTCCCACTAGAGAGACAGGAGGACATGTCCACCTGGGCAGGACTGACAGACATCTACCCATCTCCATTGAAGGATTTGCTGAGCCCAAGCCATGAGGTGGTCAGTAATTGATCATCCAGGACCAATGTCATGTCTTACCAGACCACAGTAGTGTCTACGTGCATTTACCTAAATACTAAAACAAATCTCATATAAGAAGATTATCTCCAGGGTCTTCTTTACCAACATACCCTGGAACTTGTCTTCCTCCTTCACCTACATTACGCATTCGTTAGCCATGTGTCTGTTGTACTTCCATCTATGCACAAGAAGGATAAATCCAGCTGGTGAGGGGGTTGAAACCACACTCCTCACCTCTGAGTTCTCTTGGCATTGAGTAAGAATGGCAGAGGTTATATTTGGTTAACTTTCTGCATTTTTTATTTTATTTTTTGCTTCTTTGGCAGATTTCTGATAATGAACTAACTTTATTACTTGTATAAAAAAATCCTCTCAAGGTCTTAGTGTAAGAATCAGCATGTTCTTAAACTGCTGTACTGAACACAGACCCTGTGTAGCTGAAATTGGGGAAAAGGGGAAAAATGGTAATGTGAAAAGGGACTCTCCTCCAACAGGTGGAAACTGAGGCAAATGATCTTCTAGACCTGACCCTGCAAACATCTACATGTGTGCTTAATTTTAAGCATGAGTGGTTCCTTAAAGTCTCTGGTTTAAAGGATTACTAGTGCTTAAAATTAAATACACGTGTATGGATGTGAGGAGCTGGGTCTTTGGTCTCCTGTGTGTGAATTGGCTGCTTCTAACGTGGAAGCACTTCCCTGCTGATGTAATTTTATGGCCGTAGTAAATACCAAAATAATCTTATCAACAATGTCTTGGGGGCTGTATGGCACCCAGCACAACGGATCCCTGCAATTAACCGGGACCTCTGCTATAACGAGCATTTAAGCTGTGCTGTCTCCACTCCTGTCATCTCCTTGCACCTCTGGGGTCTCTCAAGCTTCTTTTTTTAAGATCTGCTGAAACGTAAGTCTCACCCCATTTGATTCATCTACCCTGAAAGGGCTTTACCTTAAAATCCTCCCATTCTGTCAGCTTCTGCTGGGTTTGTGTGCTGTATGTAAGGGACTGCTTTGAGGCTGGGAGTAACGACTTCATGTGAGATGGAGAACAACTTTCTTCTCCCACTTAAGATGTGCTAGGAAGGAGGAGGACTTCGGCACTTGGCAGAAAAGAATACTCCTCTCCAATTATTAAAAATGGGTCTCAATTTGAAGCATGAAGGTTTTATGTTCTCTTTTAAACCCTTGCCTGGCTTAAAACTGCATATTCTTTATTCGTGTCTAAGCTGTGTTTAAAAATCCTCCCACGTGTCTTCAACAGTATCTTGGAATAATGAGTCCCGGTTTCTAATTATTAAATACTTTTTCTCTTCAGGCTTTTTTTTCTTAAATCGTGAAAAGTGAAAAAGTTACAATCCAACCTCACAAAAGTTACAATCTCTGCTGCAAGAACTCCAGACTCTACTCCAAGTTGGGCTGCATGTGATCAGCATCCTCCTCTCTCAGCAGCTTCTCACTGACTGTTCCTCCACAGAAACCAGAGGTAGAAACACTGAATAAGACCAGGGACTGGCATCACCTGCCCTAAACACTCAATTTAACTCGATTTAAATCAGTACAATTTCACTCTTTCTGGAGACCAGCTCTGAAGCGACACTGCATCTTGCGTGCCAGCTGTGTGAATGTACTGTAGTTTTCCCTGTTTCTTGAGTTTTGATCAGCAGGAACTGTGTTACCATCTTCCAAATGAAGGAGAAAATATTCCATCCTGCCTCATTTAAGCCATGGAAAGGGAAGGCTTGTTTTCCTCACATCTTTCTCCATCAGCTAACCTCTGCGTCACTGAGCAAGTTTACCTGGCTCTGGATTTGTCTTGCCCAACTTTATTGTAGACGCCAACCTTTCAGGGTGAGCAGAGACTCACCCTTTCCAACACTTTTGGAGGTTTTTCCCGGGTCTGCTCCCCTTGGACCACAGGCTGCCCTCCCCAAGTAAGGGGAGATGTTCCAGTAATCTGGGATTGGGAGAGGACATAGAGCAATTCGGAGGGGCCAGCACTGGGAGTTGGAGTCTTTTCTTTTTTCCTTTCTTGACACATTTTCAGCTGGGGCTGAGTCCATCATCCTGGACCACAGCTTATGATTTTTCAGGCTAGGACGGCGAATGTTCTCTCTGTTTGTCTCTGATGTCCAAGTGATGGAGAAAAAGCAGCAGCAGCTCAGGCTTGGTGTCATCTCAGTGCCATCATGGTGTCATATCAGTGTCATCATGGTGCCATCATGGTGTCATCTCTTTCCACCTGACACAGACCCTCCATTAGACCTTATTTCTTTTTCTTCCAAATGGCCTTCTTGGTTTCTTTCTAATCTGCCACCAGTACAGATGTAGTGATGGGACTGGGCCCCAAAATTCATCTTTCTTTCTGATCTTATTTTCCATGGGGCCTGGAAAACATGACAAGGTCATCCTTTGCAAGACTTGGAGCTTGAGCTGAAAGCTTGGGGTCATAGAACCATAAAATGGCTCGAGTTGGAAGGGATCTCAAATACCACTGAGTTCCAACCCCTTTGCCATGGGCAGGGACACCTTCCACCAGACCAGGTTGCTCCAAGCCCCATCCAGCCTGGCCTTGAACCCCTCCAGGGTCCACTCCCCCTGCTCCCGCGCTGTGGGATGCTGTGAAACTCAGCGGTGCTGATGGTGCCTAACGAGCAGGAATGGGCCCTGCTGCGGGGAGGGTTTTATGTAACGTGGGAGAATAGGGGAACCCAGTGTCTGAGGAGGGAAAATTGCTTATTCCATAATGACTGTTCTGCTGCCTACTACGGAGTGGAATAATTAGGGTTTCTTTTCTCTTTAATTAGAAAATGGCAAACATAGATTAATCAATTACAAATGCCTCTTTATACTGCAGTGCACTGCAATTAACATTACTCAAATGTGTTAACAAAGTAGGAGGCCTGTATTTGTAAAGCAACTTCTTACTGCTTTTTCTTTCCCCCGTTTCCCGGCTCTCAACATGACCGAACCCTTTCCGTTTTCCCTTTCTGCTCTTCCCCCTGCTCCTCCTGCAGAGATTTAAAAGTTCTAGATGAGATTTTTAAACCATTATATACCGCATAGCCTTAGCGAAACCTCTCTTTCCAAAGAAGCCCTTTTGGCCAGGCTCGGAGGGCTGGAGGAATTAACCCAGGGGAAGAAGTGGAATCGGCATATTCACTGGGGTCGCACACTACAATAGCCGAGTAAAATCCAGGAAATACAATAACTTGATTCATTACTTGTTTCTTATGCCGCTGCCAAAAGCGTGATTAAGTCACAAAGAGTTCGATTAGGGACACTTAGTAACAAAACCCCAGCTCCATTGACATGGTCTATTTTCAGAGTACATCTAGTGCTTGTTCTCGCTGCTGTGGGCCTCTTCCTCGACCGGCATTTAATAGCCTCCACCAGCCAACAAAAGTAGCGGAGGATGGAATCGGGGAGGGCAAGAGGAAGGTTGGAGGGGAGGAAGCTTGTATTCAAGTGCAGGAATAAAGAAGTGGCAGCTCAGGAGGGAAGGCAGGGTGGTCCAGGGGCTGGTGGTGCCCCAGGTCCTCCTCCGCACCCCGATGTGGCCACCTCTTCCCCGGTGGCTCACCTGAGCCTGAGGCTGGACCAGGGCTGGACGAAGTGCCTGTGTCTCCATGCATTGCTGCCATCTATTGGGAGGAATCGGCTCGCTCTCACCCTGATTCCCCCCGTGGAGCCGTGTTTTGGGAAGAGGATGGGACTTCTGGACCCAGCTGCTACGGGCATGGAAGTATTGCTGTGCCGTGACCACCTTGGTGTGAGATCATCAACCTAGAGCGTTTTAGGGTGTACCCTTTCTGCAGACATTGCTCTCCTTCTACCTTTGTGAATTGTGTGGTAACCCTAAATTGCTCTCCTGGACCTCCCAAGTGTTGGCAGCGCAGTTCAGACTCAGGCAGCACCAGTATTGCTTGGTAATCATAGAATCATGGAATGGTTTGGGTTGGAAGGGACTATAAAGACCATCTCTTTCCAACCCCCTGGGACACCCCGTGGGCAAGGACAATTCCCACTAGACCAGATTACTCAAAGCCCCGTCTAACCTGGCCTTGAACACTTCCGTAATCTTGCATATACTTTCATAATCCTTAATTTTGTGGTGTAATGGTTTCGTGCTGAACAGAATGGCCCTGTGATTGTAACAAGTATTGGATGCATAGAAAGTATCTGGAAGGAAGAAACCTTAAATTTGAACGTTACCAAAACACGAGGTCCCTTGCACTGCATTGTTAATTTGGATGGATTTTTGAAAAAAATGTGGGGACTGGAAAGAAACCTGTGGCCTCTGGAGAGGGAGAGCCATGGGTGTGCTGCTCTCCTGGCAGCACAGGGTGACCTGGCCGGCAGGTTTACAACTGTGGCAAGAGACTATCAGGTTTCTGTAGGTGGTTGTCTGCTCCTTTCTCCTCTACTGTAATTTAAAGACACTTAGCAATTTGGATCTGCCCCAAGATGAAATAGATAGAGCAGGGAATGATACCGCTCACACGTTCATCGCAACACGGAGCTAATGGAAAAACAGGTTTTGCTGTCAGGTCACGTCTTTGTCCAGGTGAGGACTGAGGCACAGTTCAATGTTTTCCACCCTGCCTGGTGGGTGCTGCTGGGGTGATGGAGCATAGTGATCCCCTCGGCTCATGTAGGTGGAAGGGGGGGCTTGTGGTGACACAAACAAGAGTCTCCCCATCTTGCCAAGAGTGTCCCCATTCTCCAAGAGGTGGTCCAAGTCATCTCCAGGAGGTGGTCCCAGTCATGTCCCTTAGACTGGCCACTGGTTGTCCCTTTTTGTACTGCCCTTGGTGATGGCTGGTTGCAAGATGCTGTCTTTTAGGGGGTGATGGGCGCTGCATCAAATGAAACAGATGCTCCTTCCCAGCAAAATCTCTCAGGGACTAGCCAAATATAGCAGCAGCGTTCCACGCTCTTGCAAAGCAGCTCCATGCAGATTCACAGCTGGTGTGTTTCTACCTCCCAGATCATTTCTCCAAGCCCCTCTTCCTTTTGCCTGAAGGATATCTACCCAGGTTGCTGCTCTCCCAGCATCTGAGGAGTGGGGCGTTCAGCTTCAGCCCCGCTGTATTTGGAGAGGAGAGGACAGGATGTTGTATGCCCGTTCCGCATCACCTGGCCCCGTGAGGAAATAGCTTATAAATCAGAAGTCATTTCTCAGAGAGTTTGCTCTGTGCCACCTGGGTTTTGTCCTCTGTTGGCACATTTCCCCAAGGCCTCAGATAGAAAACAAAAAAGGCTTTTTATGTTTTCTTTAGAAAATTTCTAGAACTGAGTAGGTGAAAAAGACTCCATGGTTAGTACACCACACACGTGCTGCTCGGTCACCTCGGTGCCAAAATCTGCCCTACCCAAGAGGGAGAAGACCTGGAGCTGAGTATGGAGAGATCTTTTCCTGCTGTGGACCTCTTCTGGTGAAGAACATGGGCTCTCTGGACCCACATGTTGGTAGAAAGCAGGATCCTCTGTGCTGTGCTGCAAGCCTGGCCCTTGGGAAGTGGACAGTTTCACCTGATAATAAATCATAGCATGCCCTGAACTACCTGCCAAACTGAGCACCCAAGGCAGGAGCCCCATTGACCTTCAATCTAGTTTTCTTGGGTTTTTTTCTTATTTTAACGAGCCAATATGTGCTAAGATGGAGATGTAGCTGCTGGTTATGGTGGGCTAGCTATCAAGTATGTGGTTTCAATTTGGGCTGCTGCTGGCCGTCCTCTCGGGGAAGGATGCTTTGAACTGGAGCAGCGGTATGTGGCTCACCACAGCTCTGCTGACACGAGAATCGCCTGGCCTTTGAGAGAGAGGAGGCAGAGAGCGGAGCTGCCGCCCGGCTCCTTTCATGCCGTTGCGTCGGGAGGAAGCGGGGACCGCAGAAACACGCTGGGTGGGAGGCTAAAGAGCTGTCTCTTCTCCCAGATATTGGCTGGCTTGGAAGAAGAGAGCGTGTGGGAGGGGTTGCATCTTCTACGCTCGAGGATGCGAAGGCAAACGGCTTTGTTGTAATGTCACCAGCGATGATTTTTGGAATTGATAAGGTCAAGGCAGCTGGCACTTCACAGAGCAACGGGGAGCGCTGTCATGAGGGCGAGAGGGGAAGGAGAGAGGAGGCTGGGATGCCAAAGGGCTGCTCCTGCTTTGGGAGAAAATGGGAGGCGGCAACTAACTGGGAGTGACTGTGAACGGGGCTGTGGGGTTCTGTTCGTGCCTCTAGGAAAGGATTTTGATCGGCTGCCTGGGTCCCCGTCTTACTCTGATTACATCTGCGCATCAGTTTTCTGCTCTGTAGGATGAGGACAGAAAGCCTCCCCCTTGAATAAAAGTTTGTGGAACATCATTAATGAAGTAAACTTGAGTGTTGGAGGGAGAAAATATGCTGTCCTTTCGATTCATTCGATTTTTCACCGCATGGTTAAGATTAACTTGTCGGTTAGGCTTGTGTTTATCCTCTTAGAAATGAAAAGGCAAACTGAATCCACACATGGATGTAAATAGGGGAAAATCAAATTTTATTGCATGTTCAGCAGTAACACGTGCTTACCATATCATATCATACAGCTCAACGTGTGTTTAAGTAGCTGCTGTCCATCATACTGCACATTTATATAATCACTTAATTGGGAAGGGGTTGTGCTCGGGGAGATTAACTTTGCAGTGCTGAATGCTTTCAATTTCCTGCAAACATGTTCAAGGCAGTAACTCCTGGTTAGCCCCCTTTTTATTTAAAAAGAAAAGAAAAGAAAAGAAAAGAAAAGAAAAGAAAAGAAAAGAAAAGAAAAGAAAAGAAAAGAAAAGAAAAGAAAAGAAAAGAAAAAGAAACTGTTGAAGATACCTTTTCAATCCCTTCAATCTCTTTCAGTGTCTTCAATATCTTCAATCTCTTGAAGATACCTCTCACACAGGAGAAGGGCTAGCTCTGACCAGCTTAACCTGGGGAGTGACAATTGCTTTTTCGGACCAGGGGTCCCTGGGCATTTTGTTGCAGGCATCTTGAACTAAAAATCCATATGTTTCTTAAACAGGAAACGTTTACTAAAGAAATAACTTGCAACTAACAAACATAAATAGACTGGCACATAGCTTGAGTTCCAGCTTTGTCTTCTTTGTTTACCAGGAATTTGTCAGACAACTGTCTAGGTCTCTAATATAACCCATAGAGGCTTCAGGCAGCTACATAATATATTGCAAGAAAAACTTTATGCGAGGCATCTCTCGCCCAGAAATCCACAGCCTGTTCTCGTGCTACTTGTTTCTGACCGTAACCGTGCTGAAAAACTCCCTGTATTTAACAGCTTGGGAAAGAGAGCGTGTTCTCTGCTTTTTGCCACTAAACTGGCTCACCCGGACGGTACCTGGTGGCCCTGTCTCCTGGGCAGGCTGGCACCAGTTCACTGCCCGTGTTAAAAACAAAAACCAACCCCGCAGTTAGTGCAGAGAGCAGCTCTCCCACAGAATACTTTGCCAGCAAGGATAAATTTGTACATTTTGCAGAATTTATTTCTGATTGAGGACACCGGTGCCCAGCCCATGCCCAGGTCCCGTGGTTAGTGGTACCCGTAGGCGTTAGGCGTTAGGGATGTGTTTGACTCCTGGGTTACAGCCTCCTGCTCCATCCACCCAAAAATGAGTGACCACTTTTGCTGCAATGAGAGACCTTTTTTCCATGCAGGTAAAGGCCCCGGGGATAAATTTGGGAAGGGAGAAGGGTGCCTGGATGCTGAGCCTGGTGCTGCCTTTGCAGGCAGAACCCTGTAACAAGTGCAGCTCTATTCAGCCCTTTTAATGAGGAAGCTGAGGCTAAAAGGCTGCCGGGGGGGATGGGAAGGCAGGCACAAGTCTGGCAAATCCTTTGAACAGTTTGGACCGGCAACTGAAATGTATTTAACTGTTAAGATATGAAACTCCAGCCTTTCTTTCCTCCCCCCTTTTTCAATTAACAGTTGGTCCCCAGGCTAACAGCCTGCTGATTCACTCACGGCGGCCATACAGCTGATGCTTCATAAAGTCTCTGTGTTAATCTAATCCCTAAATAGCTCTGGTCTCCATCACAGTCACAGTGGCGATTTCAGTTCCAAATTGTAATTTTATTCTTGTAGCCGCTGGAAAAAAAAGAAAAAAAAAGAAAAAAAAAAAAAGTCAATAGGTTCCCAGAGGCGTCGCCTGCCCGTTGGGCAGCTTGGATGGAAAAGGGCTATTGTAAACCCAATTAAACATGCCCTTTGGCATGGACAGGGCATGACCCAAAGCCTGCTGAAGTCAGAGAGGCTTTCCGAGAGCTTGGAGTAGGCTTTTGGAGCAGGGCTGGTGCAGGCTATTCTCAGTTTCTGTATATATATTTAGATGGGATTCTGTGCCTCTATTAGGGCCTTTCACTGCTTCTCCTAAGCGGAGTAGCTGAGCAACTCTGCATTCTTTGCATCCTTGCCCAAATTTGCACTTTTATTCCCGGAAGCCACGCTGAAGTGCAGAGCTGGTGTGAAAGGAATGAGTTTGCAGATTTTGCTGTGTGAGCTGGCTGCCTGGTGGCATTGTACACTAAAATAACCAAAACTCCAGCCTATTTTTAGAACGGGAGCATTCTCAAAAGCTTCCTGCCTTGATTTCCCTACCTCCCCCCAGCTATTGTTCACTACTTTGGGCTCCATCGTTGCTCTGGGAGTAGTCCCCAAAGCATACCTGCCCCAGAGACAAAAAACCTCCAGTTTCTGTGACATGGACTCTTGAATGACATCCTTCCACGCCTAACTCTTTATCCAGCTATTAAGTGCTATTAATTAGCTAACTGGCTGCATCTTACAGCTTTAGGGGATTTTTGCTGCCCTGAATCCAGGCCATGGTGAGCAATTCCAAGTGAGACAGCACTTCTTACCTGTGAGGTTTGGAAAAGACCTAAGCAATTTTCACTTCTTGCAGGCCCCATTTTCTCTTGTGAAGCCTTTCTGGTAAGCAGGAGGCTTCCAGCATGGCTTTGAAATGCTTCAGAATAATACTTGCAAATGCCTATCCTACACCATAAGAAGTTCTCTAAAAGAGGAGACAATCTCAGCTGAGAAATGAGGAGCTTCCTGGTAGAAGATTGCTGAAAGCTTTTCAAAGTTTTGGTGAACTCTTTGGATTAGTTATTCTGTAGTTATTATGGTCACTGTGGGGCAATTGTCTTCATCTGGGGCAGACTGGACATCAGCCAAATTGTCCTGTAGCCCCATCGACAGTCCCCTATGGCTATAGATTGCTATAGGCATCTGCAACAGCTGAGACTTCAAAGCCTTCACACCGGATCGAAAGCACGGTTGCTGCAGTGAAAGGCAGGGTCTATGTTGGGAGAGAGCAGGAATTTCCAAACCAATTGGCCAAAAGGTAGAAGAGTGAGGACAAAAATGATGGTAAAATCTATCTTGTCCTTCAGCTCGCCTTTCTGAATAGTGCGGGTTGGTTTCCAGTTTTCTCAGTCTTTGTCCGGCCGTGTCTTAAATATCACAAGAGATTAAGCTTCAAATTACTTGTGTGACTTCTCCAGCCGGGTCTTAAATATTTAGATCTTAAATGAGCAGTTATTGAGTGGCTGTATGCTGCCATGGCACGTACGGGGGTCCTGAGCAAGGAGCTGGAGACACCCACCCTGGTCCCCGCAGTGGGAAGGCAGCTGGCAGGAAACGGGCCCCTTCCTCAGGGTAGGAATAAGTATTTCCTTGAGCGCAGGGATTAACAGAGCCTGGTTTCCCACAGATTTGTGTCTTGTGGGCAATTGTTAATTGCGATTGAAGCTTTTCCCACAACTGGGGCATTTGACATCTCCCTTCCCCCTTCTTCCCCCGTAGAGTCCCTGGTACCCAGTGAGGGGTGACCTGATGCCACAGGGTTTGAGCGGAGAGGTTTTGAGGGTTGTCCTCTAAAAACCGTCCTTTCTAATGACTTTTCACAAAGGTGATGAGGAACTTTGAGGCGTTTATAACCCACATCAAACCCAGCTGAAGGTGCCCAGAGAGTTGAAAGGCTCAGAAACGTGCCCGTTCAAATACAGTGTGTTTGTAGAATTGTCCCCTTGTTAAATCAGGCTAAAATTACTAAGGATGGGTTTGAAAATCATGGCAGACTTCATAAACTTCATTGGATTTGAGTTAACTTAGTGGTTTGGGGGGGGGGGTTGCTGTCTTTTTATGGGGGTTCTTTTTTTGTTGTTTCTTTGTGGTAGATCGTTGTTTTATGCATAGACCTGCCTTGAATTTTTGGAGGAAAAGCATGCAAGATTAAATTCTGCTGATCTTGAAATGAAGATCTGGGGCATTACCATGTCTTTCTTAGTACAAGCAGAGCAGGACCAAAGTCCTGAGCCAAGATGTTAGTTTCTTGATGTTGCCCATCCACTTGTGGATCGAGCCTTAAAGTCTCTGTATCGGTTTCCCAACGGTTACATGGGGATAAAAGATCTCCTTTGTTCTATTTAAAGTTAAAACTGTGCACTAAGACAATGGAGTTTCCCAGAAAAAAGGGCCTTAATTTTTAGGTGTTTGCGATGGATGAAGCTGCTGGGCTGTGCTGGGAGATGTAAACTAGAAATCTCTGGCCAAATCTTTCAACGTGTTGGCTGGCAAATTCCCAGTTCCCATAAGGCCTTTAAGATGCTTATTCCTATGGCTGCACACCACATAAGTGACAATTAGAAAAGACAATCAATTTGTGGCTGCTCTGGTTTTAGTTTCCATCTGATGCAACTGCAATCTGGAAGACAAATCTTAATTTAGGACTACAAAGGGATTGTTCTCTCAGAAGATAACATGCTGCCGGTTGGGCTCTTATCTTCCGTGAAAATTGATTGTCCCGTTTAGTGATGTCTCTATTTTCCCATAGCTGGTTCAGAAGGAGCTGCTGAAAAGCCAACTAAATCGGGGTTGTGGCTGCTGGGATTGTTGCAGGGAGCGGGACATTAACTACCCCACGTCTTCTCCCTTCGCCTTTGCAGGCTCCCTAAAAATCGCCTGCCATGGTACGGGTTGTTTGAAACTCTAATCCGTGAAATCTGTTTTCCCCTCTTTTGGTGAATGGTATAAAAAAGGCAAAATCCTGTTTTAAAAATGTGGATGCTCGAGCTGTGATCTCTCCCCTATTGCTGCGTGCCTCGTTAGGAAATGGGCAGAGGTGATATTTCCCATGGCAAATCCATGGAGCCTCCGTGGAGATAGGGGGACAACCCAGATCAGCTTCTTCCTTGTCACCCCCTTGGTGTCCTTTATCCTTTTCCCTTTCATTTGATCCACTCCCTGGATTCCAGTTTCTTTCCTTCACTTACATCCCCAGACCTCACCTGCTGAGCTGCTTTGATAACACCTTCTCCTGTCTCTTCTCCTAATAAATGGCCCAAAACAGGTCTTCTGACTAAGCTAAAAAATTAGATTCTTCCCTGTTGTGCTGGTTACCGTACTAGCAAGAAAGCTCAGAGCAGCTGTCAGATATTTATGCAAGCCCTTTTCCTCTTCTATTTTAAGTTCGGTTTTGATCAAAAAAGAGGGTGANAAAAAAAAAAAGAGAGAAGAAATCAGCTTGGAAACCACAATCCATTATTCAGAGCTCCCTGCTGATTTTTCCTGCTCGTTTGCAGAAGTAGGTGTGAGGTGCAGGGACAAAACAACACACCACTCACCCCGAACCTGCTGCAGGAGAGAGCAGGCAGGGGAACGGAGGTGCTGGACTCACTTTTCTCCAAAACCCCCAGCCTTTCCTGCTGCCCAAACTGCACCGGCGAGTTAATCATCCTCTCCCTTAGAGGCCAACCCGCCGTGAACTTCAGCCAGACAGTACACGCGACTCTCCGCAGCCCTACTTATTTAGCAATGTGCAGGGTTTAACATCCAAAGCAGCAGATGGGGAGGGCGGCTGGGTTGGGAACAAGCTGTTCGAGGCCCATTTCCACTTGGATTTAACCTCCCATCTGAATGCTAAGCTCAATCCTGATGCTGGACACTCTCCTGGCTTGGTATCTCAAGAGGGACTCTGTAGGGGTGAGGCATGGCCAAGAAAACCTCACTGTTACTCTCAGGACAGACTTGGAAAGAGGTGTATGGAGCTGCCTTTCCCTCCAGTTAGTGTAATAAATAAATTGTAAAGTTCCCAAGGGCAATGAAGCTCAGTCGCTGTGGCTGAGATCACGGTGAGCGAGGCCGTAGGAGCAGCTGCTTCTGCTCAGACCATCGCTGAGCCACCAAAAACCAGGAGCCCTCAAAGGAGGGTGGCGGTGTCCCTGATGTGCAACCTCAGAGAAAATATGGAAAGTATCCCTTGTTCTCCTCTTCTGAAAACACCCTGCGTGTGTTTTTACTGCGACAAACAGGTATTGCTGATGGGTATTGCAGAGCGGGACTAGAGTAAGAAGCATCTGGTGGCCTGTGCTTTGACTTCCTCAAAACCCAGGAGGGACAACGAGTTCAGCCTCTGCAGCTCTGGGGTTCCATCAGCTTCAAGTCAACCTCTTGCAGAGAGACCAGAGGCTGTAATCCCCAGAAGGGGGGGCTTTCCCCTTTGCTTCTGGATGTTTTGATTTATTCTCTACCCACTTAACTCCTCCTATCTAACGAGGCGCTGTGTTATTTAGGCCCTGGCAATTCAGAGTTGTTCTTCTCCAAGAAGAATCTTTCCAGCTTCTAAAAAATCACAGGGGAAGAACAATCCTCATGTTAAATGTGCCTGTCAGTAGGGTAACCAGAATATTTAATATGCTGACTTTAGGATCTGTGACTTGTTGCGGTAATAAAAGAGAAAAAATACAAAATGATACTCTTGCAAAACAAATTCCAGTAACTATTGGCTAGAAAAGTTTCAAGAGACTTTCTCAAGAGTAGAGTGAGGAGGCTGCCATGTCATTCCCTGCCCCCACCACCACTTTTTTTTTTTCTTCTTTTAGCTTTTTTTAGAAAGAAAAAAAAAAAAGAGCTACTGTGCAAATTGAAATGTATATTACTGGCTGATCCCTGCTTGCCTTATTTCACACCTCTTGCTGAGGTCACCCTTCGAGAGCCTGAGCAAGGAATGCTCTTGCCTCCCTGTAAACAGGGGAAAGATCCTCCCAAGGATCCTTCCACAGCGCGCACAAAAAAGCAAATTCATGATTCATGAAGGCTCTGGCCATAGATCTTGCAAAGAAATGCTTGGCAGCTTTAGAGAATAGCTGGGTTTATTTTAACCTTTAAGAATGACACCAATTTCACAGCTGTTAATGCTATGTGGCTCCTACGCTTTCCAATGCAAATTGCACATGAAGGGCTAATGCATTTTGATGAGGGGGGGCGGCAGGGGAGGGGGGGTGAGGCAGAATCTCCATATTAATGTGCCAATATCTTTGTTCTGAAGTGTTTAATTTTGTGCTTTAATGAGAGATCCTTTTTCTGGTTAAGGCAAGCCTTTGCAAGAAACTATTTAGATATTTGCTGGTGTCATCAGGCTCTGGAGCAGGGGGAGGGAAAATACTCGTTGCAGGCAGAGCCAGGGGGGCCTCTGTGGCAAAGTCCCGTGTAAATGGGGGAGTCCCTGAGTTAAAGGTCTCGCCCAGAGCCCCTCAAAATCAGGTTTGGGATTAACTCTTGCTGTAGTCAAAAGAATGGGGGGTTTTGGCTGGTGAAGTGGCTGCAGGGTGGGAAGGAGACGGGATGGGTGTCCCACCACTCTCAAATTCTCGGGGAGGGGGGGGTTCTCCCTCTCTTCATGTGTGCTGGCATCTCTGAGCTCCGATTGCTTTTATTTCAGGTGAACAGCTCTGTGGCTGTGTGCAAAACCTGGCCTCCTGTCTCCGTGTGCTGCATCTTCCAAAACCCATTACTCATCGACGTGATGCGGGATAACTTGCCAAAGCATCTTGCCGCCTTTAAACGCAACTTCCTCGCCTCCCTGAGCCACCTCCTGCCTCTCCAACTCCTCTTGGCTAGGGCGTTGGGGCTGGGACGGGGACTGGCACATCTACCTGCTCAACAGAAGGATTAAAAAAACCCTCTGAGTCTTGTTTTTCGGGTACAAACCCAGTCCAAGCCGACACTCTCCGTGTTTGCGGCGAGTAGAGCTGTCAGCCTGCTGCAGCCCAGCCTCGAAAGGGCTGTTCCACCTTCTATGGGATGAGTATTTTCGCCGCCTGGATCAGGCCAAGGTAACCAGGAATTGAGTGCTGAAAGGTCTTTATGTATCTGATATGCGATGCACATTTGGCTTTAATCAAAACCCCATTGAAACAGGCAGTCGGGATTTAGAGCGTAGGATTACAAGTAATACTGGGTTATTATTAGTAATCGCTTTTCATTGTGTGTTGCGTTTACAAGACACCAAGCAATCCCAGCAGAAATGGACTAAAATACATAATTCCCGTCATGAAAAAAGACGAAATTGGTCAAAGTGAATAAATCGTGTAGTAGGGTAACACGAGAAGACCTTTAACTTGCCTTTATTTATGTTTCTGATTAACTCAGACATGGCAGAAGACAACGCTTACGGCCTTACGTTGGGCATGAAACAATCGTACCTTGAGCAAACGGCGACACAATTAAACCCATTCTGACTTTTTGCATATAAACCAGAGGGATTCAATCCCTTTGTTTAAGAAGAAGATCCCTGAGCAGGTTTTTTGTTTTGTTTTGTTTTGTTTTTTCTTATTGTTGTTGTTGCTGTTGTTGTTGCCAGGTTTATGGAGCGAAGGCCAAAGGCTGATGAGGGATCCAAGTGGCTCTGTCGGGGCAGACACCCAGGTAACTCTTAAATTGTCTCCTGCTTTTTTGGAACAAGTTCTGACATCACTTGCACTGGTGCAGCCGGGGTTATTCATTTGGGCTAAGCAAATTAAAAGGTTCTGCTTAGCCTCTCCCTTACTTTGCTTTTATTCTGTCAGTGTAATTGAAGCTACTCCTGGTTTATAACTCTACGGTGGGGAATTGCATCCAGACAGCGTGTAGTGACGCATCAGAACGAAGGGCTCATATTGAATTCGGCGGTTATACTAATGTACACCTGCTGAGGATCTGGTCTGGCGGGATGTGCGCAGGCGGCTGGCGAGCTCTCAAGGCTTGGAGACGGCTCAGGTTTGATCCTTCTAAGGCAGGGAGCCTTTCCCATGGGGGTCCCGACGCACCTTCCGAGGTAGATCCTGCTGCGTGTGAACCTCAGATCCCCCATCCGCGCCACGCCGCTCTTCCCAACCACCCCTTTTCGCCTGTTAAGAGCGTTAAGCGCGGTGTGTGTCGCCCGGCCGAGGAAAGGGTGGGGTGGCTCTGCGTACGTGTGTGCCAAAGTGTCGCCGCCGCCAGAGGAGGGTGGTTTTGCTTTGGAAGGAGCCGACGTGCAGGGACGAAGCAGCGGAGCGTTGCTAACTCCCGAGGTGATGCAGTTGCTCACGTCCCTCCTCCAGAGCGGAGCGAAGTGAATGGAGGGGGGTCCCTGTACTGGGGAAAGGTGGGCAGGGATCCAGTTACACAATGGTAGGGGAGGGGGGCTGCTGCCCTCCCAGTAGCTTCCAGCCAGCCAGCAGCTGAGCATGGAGCAGGGGGGGTTATTGACTTTGGGTTCCCCGCTTTTCTTTTTCTTCTTTTCTCTTTTTCTCTTCTTTTTTCCCCCCCCACTCCTACACGTCTTCTTGAGGTCGGACAAAACTCGTAACACCTTGGGAGTGGAGGAACGGCGATACAATAGCCTGCACTGTTGGGTTTAATGGGATCTCCTGAATGGAAATGGGAAGAAGGGGACGGACGATTCACTGGGGGCTGACAGTGCCTTTCTTTTCTTTCTTTACGTGTGTCAGCCAGGAAGCAAACCTTTCTACTTCAGGGCAGACTTTACCCTGTAAAGGAAGCTATGGAGGAAATTCTTCTAGCAGGTTATACCGAGCCTTTAATAAATAGTAGAACTTCTCTTGGGATTTTAATTTTTGGTGGGTTTTTTTTTTTTTTCCTCTTTTGGTGAGATCTCTGGGGTCTAGGCCAGCTATGAACTAAGAACAGGAGGAGGGAAGATTTTTAGGGAAAATCTTATCCTATAATGGACATTCTTGTTGTGTCCCTAACCCTGCTAGCAACAGTCTTAAAGACATGACCCCGAAGTGGGCAAACCACCTATTTCTGAGCAGTCTGGTGACTCCTGCACCGGTTGTTTCTTTTTCTCTTTAGAAGCTTGAGTGCAAGAGAGAAGCCCAAGCTCCTCTGCCATCATAAAGTGAGTGCAGAATGGCACTTACAGGGGTATTTTGCAGTTCTTGTCACCTTCAGTATATGAAATAAAGAATGCAAATATGCTCTGGTACCAAAGGATTCAAACGTCTCACACAGAAAGTTGCTTGTACAAGTCTCCTGCCAAAGCTGACAGCAGCTCAGTATGGGTCCTCCGCTCCTGAATTCATTTTCCCACTATTTTTAAAACATTAACAAAGGTAATGCCTTTGCAAGGTCTTTCTGGAGCCTCCATGAAGTTTTTCCCGATATCATACTCCCTGCCTGTGTCCTGATCCAATATATCACACTACATCCTAGTGCCCATTCCCAAACCAAACATCATCTTACAGCTGATCTCCTGGTCTTGCTCTCCGTCGCTAAAACTGGTTCCTTTAAAAACATGTAGCAGGTACAAATACTAAATACGTCCCTAAAGGAGTAAATCAGCTCTGGAATAAGGAGAAAAACCCAAAATGTGCTGGAAGAGCATTAACATCTATAGGAACTACTTCCTACTCATTTTTCCTTGCCCTTGGACTGGGATCAGGATGTATACGTGCTCAGAGGGCCAGGACAACCTGTTTTGTTTTGCAAACTACTTCAGTTCAGATTGAAGCATTAAAAAAGACAAGGAGGAATGTTCACCTTGGGGGGGGCGGGGG
>VXBW01005708.1:117351-132252 GCA_013400375.1 Thinocorus orbignyianus | reverse complement strand
GCCTCTCCAACGATTAACTTTTTGGTTATTGTTGTTTGGCAGGTACTTTTAATTGGCTGGAAAATATTCTTCCTGTGAAGTTGCAGTTTTCTGGGGCTTGAATGAGTCCAGTCTGCCATTGGCTCTGCCCAGCGCCTCCCCATTGGCTCGACAGCCCACGGGGGGGACCGATAAGGGCGTCTATAAAAACCCTCGACTCTTCTCCCGGTCCCCCAGCGAGCAGAAGCCGGAGGGTCCAGGCAAAGAGTCCGACGGCGACGCGTCTCCAAGCCTCGGCAGATTCCTTTCTCTCTCCCTGGGAGCGGGTATCCAGATCCACATCTTTGCTCAAGCCGAAGTGGAAGAGGAAAAAGAGACAGACAGACAGACACATACAAAAAAAAAAAAAAAAAAAAAAAAAAACAAAAAAAAAAAAAAAAAAAACCAAGCCAAAAAAACCCCCCCCCCCCGAAAAAAAAAAAAATCCAATCAAAAAAAAAACAAAAAAAAAAACCCACCCAAAAACCCACACTTAGCGGAAACTTGTCAGAGAATGCTCCTAAAGTCTGGTTTTCTCCTGCTGCTGGTGATCAGTGCATCTGCATCCTATGAAGCTGAACAGAATGACTCTGTGAGCCCCAGGAAACCCAGGGTTGCAGCCCAGAACTCAGGTAACACCCAGCAAGGAGGGCTTTGAGCCTGAGCCCTGATGTGTTAAACTGTTTCAGATATCTCTGCTGCTGATTTTGCTTTTTCTTCTCTTTTTTTTTCTCCTTTTTTTGTCTTTTTTTTTTTTCTTCTTTTTTTCTTTTTTTCCTTTTTCCTTTTTTTTTTCCTTGCTTATAAACTTAATGGCTGGTAGGAATGAAGACTAATTTAAAGGTCTGATAGAGGAGGATGTTGGTGCATAGCTGGAGAAGAAAATCTTCTCTTTTCAGGAGCTGGGGCAGGGACCCGGTGTGTGTTCTGCTTGCAGGGTGAGATCCCTTCTCTCTCCTCCTCCCCCTTCTACTAAATGAGTTCTGTGTACTTTTTTTTCCTTTTTTTTTTCTTTCTCCCTCTCCCCTCCGGCTTGCATGTGTCTTTCTCTCTTCTCCAGTTGCAGTCATACTTTGGTGTTAAATCCCTTGCTTTTTAGGAAGTTGATAAAATCCGTGGAAATTTGACTGAACCATTGTTCTGCCAAACATCTGTCTGTTCAAAGAGGGGGAGAGGGATCTGCGGCTTTGAAGAATGCTGTAACCTAGAAACTGTCCACTGCTGGCGTTTATTTTCAAAACCTGATTGCTATCACTTAGATGGTACCATAAAAATACAATTGTGACATTTAGCAAACTGGCTTTTACAATGGAGAGGGGGGGAAAAATTGCTGGCTAAGTCAGCTCTGGATGTCTCTACTTTGTGCACTATAGATGCTTAGATAAGTTGGGCACATTGTCTGGAACAATGGGAATGAAAAATCTGTCTTCTAGTATACTGAAAAGATATTAGGTCTCTAATTTGGAGCTCATTAACAGATGTCTTATTTTAGATCTGCAAGGCTCTGCAGCATTATACTAGGGTGTTTGCTCAATTTCCTTTTGTATTTGGTTGCTATAGAAACATAGGGTCTCACTCCTGCACCGTGCCTAAAACAATAAAAGCTTAATGCATACTAAGTCTGCTGAAAGCAAAGTTATAATTTGAACCTGTGGAAACATAATTATGGGAATGGCTTGTGCGACGGCGAGGTTATGAACTGGGGAGAGGATGATCTTACCAAATATTTCTCCCTTCAGGCACGTAAGCAAGAGCGGAGAATGAGGAGGGGTTAATGGGCTGGGGTTTTTAATTGGTTTTTTTTGTAATATTTTTTTTGTTTCCTCCTCTTTTCTGTAACGATCCTAGTTACGTAGCTGCATCTTCAGGCTACAACTTAGCTCTTAATAAGGTGTGTTTCTCTTCCACCAAATGCAAGTCCTCACTTTTCCCACACCTAGGAGCTGGATGGGAGGCACTGGCTTTGCATTTCTTCCTAAAGAATGTCTCGTAACATGATCTGCAAAAGTAATGAATATGCCTTGCTCAGACACATAAGGGGACAGATGTTCAGTTTACCAAAAAAGGTTAATCCCTGATAATTTCAGGGCAATCATGTGGCAATACTGCTGATTCATTGTTAAAATGCATAGTATCTGCTCTGAAAAATATGGGCTGACATGGATACGCTCCTGTTCAGAGTAACTGCTGCCTCAACGATTTTAATTAGACATGGTCAGCTCCATTTCCTTAACTTTCTCTGCCTGAAATATCCCTTTCCTTTGCCGATCTTGACCTTTTTTGGCTCTGCTTGCAAACTGCTGGGTACCAGGTCGGTATTTAGCACCGAGCTGCTCCTTCGAGTCCTTTGTAGTTCTGATAATTGCCACGCAAACTGAAAATGTTATTTCTAGAGACTTGATGCTTTTTAGAAAAGCACAAATGCCTCCAGTGCTGGCAAAACTGGCACTTCCTGGCAGTAAGTGCAAATTTCACTCCAGCTTATTGGCAATTGCCACCGCTTCGGTCTCATTTTCAAACAGGGTTTGGGAGCCAGATGCTGCTGAGCGGCTCTGACCTCCCTTTGGTCTGAGACCGTGGCAGAGACCTCACCTCCTGGTGCTCTTCATGGGCCCGTCCTCATTCTTTCTGCCTTTTTTTTTTTTTTCAGAGGAACTCTCAATAAAGCTGTAAATTCATGCATGTGGAATTAGGTTGGGATGGTCCTATGTGTCTCCATCCAGCCAAAGACTATCAGATGTTGCCTCTCTGTTAATCATTGTGCAACCAGTTGAAGGTTTTGATAATTGCAGTGTCTATTCCTTGATTTGCTGGTGATCTCTTGCATGACTTCAGTTAATTACCCCCTTTGGCCTCTCCTCGTTGCCTCTCCTTCCAGTCCCGAGAAGCAAGGAGGCTACTGCTTGACTCCAGTTGAGCGTGACTTGACGTTAGGCTGGAGAAGGGCTTGGTGGTGTTGGGCATCACCAGGGAGCGGTGCGTGTGTAATGTTGTGGCCATACCTCTCTCCGCAGCCGAGGTAGTTCGCTGCCTGAACAGTGCCCTCCAAGTGGGCTGCGGGGCCTTCGCCTGCCTGGAGAACTCCACATGTGACACGGACGGCATGTACGACATCTGCAAGTCCTTCCTCTACAGCGCTGCTAAATTTGACACTCAGGTACAGTACCAGTAGAAAGGGGACAAGAATAATACCTCGCCGTTAGAGCTCCCTTTTCATGCCCCAGTTCAATAAAGTGCTTTTACAAGTCCTGCGGCACTAAAACACGTGCTTAAATGCTCTGCTGAATGGATGCCTTAATTTCTGTGTCCTCATGGAGATGGGGTCTGCGCAGGCTTAACCCTTCCTTGCTTGCAGCCCTTCCTGCTGCTCAGCTACTCCTCTGAACCGTGGTTTTGGTTTTTTTGGCTACAAACGCATCCTTCAGGGCTATTTTCTACAGTACATTTTCCACATACTGTATGCTATGTGTGAGGACTTGGCAAGGAGCATTTTGTGGGGCGGAGAGCTAAGTTTCCTCTTCAGGAGGAAATATAAACGTTCTTCTAACAAAGTGAGTCTTCTGACTGTGTGACCTGGCACAGGGCTGGAATTGGAATTGGAAGTCTCCAGGCCTGGGAATGAGTGGCCAGATCAACCTCTCCAGAGTTGCAGTCGCTCACGGCAGAATAAATAGGATAATATCAGAGAACTGTGGTTCTGCCAAGGGTCCTTTTCCTTCCTACTTTCTTCCCAAAATGATGCATGCCCTCTCCCTCCCAAGGACAAACTTGAAAGCTCTTAAAGCATCTCGAGGTCCTGGTGAAGGAGCAGCAGGTGGTCCAGCCCACTCCTCATGGGCAGAATTGACCCATCTGTGGTGCTGGCACTCCTAGGTCGGTTTATGCAGAGACTTCCATTGCCCAGATCTTTGGGGAATAGGAGCTCCCTCTTCTTCCCAGACTGTGGACTCAGCCCTTTCTGTGAAATCTGTTGCAGTTCAAGGTTTTGCTTCTGTTTCCAGGGAAAAGCTTTTGTGAAAGAAAGCTTGAAATGCATTGCAAACGGGGTTACGTCCAAGGTGTTCCTTGCCATCCGGAGGTGCTCAACGTTCCAAAGAATGATCTCCGAAGTTCAGGAGGAATGCTACAGCAAGCTGGACATGTGCGGGATTGCCAAACGGAATCCCGAAGCCATCACGGAGGTCGTCCAGCTTCCAAATCAGTTCTCAAACCGGTACGTGGAGCTTTCCTCAGCTGAAATGCTTCAAAGGCAAAAATGTGAAGGACAGGGACAGAAACAAGAGGAACCAAGTTGAGTGGCTTCTTGCAAGTCCTACCATAGCTTAGCCTGAGTAATGCTCTCTGCCTTTTCAAATCCATGTTACGTTTCCCCAGCACTATTCTGCTTCTCCTTTTGGTAAATATACTTGCAAACATCTTCAGGGGAGAATCGTGAAATTAACTAGAGTTCCATTGCTTCAAAGCCTGGAGTTTGTTTAAATGTTGCTGCTTTTAGTTTGAATGCAGTATAATGGCAAACGGAGCTCTTAAATACCAAACCAGTTTGGCGTATTGAGCACGTAAGAGTTTCTCAACCTATTGCAGCTCCGTTTACTTCTTCAGGCTGCAGCCACCCCCTTCTTTGGGTTTGTTTGGCAATTAGCAAATGAGGCCTTGCCATGGCAAGATGAAGAACTAGGAAAGCCTCAAGGGAACCAGCGAACAGGCTCCTCTCTAACCTTATTCTGCCATGATCCAGCAGTTCATATTTCTAGGGATAGCCTGGTGCTCTTAATGGTCTCATTTTGGGTTTTCACCCCTTTTCCTTCCCAATAGTGAAGGTTGTCTGCAGCAATAGGCATGTCACGCTGCTCTCTGGCACCTTTATCCAAGCGCAGAACTGGCCTGTCCCCATCCTCCAAGGACAAGGGACAGAGAGAAGCTTCAGGGAGCTACTGCAGTCTGCACAGTCACGCTGCAAGGGCAGAGATTTCTTCCTCTAAATCCTGGAACAATCAGTGCTGAGTCTTGTGATTGGGATAAAAGGGATCTTTTTGAACAGTTTGAGTAAATATGCTCTAGAATTTGAGTGCAAACAGACCAGGCTGCAGTTTAACATGTTGGTTGACTGCAGTGAGCGCCACAGCTCCTCTGGGGTGGCAGTTGGACTTGATCTAGAAGCATCTCAAAGCTCCAGACCTATCCTAGGACCGTATACAAGCGCTGTATAGATGATGGATCTCTGACAGGTATACATTTATTACAAAAACCTCTATTGTAGATATCATATCCAGAAAATTACTCTTGTGGAAAGACAAAAATTATTCTTGTGTGTCTTTCCTGTCTTCCCCTAAGCAAGCTTGGAAGAGGTTTGCTTGAGCATTCCCCAAGGGGTGGGATGAGGAGCTGTCAGGGCTGTGGCATCAGTGTTCTACCAGCTGAAAGAGCAGTTTGGGCTAATTTGATGGGTTGTAGAATTAAACAGCCCTTCATAGAAACCACAGAATGGTTAGACTTGGAGGGGACCTTAAAGATCATCCTGTTCTAACCCCCCTGCCATGGGCAGGGACAACTCCCACCACACCAGGGTGCTCCAAACCNGTAGAGTAGAGGGGGAGAATCACATCCCGTGACCTGCTGCTCACGCTTCTTTTGATGCAGCCCAGGACGGGGTTGGCTTTCTGGGCTGCCAGTGCGCACTGCTGGCTCCTGTTGAGCTTCTCATCCACAGACCTCGGAGGGGCTGTGGGGGACATTGGGGTGAAGGAGGGACGTGTGGATGCTTGAGCGAGGGAGGATGCAGTGATGGCAGCAGTGACGTTCTGCGTGTCAGGGATGTTCCTCTCTGAGCCTGAAGCGGAGCCGCCGTCTCCTGAGGCGGGGGGAACTCCTCCCCCACAGCCGCCAAGCCTTGCCGAAGCCAAAGGATATTATGACTTGTTGAGTAACAAAAACAGCAGGATTTCCCAGCTAATAGTTTACATTGAGGTCTCCTAAAGCATCCTGCTTTCCCAGCCCCTGTCCCAACATAGCCACAGAATAAGAATGTGCCACTTGGCCAGGGACGCCGAGAGGAAGTAGTTAAAGGTCATAGCATCTTCCTGTGATTTAATCTCATGGCAGGAGCAGGAGGAGAGGAAAGCCTTGTTGCCTTTGCTTGCAGTCTGGCTACCGAAAGGCACTGGCGAGCTGTTTGGTTGCTGCCCCAGCTATGGAAACGGCCAGGCTGTGTTTGTGTGAGGGAGGTGTAAGAGCAGAGGAAGGGAGGTAGGATCGGTTCCTCCCGTCCCGATGGAGCAGGGCTGATTTGTGCTGGGTGCGTGGCTCGCACAGCTGGGTTCATCGTCAGCTACCCTGCACGCTTCAGACCCTCATATTGACACTGCAGAGTTGTGCTCCTCCGTGCCAAAAACCTGGTCCTTTTGTGCTTCAGATGCAGCAGAAACTTTAACCTCACCTGACCCGCGCTGGCGGCTCTAAAGGCCAAAGCTGAGAGTCGGGAAAGGAGTTTGAACGCGAACTCTCATTTCCCTCTTCCTTCCCCTCCTCCACCTGCAGGTTATTCTCCTCTCTGCTCCTGTGAAAAAATGTCACGGTGACCTTAAAAGCTTAAAATAAGTTCCCCAACATCCTTTCAGGCAGAAGTAGCCTAGCAAATATGGATCTGCTCCTCTTTTCCCAACTTTTTCTCCCTGGGAAGATGTTCTCTGGGCCAGTGGGACTCCACTGGCCAGCTTTGCTCTCCATGCCCAAGTGCTCTGGGGCTGTGCTGATTCTGCCTTAGCCCCCGGGGAGGATCCTTCCTTTGAGCTCTGTTCTCCACTGGGCTCAAACAGCGCCAGGGAAACAGCTCAGCACAATTTCCTGGCTCCCTCCTTGAGCGAGGAACGCGTTCGCAGGGCTGCCGGGAGGGGAAGAGGCAGCAGCACGCTGTGGAGGAGGCAGAGACGCAACAGGGCGAAGTGTTGAGGTCCCCACTTGGGGTTGAGTTCACGCTCAGCTTGTCGGAAGTGACAACCAGTTGTGTCCCCTGAAGATCTGTCCCCAGGGGGAGACATGCATCTGTGTCAGGCTCTGACTCTTGGGCTGAGTTTGCTTCTCCCTCTCCTGGTCCCTTGGTGAAAGGGAACAGAGCCACAGGGATGGGAAAGTTCATTGGGAAGGTCATATTGGCTCAAACGAGTGGTCCGTTGTCCTCTCTGGTGATGGGCAGCATCTGTCCATTAGAAACATGCAGTTATTTTAATTCCTAAAGCTCTAGAGAGTTTAGCAGAGAGTAAAACACACACTTAGACCAGTTACTAGATCATCTTAGTTCCTTGCTCTTACCTTCTTCCCAATCCACCAGGGTAACACCAAAATCACTCCTTTTTATTGCCTTGGAAAGCCGGAGCAGCCACTAAATTGTCCAATTTAGGGCAATTAAATTAAAAGTTTGACAGGTTGTTTTCCTTGTGTACATCACCTTCAGGGCCAGAGATGCGGTCAGACTGCTTACTGTCAAAAATCAATTTCAAACACACCGTGAATGACTTAAAAATTCTGATTCTCACAGTTTTATGGATCAGAGCTCTCACCTTGTTTCTTTCATCTTGCTGGGAGATGCCATGGAGTAATGACCGGTAACTCCCCGTCAGTACCTTCCAGGATCTGAAGGGAGCCTACAGGAGAGCTGGGGAGGGACTCTTTGTCAGGAAGTCTAGTGACAGGACGAGGGGGAATGGTTTGAAATTGGAAGAGGGGAGATTTAGATGAGATATTAGGAAGAATTTCTTTGGTGTGAGGGTGGTGAGGCACTGGAACAGGTTGCCCAGGGAAGTTGTTGATGCCCCATCCGTGGAAGTGTTTAAGGCCAGGCTGGATGGGGCTTGGAGCAACCTGCTCTAGGGAGAGGTGTCCCTGCCCATGGCAGGGGGGTTGGAACTTGGTGATCTTTAAGGTCCCTTCCAACTCTAACCATTCTATGATTCTATAGGTATTACAACAAGCTGGTGAGAAGCTTGTTGGAGTGCGACGAAGAGACTGTCAGCACCATCAAGGACAGCTTGATGGAGAAGATCGGCCCCAACATGGCAAGCCTCTTCCACCTGCTGCAGACGGACCACTGCGCCCAAGGCCACCCACGCACCGACTTCGCCAGGAGACGTATCTCTGAGCCTCAGAAGCTAAAACTCTACTTCAGGAACCTCCGAGGTGAGGGGTCCGTCCCGGCCCATGCAAAGCGCAGCTCCGCCGAAAGCGTGTGAGGCGGCGGGGGAGCCGCTCGTGGGTGTGTAAGGGATGCTAAGCACTACCAAAGCTGACGTCTCTCTTCTAGAAGAGTAATGCACCCAAACCAAGCGTACTGTAGCTAGTTTTAATAACGACTAGGAACTGGTTTTAGATTTAGTCATGAATATTTTCTATTCCTCTCCGATGAAACTTTTGCATGGGTCTGTGTTCAGTGTCTCAGCTTTCCCGCCGTCAAAATGTCTCCATCTCTTTTCTTCCCCACAACAATATACCCCCAACGACCTTAGTCTTAAATATTAACCGTGCAGTAGTCAGGCCTTCAGACACCAAATCTAAATGTACTGTAGCGCTGACACCATGGAGGTCTGAAGATTTGGCACCGAGGAGAATGGCTTTATTCTCTCTTGTATTAAGCTGGTAGGCGACGATAGATGCACTAATAACTGTTGCACATCCTAAAGATGTCAATGGAATTCGTGTTATGAATCTGTGCTGGCCATGGACGAATATGAATGTCATATTCCTGGTCTCTTAGTGTCATACAATCCTAATCCTTCCGATGCAGCTCCCTTCACCCTTCGGTTTACCCTACTCACCAGCTGTGGGTGAGTCTAGTTCCCATGACCTGGCACCACAGTGCAAAATGAGTTAAAACTACCCTCTCCCCACCCTTACCCCGTCCCCCGACACACACCGAATCAGGAAAGGAACATTTTGTACTACGGAAATGATTAAAAAAGGTGCCAGTGGATGGTTGAAGCTAGTCAGAAGGTTGCATAATCTTGCATTGTATTTAAAAGCTAACATCTATGTACTGTATTTAAACTGTCTAAAGCTTTAAAAGAAATCTAACAAAAACAAACCCTGTCTTAAGACTAGAGTATTAAAGGTCTTGCTCTAACTGTGGTATAAATAGTTTTAAAATCTGTCATGTACTGTACATAAATTCCACCAGAGTCTGCTTAAAAGGAGCAGAATATAATAACTTTATGGCATAAACTTAGTTTTGTAAGTTAGCTATTTCTTTTTTTTCTTTTTTTTTTTTCTTTTTTTTCTTCCTGGAAACAGTTTCTCTGTCATATTCAAGAGTTCACATCCTACTCTGTGGCCTTTTTATAATGAAAGAGAGAAAATGCTTAGGCCAGAATTTACAGGGCCAGAAAGAAGCCTCTCTTCTCCTAGTGAAAAGGGAGGTGGGGAACGGGAGGGAAGAGGAGAAAAGAAAAAACAGGAAAAAAGAAGAGTTCAGCCTGGCCAGTCCTGTCTCCCCAGAGCTGCTGTGAGACGTAGTCATACCCGAGGCACGAGTGCTGCTGGAGAGCTATTTGAGGAATTATCAGATGGCTGACAAAAAGCTGCTTTGGGCTCTCGGAGCTGCCACAGGGTAAAACTTCTTTTAGGAAGTTGATTTTCTGGGGAAAGGCAGGAAAAATCCTTTGGGTTCTCTTAAGCTTCAGAAGCAAAGCAATGTGCCTGCCGTTAAGAGGACACAGGTCTTCGTGCTCTCGGATTTGCCTTCCCTCCATCCATCCCTCGGGCGGGCTCTGGCCACCGTGGCTGGGCCCCCCCTCACCGCTCTCGGCACAGTAGCCCAACCGGGCTCCAGGAAGCCAAAACAACAAAAAAAGCCACATCGTGGCATAAGATCAACAAGGCCAGGTCCACACTCCAAATCTGCCCCGATAGAGTCCGTCTGCGGGGTGGAGGACTGTTGCTCAACGAGTTAGAGAGCTAATAAAGGAGGGATCTATTTTTCTTTTCCAAATCTAAAGCAATATAACTGCTATTTTATTTTATTTTTTTAAACCACAAAGCCTTTAAACAATAACTTGCTGCTAATATATTGAAACCAGATGCGGTGGCAGCGTTGCTAATATTGCTGTCTTCATTAAATGTAGCCCAAAAGTGCTGTCATAAAATTGTAAGCAGCAAAAAAATGTTGCTGACGGTAGAGGGTTGTTACTTTATTTTATTTTTTTAATACTCTAAATCGTGCCGTCCAGGGCAGCGAGATGCAATATTGCTCGTTCTTAAATCACAGTCAGGTATAGAGTCCAACACAAAGAAGTTTTGCAAGGTGAAAACTAAAGGCCCCTTGAATATCCTGACCCTAAAAGTTTGATTTCTCGCTTAGGAAGCGATCCCAGAACTGTGTGCTTGCGACTCATGGGTACCCCATCCCTGGAAGGGGTTCAGGGCCAGGCTGGATGCGGCTTGGAGCACCCTGGTGTGGTGGGAGGAGTCCCTGCCCAGGGCAGGGGGGTTGGAACTGGATGATCTTGAAGGTCCCTTCCAACTCGAACCATTCTATCATTCTATGACTCCCGACCTGACAGCATCCCATCTCCCATTAGGAGATGGGGACCCCTCGCTGGAGAGTCTGCTGGGGTTTGCACATCACATGCGTATTGTGATTTGGGGAAATAGTTACAGAAAGATCTGTCCCCTGCTGGAGGTGGTGTCCCAGCACCTGCTGGGGTGGCTGCACTGGTGCTGCTACCAGCCCAGCCCTGGGCTGAGAAAATGACTCCTGCTCTGGGTTGGTGAAGCCCTGGGGCTAGCACCAGCAGAGCTTGCTGAGGACATCTGGTAGTCACCATTTTCTGTGGAGATGCTCCTCAGGAGATCTGGTAGTCACCATTTTCCATGGAGGTGCTCCTCAGCCACTCTTTTCCATGGAGATGCTTCTCTGTTGCTTTGTGCATCCCTTTCTATGGAAACCCAAAGTAGGTTTATAAAGTTGATTTGGAAATGGGGTGGAGGCTTAGATTACCCCAAACCCTATCGTTTTGGGTTGTAATAATTAGCTTTCTTTTCCCGGTAGAGATTTAAACTTGTCCCCTTAATACGGGTGGGAAGACACCAGGAGAATGGTTGAGTTTGCTCTGGTGGCACAGGAAAGCGTCCCCTGTGCAAACCAAAGCTCAGTTTCCCCACACTGCCGGGGTCTGGCCAGGTGCCCCATGCTGGGGAGAGCCCTGGCTACATCATGAGATTTTTCTTTTGAGCTGCTTTAATGTCACTTTTCCCCCAACCCTAAATCAAAGCCTGGGGCTCACCTTGCCTAACTTTTGCCATCCAGCCTGAGCTGGTCACTTCAAGCTCTCTGTTCTCCGGGGAGGGGACACGGGGACAAGGTGGGGTGGCACTTCCCGTCGCCCAGTTTTAGATGAAGTGACTGAGGTGAGAGAGATGCCCCCGGGGATGGGGGGAGATTCTCAATATTAAGTCCAGCTATTTCACCTATTATCTTATCTCTAACGCTTTATTTTTTTAATCTTGCGTTCACGCCAGAATGATTTTTTTCTTGGGGGCGGGGAGGGGCTTCTCTAGAACTGTTTGCATGATTCTCATTGTGATTTGTTTGCACTTTAGATGTTTTGTGCCATTATAAAATTGCATTATCTATTTATAATTTAAAGATACTTAGAAGGGGGAGAGAGTTTGGGTTTTTTGGTTTTGTTTTGTTTGTTTTGTTTTGTTTTGTTTTTTTGCTGAGTACTGGAATAAACAGTGAGCATATCTGGTATATGTCATTATTTATTGTTTAAATTACATTTTTAAAGCTCAGTGTGTTCATATAAAGGTTATTTGAAACATATCATAGTAATGAGAAAGATGCAAGTTATTTTCTTTGCTTATTTTTATAATTAAAGATGCATAACATAATGAGGCCTATGTTGGATTTTTCTTCTGCAATGAAATAAAATGTCAAATTTAAGGGTTTTTAGTTTCTGACTCTTTCATTGAACCTTACCATGTCCACTGATCACCATCCTACTGAGCAGCACATTGTTGTCTTTACCTCTGACTGAGCAGCGGAGATTTTATGTCTCCTCTGGATGCTGAATATCCTGGGTTCAGCTTCTGCCGTGTCGGGGATGGGGAGGTTCACCTCACCACCAGGGAGACCAGAGAAAAATAGGCACATCTAGTATCCACCGTGCCAAGAATCACTAGAAAAATCCCTCAGATACATTTGCTTTGACTTAAATCTGCCATCCCAGGCCCCGGGATGTCCACGAGCAGCTGTAAATCCCAGACCAATAAAGCTCTTCTCAATGTTCTCTTTGACGGTGGCCCTGTCCTTGGAAGTTGTGTCCTATTTAGCCAGATTGCATAATTAATTTTAATTAATTCGTCCATAACAGTGTTGCAGGAAAAAGAAAATACCTTGATTTTGGCTTTGATGTACATGGACATGTGCATTTACACTTCATTCAGGAAATCTCTAATTTCCAGTGGAAGATCAAAAAAACCCAAAGTGTAATACTCATCAGAGGAAGCCTGACAGGACTAACCCAAGAGTTATTGCTGCAAAAGCTACCGCAGAACTTAAAAAACTATTTCCCTCATCACTTAAGGGAAATCACTTGTCCAAGAGAAGCAAAGAATAAATATTAGCAATACGGTGGAATGAAAAAAAAAATCTCCCTTCTTCCTTCTTATTTTGTCCAGCCAAGTAGGAATTACTTTCAAAAGGGGCTCTTAAACCTTTGCTTTTGCTGAAATCCCTTTGTAGTCAAAAACTAAACTCGGAATAAGGTGTGGTAAGTTACTAATATCAGATTTTATCATTCTTCGCAAACAAATAAGCTGCTGGTGGTGCCAGCATTGAGAGCTGATGAGCCAGATGGCTCGTATTTAAGGTTGCTGCGATCCAGTGCCAAGGTGCCAGGGAAATGGGACCTTCCAGAGAAGGCCAGTGGAGCTGGTGAGGGGTCTGGAGCACAAGTCTTGTGCAGAGTGGCTCAGGGAGCTGGGGGTGTTCAGCCTGGAGAAAAGGAGGCTGAGGGGAGACCTCCCTCTCTCCAACTCCGTGAAAGGAGGGTGTAGCCGGGGGGGAGTCGGTCTCTTCTCCCAAGGAACAGGCCATGGGACAAGAGGAAATGGCCTCAAGTTGCCCCAGTGGAGGTTCAGATTGAAGATTGGGGACAATTTTCACATGGAAAGAGTTATTAAGCCTTGGAATGGGCTGCCCAGGGAAGAGATCGAGGCACCATCCCTGGAGGGATTTAAAAGTCAGGTTGACTTAGTGCTGAGAGACCTGGGTTAGTGATGGGTTTGATCAGAGTTGGGTTGATGGTTGGACTTAATGATCTTAAAGGTCCCTTCCAACCCAGACAATTTTATGATTCCTGGAGATCAAGTTTGCTGTTAAATTGTTGTCGTCATCATCACTAGTATTATCATCATCATCACCATAATTATTATTATAAATTTTTACCTGGTGTCCCCAACTTTGACAATATTTCTGAAGTGCAACAACTCCTCAAGAGTTAGAAAGGCAAAGGGCATGTTCAGACCAGCGCCAAGAACTAGGGGTTTGGTGTCAAACTGCTGGCAGCAGCCGGGGGCTGATGGAAACAGCTACTCCCGGTGGGAAGGACCCAGCTCCTGGAAAAGGAAATCTCGGCTGGGGTGACAGTGCAGAGCTCAGAGCGCGTACAAGTCCTGGTTATCATCTTTGAATGGAACAAACAGACCAGGAGTTAATTTGATTTGGCTGAGGCCCAAAGTACATGATTGACTGATGGTCTTGTCTTGTCCTCTTCTTTTTTTTTTTTTAAAGTTTCATTACAAAACAAGGGGAAAAATCATTTCAGATTTTCCTGGTCCTCACCCTTCCTGCTCGCTCCTGCTCTGCTGTTCTGAGCAAAGAGGGGGAGAGAGAAGGAGCAAAAGCGGACGAGGAGGAGTGTGATCTTTGGCACTTCCAGTAACACCAGGCGAAAATGACTGGGAGTGAAATTTGGGAACAGACTCCGCTTCCTGCCTCCTGTGAACTTAGGAAAATAAAAAGCAGAAAAATAAAAAAACCCACCCAACCCCCTTCCACAATATAATAAAGGACATTGTCTTCGCCACTGTGATTCAGCCAGTACGGCCAGGAATATGAAAGAAGTTTTGTGTTGGTTTTTTTTAAAGAAAAAAAAATGAAGTGAAGCGGGAGGCTAAAAATATAATCAAAGTGCAAACAAATTGCCTCCGCAGTTGTCGTTCCCATCCTGTGAGGTTCGATGGGCGAGACGCAGAAGGAAAGGGCAGAAGGAACAAGGATGGATGCAGTTTGCCATACCAACACAATCCAAAGTTTTCGTCTATTTCAGTGTAAAGCAATGGTCAAAAATAATGCTGATGGATATTTTTCTTTTTTCTGGGGGGTGGGTGTAACACTGCTTGAAATCCCTCTCTTCCCAAGACCTGATGACAGGAGGGGGGGCACTCAGTACGTACAAAAATCTTATGGGCAATAGCGTTCCACAGCGTAATCCGCTCCCCAGAATTGCTTTCTTCCAATAAATTAGTATTTTCCAAGGAGACAACTCTTCCTCACCTGGTTCACAGAATACAAACCTGTATTTTCAAAGGCTGGGCTCCTCCTCGAAAGGACCAAGTTGAGTGTTAAAGTGAACGCCAGACCATTTTAGCTGCGACCCCCGCCCCATTTCCCTCCTCCCCCCCGACTCCTTAGCTGGGCGATGGAGAGGGATCTCGACTGCGAGCAGCTGGAGAACCTCGGGCAGAAAATACCTGCAAGAGACACGGGAGCTTTATTCCAGACCACAGCTGGAAAAACTTGTAAAACCTGTATGAGCTCATGAGGTGTGGGGGAGAAATTTTTACACAGATGGGATTTTTTCTTCTTCTTTTTTTCTTTTCTTTTCTTTT
>VXBW01005708.1:79266-94588 GCA_013400375.1 Thinocorus orbignyianus | reverse complement strand
TTTTCCCAAGCACAAAGCACGAGAACAAAAAAAGAGCTGTTCCGTTTGGATAGCCAAATCATCCGAGAGTGTTAAAGCATTAATCACAACAAGGGGGAACGACAGGGCAGGCTTTCCCGGTGATAAATACCCCCTCGATTAATGCAGAAAAGAAAAATCCCACCCTAACTACAGAGACAGTGGAGTTTTAATCAGCCTTAACGAAGCAGAACTCCTGTTTGTCCGCAACTAGAAGCAGAAAGCATCATTTAATGTCTGTCAATTAGTGTCACACTCTGCCACAAACAGATCCATCAAGATTAAAGAGTGTGTAATGCTGACACAACATTTACACTTGCTTGTGCCAAATCATTTATTTAAAGCTAAAGAAGAAAAAAAAAAGAGAGAGAGAGAGAGAGAGAAAAGAAAAAAGGCTGCCTTTGGATAATGTAACTGTTGACTAACATTTGCATGCAATAAACCACATACTTGGCAAGGACTCGCAGGACTGGAGCCAAGAAAAATCTTCAGCTTGACCCACACAACATTTGCAAACCAGAGCACTGGGAACAAGTTCGCAACCCGGAGCTATGAACAGGGGATGGAAAAGGAAAAGACGCCCAAAGTGCCAGCCTGCATCAGCCCACTGGTCCCCCCCTCCCTGTCCTACCTCTGCTTCAGCACCTGGTTATCACAAAGACGCCTTGCAGGGAAGGGCAGGAAACATTTCAGTGGGGAGNCTCTCCGCTGGACTCGTTCCACCAGGTCCATGTCCTTTCTGTGTTAAGGACTCCAAAGCTGGACACAGGACTCCAGGTGGGATCTCAGGAGCACAGAGCAGAGGGGGAGAATCACCTCCCCAGGAATATTTCCTGTTCTTATCGTGGATGCTCTTGTCATCCACAGAAGCACTTCGCTTCTCTCTAAACCAGCCAGTGCCTTGGTGGCAATGCCATCCCATGGGCAAGGAGTCTCACAGCCTGTTTTCAGGTGTTTTCCTCCCACCTTGAGCCACCCCATCAGCAGTGATGCCCAAAGTTGGGGGGGGGTCAGGGAAATGGGGGACACCAAGTGGCACAGTCATCAAGGCAAATTTTCACCATGACAGCTGATGGGGAAAGAAAAGGAAAAGGGGGAGGAAAAATGGAGAAAAAAACCCTAAAATAATTAAAAACTATACATTAGAGATGTGGCAAAATGCAGCTCTGCAGCTTGGCATTCCCATGGGAAATGCCTTTGCTGCCTCTTGCAAAAATCCAGGGCGCATTCCTCCTCTTTCTTCTGTTTTGGTCTGGGCACCATTTATTGAGAACAGCTGAAGGCGGAGAGAAATCTGCAGCGAGTGGCCCTGGAAGCGCTTCCAAAGCCGTCTGTCTGCCATAATTCATGGTGGCCCTCTTGCAGAAAAGAAAGTCAAGAGATAAGACAAGTATTTTTACAGGAAAAAGAGTTAAGAGTGAGTTTTGTGTTGAAACACTCCAGTCTTGGAAGAAAAAGGAAAGAGGGCAAAGAAAAAGGCTTTTGGAATCAGGTATTGTGTGACTGAGGAGACAGACTCCGGCTTGTTGCTTTGTTCCCCGGCCCAAAATAGAGAAATGAGGGAGATGAGGGGCATGATGCCTGTCACCCATGGTCATCTTGCAGCGGACCCCCCAGCAATGCCCTTCCCGGGGGCAGGGGGAGTGAAAAGCTTGGAAGGGAGCTGCAGGGTCTGGGCTCTGCCTCCAGCCACTGTTCGGGGGAGTTGGCCTTTCCCGCTGCTCAGGGAGCTGGCAGGGACAGCAAGGACATAAGGGAGGCTCCGACGAGACATTCCCACCAGCTGATGCCGGAGCACGGCAGGAATCTCCGCAGAGTCAGCAGGGGAGCATGCTCATAGAGCTGCAACTCTCTGTTTTGGCCGATTCTGTCCTCACTTCGGCCTTTTTCCAGCGCTAGGGTTTGGGTTTCTAATAGATGTAAGCCAAGCGTGGTCTTCCCACCTCTTCATGTCATCCAGAGCCTTTTGGGGCAACCAGATTGCCAGAAAAGTGGGGTTGTTTTTCAAACTCGAGGTGTTATAACCTCGGAGTAAGGCCAGTCTCCCCTTGGTCATCCACTGCCACATCCCAGCTCCTGCCATCCAGGCTGAGCTTTCCAGGGAGATACAGGCTGCATCCTCAGCAGCGAGGCCAGCAGGGCAAGAATGGGGGGCTCTAGCCCTCTGGGGAGACACCTCCAGCTCTGGGGCCACCAAGATCAGAAGGACACGGGGCTGTTGGAGTGGGGTCAGAGGAGGCCTCAGAGATGCTGGGAGGACAGGCTGAGAGAATTTGGGGGTTTAGCCTTGAGAAGAGAAGGTTCCAGGGAGACCTTGGAGCCCCTTCCAGTCCCTCAAGGGTCTCCAGGATAGCTGGGGAGGGACTTGTGATGGGGGGGGGGCAGCCCTAGGACGAGAGGGAAGGGTTTGACACTGAAAGAGGGCAGACTGAGATGAGATCTGGGGAAGAACTTGCTAGCTGTGAGCGTGGTGAGACCCTGGCCCACGTTGCCCCGAGAAGCTGTGGCTGCCCCATCCCTGGAGGGGTTCAAGGCCAGGCTGGATGGGGCTTGGAGCACCCTGGTGTGGTGGGAGGTGTCCCTGCCCAGGGCAGGGGAGGGATTGGAACTCGATGATCTTGAAGGTCCCTTCCAACCCAAACCACTCTATGATATTCCCAACTTTTAAGACTGAGTTTCCAACACAATATTGTCCAAGGAGGTGGTTGAATTCCCATCCCTGAATGTGTTCAGGTCATTTAGATGTGGCATTGGGAGGATCTGGTGTAGGGGAGAATTTTATAGAGTGGGGTTGATGGTTGGGCTCAACGATCCCAAGGGTCTTTTCCAACCAGAATAATTCTACGAACAAGATTTTAAATCCTCTGTGGCTAGCAGTTTGCATCTCCTGAACTTGGCAAGGCTGGATCAGGGCTCTCAGCGGTGACAGTGCCAAGGAGGAGAGAGGGACCCCTTCCTGAAGACCCCGTGGTACAGAGGGGAGGCAAAAGCAGGGATGTGGGCTATTTGGCAAAGCCTCCCACGGTACTTTTCCACCTGTCGGTGAATGGCCCAGCCCAAGCGGCACAACGGGGTCCTGCTCACGCCACGCCGGAAAGCAAAGGGATTAGCACAAGTCTCTCTGCAAACAGAGCTTGGGTGGGGGCACCCAGGGCTTCTCACCACTCCCCTGAGAATAAATGGCTGGGTTAACTGGGAAAAAGTACCGGCCGAGCTCTCGCGAAGCAATCATTCATTTGGAGCCACTTTCTCATGGGGGATGGTGGCGCCTGGGCTCCTGTGCCGGAGGTTTGCAGGATTTACACAGGAGAGAGCAACTCTGGGGTCCACCCAGAACAACTTCCTCTGCAGAAGGATGTCCAAATACTTTACAAACATCGTCCCAACGGCTGCACCACTCGCTCGGGGCCAGGGCACAGCTCCCACAGGGCTAGGGCTTTGGGAGAGGAGCAGTCCAGAAGCTTCAGCAAATGCCAGATGTTCCCCCTGGAACATGTGCAGCTGTTTTTCCCCGAAGCAAGGTCTGAAGCAAGTGGAACGTGGGCTTCCTTTTGTACCAGCTAGATAATATTAATCCTTTTTTTCTAGACTCTGAGCGCTGCAGTGGCTGGGAGCTCTGCCAGCGTCCATGGGATCTGTTTGCTGCTAGGTATCGTCACGTACCCAGAGGGGATGTAGATTGCTCAGCTCCCAGGCAAGTTTCCATGATGAAACCGAGTTTTTCCCCCAAATACCAGCGTTTTAGTCTGGATATCAGTGCTGTTCCCCACCTACATCAACTGTGTCCCCCTAGAATAGTACTTCCACGTTACAGGTTTTATCCTTTTGCCCTTTAAAAAGGGGGGGAATGGAGACTAACCCACAAGTCGCCACCAATTCTGCACTGTGGTTGGTCCCCAGGAAGCCCTCAGCATCCGTTGAAACCCAGAAGAGGAGCTCAGTTCCCTGCTCCCCAGAAAGGTGATATATTTGATGACACAAGCCCGGAGGGGTACTGAATCCAGAATGATTTGTGTCATTTCCCATCTCAAGAGCCAGCCCGCTCAGCCTAATTAAACGAGAAGATGGTGATGGTCACCACTAAAGCCAGCAGCAAAACTTTCCAGACTCAGGACTGCACCCCAAAACCACAACTTTGTCCCCATCAGCACAGACAATGTGGAAACAAAGGGGTTTTCATGCCAAATAATAAGCAAATGGAAAATTTTAGGACAAAAGTCCTGGAGCAGGTCTGGGGAACCTTTGAGGAGGCTTCACAAGGTTGGAATCAACGCAAAGTAGCCCTTGCCCGGGCACCAGACAGCAAGGGAATCCCCAGGACATGGTCTAACCCAGGGTCTGGAACTCTCAGGCTTCAGAGGAAGGATGAAGGCAGTAATTTGTTTCGTGACACCAAGAGATACTCCATTTTCACCCAGATTTTGTGGTCAGCAAGGGACTGGGGCACCCTTTGCAGCTGAGGTCTCCCCATTCCCAGCCTCAACGACCTCTGGGCATTATTTAACAAAAGACCAACATTTCACCCCATCCTTGCCAAGCGGCTTTTCGCTGGCTGTCAATGGCACATCAACCCTCCTCATCCTCTGTTTGCGCTGCTGAAAGGAGGAATTACTGCAGTATTTATCTACCACACTCTCTTTCACCAGGTGACTGTTCATGTCCTTTGCAAAGCAGACCCGGGCACATCAATCAAGCTCCTCGTACCACTTGCTAAAAACCTTTGCGGGAGCCAAAGCTTTAAAGCAAATAAAATATCAGAAAGTGTTATAAGAAAGTGATTAATGTGCTTGGAGGATTTTAATTGATCAGTGGTTGGGGCTGGGCTGCACCGGCTGTTGCAGACCTGAAGCTCTGAGCAGTTTTTTTGGAGGGTTCAGCTTCTTCCACATCATGACAAACAGAGTTTTGCTGTGCAAACCGTGGCAGGTGAAAAAAAAAAAATAGGGGAAAAATCTGAATTTCCTCCTCTGCCCGCCAAAATACTGGTACTGGGGGCTGTGTGGTAAGTGGAGCAGAGGGGGATGCTGCATTGAGGATGAATAGTGTGGGTATGGGACCTGGGACCCAGACCAAAAGGCTCATGGCCCAAAATTTGCATTATTTTTGGGTTGGAATCACACCCACCTCCTCCACAGCCATGCTACAATGCTCCACATCGGATTTACACCTGTAGAGCTCAGCGGAAAACACTTACCTGTTCTACAAATGGTTCTCTTGTCTTTTAAAAGGAATTAAATCTCATGGATAAATAGAAATGTTTTTATTCCCTCTGTAGACAATTGTGGCAGAACAAGATAACAGGTAGAGGTGTGGCCGGAAAAGCTTTCACTCCATGGGCTGCATCTTGTCATCCAAGATAAACACGCAGCTTAATGAAATTTCAAGAGGGAAAAGGTGAGATATTTGCCTTTATGTTCATTACCCTTTAAAGCAGAAACAATATTTGAAGAGAAACAAAGAATGGGGCAAACTAGATAATGATCAGATGCGGTGAACAAACACAGCCTAGATCCTGGATTAATCAAATGACTTAAATAAAAATCCAAATGCCAAGGCTCCAGTGGCGCAGGGGAGAGCACCCACATCCCATGGGAACGAAGCCCTGGCACCCACCACTGTCCCTGATGTCTCTGCCAGGGTGTCCCCCCAGATGGCACCCCCAGACACTGTCCTGGGGTGGTGGCCATGGCCATCACCACCGTCCCTGTGTCCCAGGGACCATTTGTCACCTGTCCTCCCACTGCCTCATGGTCGATGCTTGGAGTGCATTTTCCACCCTCCAGCAAAGCCCTCGGCTTCTCTTTCATCCTTACAAATTTCAAGATATTACACTTGCTATTTCTTTTTTTTTTTTTCCCTATCCTTTCCCACTTGCCTTGTATATCTACAGACCTCCTTGGAAAAATACTGGTTGGGAAGTTTGTAAAACACGCGCTGCACAGTAAAAGGGAATTGATTTGTTGGTACAAACCCAAGACTTCAATGTAGGAACAAGCATTGACCGCAGGAAAGTGAACACGCGCTGCCCTATAGATCTTTGCTGCAGGAACCCCTGTGAGCTTCAGGAGTTGCCATGGTCCATCAGATAAATAAGACGCATTAAAAAAAAAAAAAACCAAAAAAAACACCCCACAACCCTCTCAAAAAGATGTTTACACAATAATCTGTACCAGTTCCAAAGAAACCATTAGTGTCACTTAGAAAATCAGATGCGTTCCCAGGGCAAAACACCACCCAGCCTGGAGGGAGAAGGGGACATCAGTGTGTCACAGCTCTTGGCAAGTGCCACATACCTACAGGTGGCACCTCCAGCAGCTCATTCCTCCTCCTGGGGAGCTGTCCCGAACATTTGGAGGTGTTGGAGGAGTCGGGGAGATGCCCTTGGGCTTTGCTTGCTCCCACATGCCCCATGGACTTGTCCCATCCTGCTCGGCTCCAGGAATTTCCCCATTTCCACTTAACGGCCCAGGCAGATGCCAGAGGTTTAAAGCAGAAAGGAGAGAGAAGAGATAACCATCGACGTGATGTTTTGCAGAGGTCCTTCAGCCTTTCTAGTAATCTCAGCCAGCCTCTCCATCCAGGGAAAAACCATACCCTTCTCCCCACCCCAGCTTTCTTCTGCTGGGAACACTGGGGCCCCAGCTCAGGCATTCCCAGTTCTGCAGCCACCCTAGGCTCTCCTAATAAACAATTTTATTATATATCACAGAACTCTTATTTCCCTCAATAACCAGCCACATTTTCCATTCTTATTTGCAGCGTCAGTAGGACGCAGCGCAACATAAACATCTAATGAAGTCAGACAACTTTTTAGGCAAAACAAAACCAGAGGAAACATAATAAAAGCTTGAATTTTTCACCGGGCAGCCTGAAGTCCACGGGGTTGTCAGGGTCGAAGGGTTGCAGTCGCATCTTCCTCTCAGGCAGACGAAGAAAGCTTCTCCCAGGGCATCTCGCAAGGGCATGGAGTCTCTCTTCGTGGGGTTTTTAGTTTTTCTGGGTGTTTTTTCCTTTATTTCAGCAGACTTAATTCAAAGCCTTGAGGGAATCAAGGGTAAAAATCCCCTTAGCTCCTCTGGACCTGGATGGACGGGAATAGGCGTTATCAGTAATTTACCCCCCAGTTTAATTGCATAATTTGTGACCCCTGTAACCCCACTTCAGCTGAGCAAAAATATTCCCCCTGTGCAGGCACACGTGAGGGCCATTTCTCACTCCATGGGGAATTGCTGGGAATAAGATGGAGTTGAATGGTGACCACAATAAAGGGAAATGTAGGGGAACTCACCAGTCTTCACTTAAAAATAATGTTTAGCATGAAATGCATTGCACACCCCACCTGTCAGGCCCACATATGTGTTTACTACACAGGGAAAAGGGTTAAATATTTACTCTGCAACGTAAACAGAAATAGAAAACCTGTTGAAAAACATGTTGCTGAGCAGAAATAGCATTTTATCTTTTGATCTTGTCTCTTAAGCTCATTGGCCAGGCGGGGCAGCCTGTTCTCCACCCCAGCACATCAGTGCTCCACTGCACCCGCTCGATCACGGAACTGCCCGAGTTGGAAGGAACCTTCAGAGATCATCCCATCCGACTCCAATCCATCCACTTGATGCTGCTCAGCTCAGCTCTAAGGGAATTACTCCTCCGCCAGCACCAGTGCTGTGTAGAAAAACCATACCCACAAAGGCATCCTTTCCTTTTTACTGAAAGGGAGGGTCAGATCTACAGCAGCTTAACGTGTTCTGGCGTTTTTCCTTCAAATTAGGCAGCAAGTATTATTGAAATCTCAGCAAATGAGCAGCTCTCCCCTCTCCATCCCCCGGGACCTTCACCCCATGAGTCTTCTTTACCAGGAAGGGGGGAAAGAAATTCCGGTATGGGAATTGGGTTTGCTGCTGAGCAAGCCACAGCCTGTGGGTTCGCTTTGCAGATTTCGGAAGCCAAGAAGAGCAAGTTCCCAAACTCTCCAGCGGCTCCTAGAGGAGCTCCAAGCCCACTGTACGGATGTCAGCTCTTGCCAAACCCCTCCCCAGCAGGGTTTTATTCCTCCAGTGGGATGAGGAAAGGTTTTATCTGACTCAGCTGGTGAGGTGCTGAGCCTGCCAAGTGCTCAGGGAACACTAGAAGGCACCATTCCCCCAGAGATCAGCCAGCCTGGCTGCCACCCCGCAGAGCCAGACACCCTCCTGCCCCCAGGGTGCCCAAGGACACAGCGAAGGAAAGCCAAAAGCAGGAGCCTAAGAGGACAAATATCAGAATATTTTTTTATTTTTCCTTGAGCTCCAGTGATACAACTGTAGCAGCATTTCACAAACGAACTCCTGCATCGTTCTGCATACATCTTAGGAAAAACACATGAAATTCCAAGGCAGGCAAAAACAAAAATGAAGAACTGCAGACAAAGTTACTCACATTCTCCCCCTTTAAATAATATGTGCGTTTCTTGCAGACCAAGCAGCAGTACATGTTTCACAGCCCAGGTTAAAATAAAAACTTCAGACTCGCAGCAAAACTCTCAAATGCAAAACCTAGAAGAGATGAGGAGCAACGGCTTTGGTGAAAGGGGCTTTCACCCAGGGATCCAGCATCGCTTACAGCAGCAAACATTTTCATCTCAGACCTCTGCAATTATTAGACCAACGGGGCACATCCTCAGCTGCAGAATGGGGAGCCTTGGCTTCATCAAATACCTGGGGTAACCCGTGAAGAGCTCTACCAACATGCAAGTGCTCCTCACCCTCCCTCAACTCGAGGCAAAGCTCCCAAGAAAACCTGGCTGACGATTTATTTCTGTGCTCCAAGCTCAGGATACACTCATATTTTTCTGGCTAACAACCAAAATTGGATTTTTGCCTCCCATTCCAAGCACGATGCTCAGCTGGCCAAAACCACGACCACCCTCCCAACGGCTCCATGGCCATGAGCTCTGTCCCATGGGAAAATCTGTCCCTCATGGCCTGGCTACTCACAGGTTATTCCAAACGGGAGATGAAGTACTCCTAGAATAGCCAAGATGAAGTCGGAAATAATAAAGCAAAGCAGTCAGAGGAACAGGATGATGCACTGGCTGAAAGCCATCGCCTTCCACGTTATGCTACAGTTTGCCTCTTTTTTTAATATTTAAAGTGACCCAAAATTTTCATCTAAGTGTTCATTCCCATCTCCGATGGAAGGAAATATTTTGTGCAGTTCTGGCTCCTGTTAGTGACTCTCCAGTTTCTAAAGTCAATAGAAGAGGACACCCAAGGCTAAGGGACAGCTCAAAGACCACCCCAGCCTCGAGGACCTCCATGTGCAGAGAGAGCAGAGGGCTTTCTCCACCAAGACCAGTGGCTTCAAGTTTACAATTTTCACACTTTAAGACACAGGGTGCATTTGACACAGTGATGCATTCAGTTTAAACGATCAAAAAATAAAAATTAAGGAAAAAAAAAGGCATCAAGAAGCTCCTTTCACCATGACCAGAGGTACAAGGTTAACTCACACAAGGCACATGTACCATCACCCCAGAGAGTTGCTCTTTGATTTACCTTCTCCAAATAACAGAGCAAAAAGACTAGCTCTGCTTAGTGTCATCCCACACAACACGCCTGGCTGATGGGACACCTCTGGTGATGTGTGCCAGCCCGAGAGCTGCCACAACAAGCTGGAGCCACATCTTCAGAAGCTGCCCCCAGCAGTGAGGGGATGCCACCAACCCAAGACACAAGCTGCTGCTGACAGGGCAAGCTCCAGGGAGGATGGAGAATTGCCAGTTGGTGTCCTATAACTTACATTCACACATCCAGGCTCCTAAAATTCTTTGCTGGCTCCTTACCACCCAAGTAACTGGTTAAAGGAGATGTTTTGGTTTGGAAAAGCTATTCCCAGGAGGAGCAGGGCACGGAGCAAGGCTGCCGCCCTTTCCCGAGCAAGCCCAGCTTCAACGGCCACCGCACGGCTCAGCATCCCACAGCAACAAAACCAAACCCGCAGCACGAGGAACCTCTTTAGGTTGGGGTTTCTCCCCCCAGTGCCCCCCAACAGAGACGAGGAGCAGCAGCTTATTGTCCAACAGAGGCTGGGGGGCAGCTTGGGTTCCACAGGGAAGACTTTCCCCAAGGCTTTTGCTGCTGGTTTGGTGCCATCGGGATGTGACCCCTGTGACTCAGTAGCCAAACTGTAAACAGAAGCTCCGGGTTGTCCATCCCCGCCCCGGTCCCAGATCAGCTCCGTGCACACCCTCTTCTCTTCCATCCCACTGGCTACTGAGATGTGCCCACTGGCCCCTAGAAGCAAGACGAGGGTCTTAGTGAGAAAGAAGTATGAATAAATTAAGGGAGGATGAAGACTGGTCAGCTATCACACACCTTAAAAATGTACCTTTAAAAAAAAAAGTGTCTGTGAAAAAACAAAAAAATACTATTCTTTAAAAACTACATTATTTTTGTAAGAATCTTTTCGTAAAAAAAAAAAAAAAAAAAATGTAATTGCTAGTTTCTCCCTCTCGCCCCCAACAAAGTGATCAGGTATTTTAGGGTGCCCCTGCTTGGTGTCCTACAGTTTCCCAAAGTGTCCCAGTTCCTCCTCACCCCCCATTCCCAGCAAGTCAAGGGGTCACCAAGTACCTCGACACCCACACGAGAATCCAGGCCACCACCTGGGGGCTAAATGCTGTATAATTAAAGCCAATCTGGCTATAAAAATAAATGCTTTTGAGTCTTCCTTACACGGGATGGAAGAATTTAGCCCTTTTTAAACAGCTCAGCATCTAGCTGCAATAGTATTTAAAAAACAACCCAAATGCCTACATAGAAAAATAAAGGATAAACATTATCCATCTATTTTTATAATATTTATATAAAAAGTAAGTTCTGTGACAGGATATTTTCTTCTTTGCTGTAAAAACACCCAGCCTAGGCTGTATAACCTAAGCCTTCTGGTCAGGAGTAAACTACACCTTCCAACTTATTGAGAGAAAAATATCACTTAGCAATTTCACTTTTCCAAAATAAAGTTATTAAATATATATATTATTATGAGTCTTTATAAACTTTTTCACTGTTTAGGCAAGGAGGGGAACACATGGCTGAGGCTCACTTTAATCCCTCCTTTCCTGGGGAGGGAGATGTGGACCATCAGCCACCAATCCACCAGAAACCTGTCCCGTTCCTTAGCGGAGCCCCGGAGCTGGCTGGATGGAGGCACACACGGACACGCAGGGAGGGGACATGGAGGGTGGCGTTGACTCTTCTTAAGTCCCTCACAAGGATGTTCTTTTTTCCAGCTTGTGTTTTGTGAGAAAGTACTTGAAGAACTCATACACCGACCAGGCGATGGCCGTTGAAGGCATCTGGTAAATGACACGTGCCTGCACCCCTCTGAAATAGCCCGAGATGCCCCCCAGCTGGTAGACAGTCTTGAAGGCGTTCACCATGCCCGAGAGGTGCCCGCTGATGTTCACAGAGCTCAAGGCCATGTTCTCCTGGGTGTTGAGCAATGTCTTGCAGACGTCCAGAGGAGTGGTGGCGGCAGCGGCCACCGCCCCCGCAATGGCACCCGAGACAATGTGGGACCGAGGGTTATACTCCCGGTGGGAGTTGATCTGCTCCTGCATGAATTCATAGGTGATGAAGTGGATGGCCTGGAACGGGATGTTCATGGTGAGCTGAGTGGTGTAGCTGCGGTAGAAGGCACTGAACCCCTCCATCTTCTGCACTGTCCTTATGCAGCCCAGGACGGACTTGTAGGGGGAGTTGAACATCTGCATCCGCTGCTTCACCACTGGTCCAGATGAGAGTCACAGAGTAGGCAGCACCAGAGAGGCCAGGCACAAGGAGACAAACACTTATTAGCCAAGGGAAATGTTTCTTGGTCATCCCAACACCCAGACTGAATGTGGCTTCAAGTCCCAACTACCCAGACCCAACCTCCCTATCCAAGCCCAAACCTCCTCTAGGATACTAGAGGGGTTGGAGCATCTCCCTGGTGAGGAAAGGCTGAGAGAGCTGGGACTCTTGAGCCTGGAGAAGAGAAGGCTGAGGGGAAACCTTATCGACACTTGTAAGCATCTGAAGGGTGAGTTGAAGGAGAAGGGAGCTGGACTCTTCTCAGTGGTTCCCAGGGACAGGATGAGGGGCAACAGGCACAAGGTGGAACATGGAAAGTTCCATCTAAATATGAGAAGGAACTTCTTTGGGGTGAGGGTGCCAGAGCCCTGGCAGAGGCTGCCCATGGAGGTTTGGAGTCCCCTTCTCTGGAGACCTTCAAGCCCTGCCTGGATGCAGTCCTGAGGGATGTGTTCTGGGCAATCCTGCTTTAGCAGGGGAGTTGGACTGGATGGTCTCTAGAGGTCTCTTCCAACTCAGACAATTCCCTGATTCCATGACATAAACCAGGCATTTCTGCAGCAATGAGCTCCACATCTACAGGTGTTCACCAGAACTGCTTTCACCAGCCTGTCCGGTGCCCTCCGAAACCTCAATGCAACAAGCAAGGGAAGCAGGTCAGGAGTTCAGCCTTGGTTCAACAGCTCTCCATTTCCACAGGTTAATGCACTCCTTTCCTCAAGCTTAATTAAGGAACCTCTACTTCTAGCTAGAATGGCAAGATGACAGAGAAATAAGGAGCCTCAGACACATCTGTGAGGATGCAGAGGGTTGTGCAGACACACTGACGTACTAAGAGGACAAGAGCAGAAAGTTGATTAAATAACTGTACCTCACCTACAGCCCCAAGTCCAGAAATGGGAAAACTTCCACTGACTTAAGCAAAAGGCCAATTAATTTAATTCATTTAATCGGGATATGATTAAAAGGGTTTGAAACACTCGAGACATTTATTGTTTTTTCCTTCAGAAAGACCTGACTTGGGGCCAACTAGGAAGTGAAACACATTAACACTGAATAGCTGGTGGCCCAGCTAATTGTCTTCAATTTAGTTTCATTTCACTGCTCGTTCTTTCAATGCCAGATTCTACCTACCCAGGAAGACCACACAACTGTCCCATGGCTGCTGCACTTGTCCAACAACACAGCTGAGCTCTATTTTGTTGGGGTAGGTCCAAAACTTTGGAAAAAAGCCCACCACCACATCAGGAAAGATGCACTAGAGGAGTGGTGAGGGCATCAGGATAGGCAAAGTGACATCAGTACTCCTGGAAAGTCGTGATATGCAAGTGGCAGATGTTGTGCAACCCCCTCAGCAAGCAAGGGAAGAGGGCCAGGAGGGATTTATCCCTTTACAGCGGCCCGTCCAAGCTCATTAAAAGCTGGGCAGAGTCGTTAAAAGGAAAGGGCTTAATTTGCTGAGATGGCACAGGGTGTTCCGATGCCTTCCCAGGGAATTACCTTCAGCAGGGTTCATCACTGCGTCATGGAGTAGCGTGGCCACGCTCCCTGCTATACCTGCAAGAGACAAGAGCATCCTTCAATAAAAATGTTTAAAAAAATTAAATAAATAAAATAAAATATTCAGAAGCTGAGGCTTCCCCCCGTGGAGACAGCAGATGATGGTGCAGACAAGCCTACATACCACCAGGCACCCAGGTACCAGGTGAGGAGCTGTAGCCCAAGGAAGCACCCAGCAAAACAGCTCATCCCAGTGAAGAAAAGCCCAGGCAGAGCAGCTTCAGAAAAACCAGGATCCGCTCCCAGGATCACAGCCCTCACCTTGGCTATTCCCCACAGCTCACAGGGCTGTGTCTACGCAAGACACCACCGGCTTCACTCAGCCCTGAGGGATAGTCTCACTGGTCTGAGGGATGAGCAATGTTTAGAACTGGCTCAGCCCATCCATAATTAGGCATTTTCATCCGTTTGCTCAGTCTAGTTTTAAACGTTAATTGCACAGACTCTGCAACCAGCCAGCCAGCCATTAATGATGCTGCAGTTGGCTGTAGGATGGGCCTCTCGAGCCACACCTTCTCTTTTGATGTAGGTTTCCATCTCAAATTGTCTCTCACCCAAATGACTTTTGGTCATTTCTCATTAACACAACTTCGGTTTTCCCACTGCTACTGCAAGCCTGCAGCTACTTGAAAGGCAAACACAGGAAGCATATTTACTAGCAAAAAAAAAAACAAACAAAAAAAAACCCCCAGCAAGCCAGAAAGATATTATATACCCCTAGCTGAGTTGGTTGAGTCAAGTCAAGTGATCACCATAGCACGTGATCATCATGGCAAGCGATCACCAAAAGATCGCGTCATGCCAAGGATCAAGCAGAAGCGCCTTCTGCACAAACGGGCTGCTCAATTAGAGGGTTTTCTGCTGTTAAAGGGTTATTGCTGGACCTAAAAGCCTTCCTGGCAGAAGCAAAGCCTTTAACAAGGCATGGGAGCACACAGAGGATGCAGTGTGCTTCACCATGCTGGAGCTCCAAGAGAGACACGTGGAACAACCGGTACTGCAAGCCTCCTTAGAGGATGCCTTCAACACAAAGCCAGAAACAGCCCGCGACTGCATCTGGACTTCTTGTTCAATGTATTGGTTACTTGTGGTGGAATAGTCTGAGATTAATGTAGAAATCTAGAATGACCAGGACTTTGGAGGGTGCCCAATGGTGCCATCAGGGGGTTCAGGCCTGGAAGGGCTTTTCTACTCTGCCATGACATCCAGCCCAGCCATCTCTACCCTGTGGATCTCCCAAGCAGCCAGCAGTCCTAAGACAGGGGTGAGGCCTTCAGAGGAGTATGGTGACCAGCATGAAGCCCTCAACTGGAGGGCAGGTTCCACACTTGCCTCCCCAGGACTCCCAAAGTGGGTGCTGAGACCTGTCAGTCAGAGGTTATCTCTGGACCCACCATCCCCCCATATGGGTATTTACAGCACCTCCAGCAGATCTTCCAGGAGCAGAGCACAGTGAAGGACACCAGGCTAAGCACATTAACCACAAGTGGGGTTTTTTTGTGGGTTGTTTTTTTTTTTTTCCCCCCCTCTGGTAAAAAACTCCATTTTCCCCCCCAAAAAATACCATTGGCCAAGTGGCTGTTTCCTCCATGCTGGAGAGTCTCGCTTAGAGACTTTTTCATCTTTTCATAGCAGGCAAAGTACATGGCATGGGCAGGGCCAGCCCCCAGCATGGTGACATTAATCCCCCGCAAAGGCCTCCAGAAACCCTCGGTAAGGACAATCTTCTTCAGAGCTTCGTACACGCTCCTGTACTGGGCTTTGGGGTCCGGCTGCAAGCTCTGCATCCTTGTCTGCAACAAAGCACACGAAGGGAGAGGTCCGTTACCCATCTTTAGAACCGCAACAAGCCCAAAAGCTGAAGATCATAGAATGGTCACAGTTGGAAGGGACCTTAAAGATCATCAAGT
>VXBW01005708.1:0-61696 GCA_013400375.1 Thinocorus orbignyianus | reverse complement strand
TTGATGGGGCATCAACAACTTCCCTGGGCATATTTTTATTATTCCTATTATTTCTATTATTATTTCTATTTTTATTATTTCTATTGTTTCTATTATTTCTATTTCTATTATTATTTCTATTTTTATTACTTCTATTTCCAAATGTCTATTTCTAGATGTATATCCCCCCCTGTATATTTAGATTTCCCTATTTATTCGAGCCAGGTAATGTATATCCCACTCACTATNCGGGCCGGGGTCCTCCGCCGCCCTCTGGGCCCTGTGGCCTGGCCGCTGCTGTGGCTGTGAGGAAAAGGCCGGAGTTTCTCGCATTCCCCAGTCCGAGGGTTCTCCGCAGCGCCCCGGGGCCTGTTCCCCAGCCCTTTCCCCCTCCCTGAGGCCGCCCGGTGCGGGTCTGCGGGCGCCGGGAGCGGCAGCGGGCCCCTGCCGTTTGGCATCCGCCTGAGGAAGGACTTCGTGGCACCTCGGGCAGGATGGGGCGTGTGTGGGAGGGCCACAAGGCCACCTGGAGGTGGTAGGAAGAAAGTGACAGTCCTGAAGAGCCAGCGTTTGCCTGATGCTTGTTATTTATTTAAATGTTCCTGGTGTTTTATTGTATCTTGGGGTTTTTGTCTTCTCTCTACTCTGCGCTTATGAGACCCCACCTGGAGTACTGTGTTCAGTTCTGGAGTCCTCAACATAGAAAGGATATCGAACTGTTGGAATATGGTCCAGCGCAGGGCCACAAAGATGATCAGAGGGCTGGAGCACCTCTGCTGTGAGGACAGGCTGAGAGAGCTGGGGCTGTTCAGCCTGGAGAAGAGAAGGCTCCGGGGAGACCTTAGAGCAGCCTTCCAGGATCTGAAGCGAGCTCCAGGAGAGCTGGGGAGGGACTCTTGGTCAGGGAGTGGAGGGACAGGACAAGGGGGAAGGGTTTTAAATTGGAAGAGGGGAGATTTAGATGAGATCTTAGGAAGAAGTTCTTTGGTGTGAGGGTGGTGAGGCACTGGAAGAGGTTGCCCAGGGAAGTTGTTGATGCCCCATCCCTGGAAGTGTTTAAGGCCAGGCTGGATGGGGCTTGGAGCAACCTGCTCTAGGAAGAGGTGTCCCTGCACGTGGCAGGGGGGTTGGACCTTGATGATCTTGAAGGTCCCTTCCAACTCTAACCATGCTATGATTCTATGTCTGGAGTCTCCGCGTTTTGCGGGCTGGTTTTGCAGGGTGTGACAGAGCCTAAAATGTTTATAAAATCCATGTGTGGCAGGCCTGCTGCTGTCTGTGCCTGCCTTTCATTGGCTTTCTGAGCGCCGCAGTGCACAGCTGTGCCCAAAGTGGGCTGCTCGGGGCTGTGCCCCCTCAGGCTTTGACTGTCCCCGAGGATGGAGATTGCACAGTCTGCCTGAGTGACCTGTTGCAGTGTCCCACCACCCTTGGATTTATTTTTTTAATCTTCAGATGAAATTTCCTGTGTTTCAGTATGTGTCTGTTGCCTCTTCTCCTGTCACTGTGCACCACTGAGAAGAGTTTGCTTCCTTTAGGTTCTTCAGTCAGATGTGTATGCGTTGATGAGAGCCATCTTCTCTCAAAAACAATCTCATCTTCTGTCAAAACAAGCCCAGCCTTCTTAGTCTCTCATTATGTGAAAAGTTCTTCAGAACCTCCATCATCCTTGTGGCCCTGAACTGAACTTGCTCTCTATATTTCTTGTCCTGGGGAGCCCCAAACTGGATCTGGCACTCAGCACTCCAGTGCTGAGTAGAGGGGGAGGATCATGTTCCCTGACCTGCTGGTAATATGCTTCATAATGCTGTCTGGATCATCTCTGGGCTTTTTTTCTTCTTAATTCAGGAGCAGAAGCACAATGGCTTTGAGCATGGTTGATGTGCCTTGTCAGTCTGAGGCAACCGGCTGATATTTGAGCACCGGCTGGTCTTTCTCTCTGCTGATCATATCCCAAAATGGGGAGGTAAGAATCCCAAAGGAACTGTCAAATTAAATCGTGGTACCTTTTGAGTGAAGGATGGGGAACCTAATCATGAATTCATGGCCAGTTGTGAATTCAAAGGTGGGAATGGTGGCTTGGCTACACTCAAGCCAGATCATGAGCAGAGCAAGAGCAGAGCGAAAAGCTTTATGAAGAACCTGTCCTGTGCTTCTTTTTGGTAATAAAGTCAACTTTTAAAACAGAACATCCTCTTTGAATTTTAGGATCAGCATCTCGTGTTTGCTTCCTGCTTCTTGGCACTTCAGCATCTCTCCGGTGGGATGTCCCCGTATTCTCAACACCACTTTGCGGCAGATCGTTGTGATAGGAATACTTGCTGCTGCTGTCTCTTTGCTTTACTACTCTCTGGTGGTCATCCGCAATAAGTACGGGCGTGCCTACAGGGACAAAAGATTCCACAGGTGAGAGCTTCCGTGGGAAGGAACAAATTCCCAGCAAACTCTCAGCAAATTTGCCGATGACACCAAGCTCGGTGGCGTGGTTGACACGCTGGAGGGAAGGGATACCATCCAGAGGGACCTGGACAGGCTTGAGAGGTGGGCTAATGCAAATGGCATGAAGTTCAACCAAGCCAAGTGCAGAGTCCTACACCTGGGACGTGGCAATCCCAGGCACAAATCCAGGTTGGGCAGAGAATGGCTGAAGAGCAACCTGAGGAGAAGGACTTGGGAGTGCTCCTGGATGAGAAGCTCCCCAGGAGCCGGCAGTGCGCGCTGGCAGCCCAGAAACCAACCCCAGCCTGGGCTGCAGCAAAAGAAATGTGAGCAGCAGGGCCAGGGAGGGGATTCTCCCCCTCTGCTCTGTGCTCCTGAGACCCCACCTGGAGTCCTGTGTCCAGCTCTGGAGTCCTCAACATAGAAGAGACATANTCTATGATTCTATGAAATTGTAGTTTTGTTGTGAAAAACACCGACAGGTTGTGTCTGTGAAACACATGAATGGGAGAAAGGCACGAGTCAAGCTTCCTGCTTAATTTAAAAAGCTTTCCTTATCTAAGTTGGCTTGAATTTATCAATAATTCAACTTTCTAATATCTTACATATCTTGCAGTAGCTCCGTAAAACTATAGGCAGAAAAAAAAATCATAGGATCATAAAATTCTTGAGGTTGGAAGGGACCTTTAAGATCCCCTTGTCCAACCCTTAGCCTGACCCTGATAGAAAAACACATCCCTAACCTGTGTCTGTAAGCGTAACCCAGCTTTTAAATACCCTCAACCACGGCCCTGCAACCCATTCCAAGGCTTGTATTCTCAGCTGTGCAATGTTAAACACCATTAAATAGCTTTAATGGGTGCACTTAATCAAAATATACATCACTTATACTCTAGGTGTGTCTCTACTGAGCAGGGAGAACAAGTGAAATTCCATCCTTGTGTTATTTCATGGCATAAGGTCCAAACTAATTTAATTTTGGTATTTATTCTGGGAATTTGATTCTTATGGGTAGCACTTCACTTTTTTTTCCGCTCCCTTCAGCCACAGTATGATAGTGAAAACAGTGTGATTCCTACAATGGAAACTGCTGTCCTGTTTTGAGTCTGATGTTGGGAAAAACTTCCATGAGTTACCACATGGTAATGCCTACTTTTCTTTTAGATATCTTGCCCGAGTAACTGACACCGAAGCTACAGATACAAACAACCCCAACCTGAACTATGGAATCGTCGTGGACTGTGGCAGCAGCGGCTCGAGGATTTTTGTGTATTGTTGGCCGAGGCACAACGGGAATCCCCACGATCTGCTGGACATCAAACAGATGAGGGACAAAAACAGAAAACCAGTGGTTATGAAAATTAAACCAGGTACTGGAAAGCAATTCATTTCAGATGTGATTTCTCTCGAGAGTTACCTCTCCTAAGTTTGCTGTGTTTAAAGTGGCTGGGTAAAGGAAGCTTGTGAGTTGTCAGTGTGAAAATCCTCCAGATTGCTTTGGGTTTGGTTTGCAGAGAGCTTTGTTCGGCTGTAAAGCCTGAAACGTGACCCTGACAGGCAGGAGGGAGAAGGCTTCTCTGTGGACTGAGACAGGTGCCGGTTCAGTTGTCACTTAACTTGGTTCTGTTTATTTAGTGAATAAGTAATTGGCTTTCTGTAAAGCTGTTTGAGCCAATGACATAAATAGGTAATATACTTAATGCAGGTCTCTGTTTAATGTTTGGAGGATGATAAAGTGGTAGGTTTGCTCTTACTTTCTTCGTTCATTGCATGGTTTGGGCTTTGGGGAGTTTGTTCTTCCTTTGTGTTGGGTATTTCCTGGAAAATCTTGATAGCCAAAGCTTTTCTTGCTTCACTCTCCTTCTTCTCTGTTTCACTAGGCATTTCGGAGTTTGCCAGCTCTCCTGAAAAGGTCAGTGATTATATTTCTCCGCTTCTGAGCTTTGCTGCCGAGCATGTGCCACGTGCAAAACACAAAGAGACTCCTCTTTATATCCTGTGTACTGCGGGGATGAGGATTCTGCCAGAAAGGTTATTGGCCACCTTATTTTTACCTTTTAGACGAGTGATCCTGCTGTGTCAGACTATTTTTAACTCTTCAAAACTGTCACTTTGCAGCCAGCAGAAGGCGATACTTGAAGATCTGCTCACTGATATTCCCGTGCATTTTGATTTTCTCTTTTCGGACTCGCACGCAGAGGTTATTTCAGGGAAACAGGAAGGTAGGTTAACGTTGGGGAAAAGAATTTTTGAAGTGCTTATTACTTTCATTTCACTTGAGCCAGCCAGCGTGTCCAGATCCCTCTGCAAAACCTTTCTACCCTCTGCCAGGTCGACACTCCCACCCAACTTGTCATCTGCAAACTTACTAGGGTTGTCTGCTACTTACTTGTAGCCTTAACTTGGAAGAGAAGGGGTGGAATAACTTGGCAGGACTGTTTAACTTCGAAGCATTTTATGTAATAAAATGTGCTCATGGATGAGAAGCTCCCCAGGAGCCGGCAGTGCGCGCTGGCAGCCCAGAAACCAACCCCAGCCTGGGCTGCAGCAAAAGAAGTGTGAGCAGCAGGGCCAGGGAGGGGATTCTCCCCCTCTGATCTGCGCTCCNGGCAGGGGGGTTGGACCTTGATGATCTTGAAGGTCCCTTCCAACTCTGACCATTCTATGATTCTATGAGCAGTGGATATATCTTAATAACTCATGAAAAAAATATATTTTCTTATGCCCGTAGGAGTATATGCATGGATTGGCATCAACTTTGTCCTTGGAAGATTTGAGCATACAGATGATGGTAAGTATATTTAGTGGGAACTGGATTTTAGGAAGGGCTTCCAAGTACATTTCTGGGCTTTCCCTGTGGATGGTGTGATTTTTAGAGAGACATTAGTGACATTAGTGCAGGTGCTGATGTTGGTTTAATTTCTCTGTGCGATTTCAATGACCTGCATTGCTCCAAGAAAGAAGTTAAGTTAAGTAGAGGTGGCATAGGGCTGCTTTAGGCCCGCCCTGGCTGTATTTCTCAATTCCTTTTCTTTTTTTTCTCAGAGGATGATGCGATTGTGGAGGTGCACGTCCCAGGCAGTGAAAACAAGGAGTCCATCTTTCGTAAGAGGACAGTGGGTATTCTTGATATGGGCGGAGTGTCAACCCAGATAGCATACGAAGTCCCTAAAACTGTAAGCTTTGCCTCTTCACAGCAGGTTATTATCTGTGCAACTTTCTTCTTTTGCTTTATTTTAATGCATATTTGTTGTTTTCTTTTATTTGGTTTGAGTCCTATTCTTCATTTCATCACATTCCAAAACCAAGGCACGAGAAGATGGCAAATCCGAGTCCTTCCTCAGCTAAGCAATTCATTTGTGTTTTGTTCATTTATTTCAATCAGTATCATTTGCCATTAATTTTTAAGTCTTAAGTGGACGTGCATTCTTTGTGTGTGTCTCTGTGTGTGTGCCTGGAATTATGTACAATTTTAAAATTTGTTATGCTTAAGAGACTTTAATCTGAAGTTAAAAACTCATAAGTTGTGTGCTGATTCTTCTTATATAAGATTGCTATATATAATATATATATAATGGATTTTCTTTATATACTTCCTTATTATATCCCCTTTAGATTGGATTGGTAGAAACTGAGTTCACAGGACATGGAGGTGACAGTACAGTCTCTTTAAATATGAACTGTACTGAGGATGTAGGTGATCTGTTCAAATTTGCAAAAATTTATCTAATGGAACATAAATTGCTCTGGCTTCGCTCTGCTGGATTCAAGAGTCATTCCAGAATTTTTGATGTTGGATAACTTCCCCTTAACTTCATGGAGAACTTATCTAAAGTAATAGTAACATAAAAGCTCTATGTTTTGACTTTCAGTGTGCTGTTATGATAACATATATATTTATTTGTCTTAATCTTCCTGTGAAATGCTAGGTTTTCACTCTTACAGGCTTTAATAACTACGTTGCCTTTCAGACAGATGCTGGAACAAATAATTTGGGCTGTTAAATAAAAACCATGGGCGTTTAGATTCAGAGCAGATTGCCCCGGAAAACAGGAATTGGAAAGAAGAAGAGTTGCGGGCAGTTGCTGTGATGACTGTTGTATGGTTCTAGCTGAACATCAGTTGATGTAAAATAGATATTGTGGTCGTGGAACCTGTCCAGGTTCCCAGCCAGAGAATGTCAAGTGTCAAATAATTGATGGCAATGTTTTAAGTCCCGCTGCTGCGTTTCATTTGCGATGTCAGTTGGAAGCCACACGATGTTATGCTACGTATCTGGGCACGTTCCATATGAAGTGGTTCTGCTACGCATCTCTCAAATAGCTGAGAAGCTGCTGTGAGTGACTGACGTGTGCTGTGTGATTTATGGGTTTCCTGAAAAGCTTGGGAACTCCAGACTGGAAAATGAAGAGCAGCTCTGCTAGACGGGGCATAAATTCCCCTACCCTGGCAGTCAGTCTTGGGGAAACTTGGTAGCACTGAGATTTGTAGCCATAGCATGGACTTTTTCAAAGGTAAAGATCCTTTAGCATCCAGAGTAGCAGTTCCTGAACTTAACAGTTCCTTGGGTATTGGTAGTGACGATGCAGTTCTCTGCCATCAACATGCTTTGCTCTTCCTGTGAAGCAGAAGGTAATGTGAACCTGTGAAAAGCAAAATAGATGAGTAAGGAGTGAAATCTAAAGATGTCAAGGTCATCCAAAGAACTCATCTTTGGGTTCTGGTTCATATTGTTTATACCTAATCTCGGTGCTTGTGTTCCTACAGGAGGAAGTAGCCAAAAACTTACTTGCAGAATTCAACCTGGGCTGTGATGTTCATCAGACCGAGCACGTGTATAGAGTCTACGTTGCAACGTTCCTTGGCTTTGGAGGAAACGCAGCACGGCAGAGATATGAAGACAGTCTATTTACCAGTACAGCACTTAAAAACAGGTAGCTGGCTCCAGTTGCTGGGTGATAGGGGTTCTCTGCATCCCTAGGTTCAGCAAACCCTTAACTTAGAATCATAGAATCATAGCATGGTTAGAGTTGGAAGGGACCTTCAAGATCATCAAGTTCCAACCCCCCTGCCATGGACAGGGACACCTCTCGCTAGAGCAGGTTGCTCCAAGCCCCATCNCACACTTCTTTTGATGCAACTCAGGATACGGTTGGCTTTCTGGGCCAATATATATTGAATATATTTAGTAAAGCCGTGATGTAAAACTTAATTTTTAGTGCCCTGTGTGTGATGCTGAAGTTTCTTTACATGAGGCTGTTTTGTTTGATGATGTGAGGTCTCAGAGCTTCATTTTTTTTTTTCTTTCTTTTTTTCACTGTGCCTGCTCCTTTATCCAGGCTGCTGGGCAAACAGACTGGCCTGACTTCGGATTCCCCCTGCCTGGATCCTTGCCTGCCCCTGGATGCTCAGGACGAGATCCAGCAGAACGGCCAGACCATGTATTTGCGGGGAACAGGAGACTTTAATCTGTGTCGGGAAATGATTCAGCCCTTCATGAATAAGACTAATGAAACACAGACGTCTCTTAATGGTGTCTATCAGCCTGCTGTGCACTTTCAGAACAGTGAATTCTATGGTTTCTCAGAGTTTTATTACTGCACCGAGGACGTGTTACGTATGGGAGGAGATTATAATGCTGCTAAATTTACTAAAGCTGCCAAGGTAAAGTGCTCTTAACAGAAACTGTTTCTAGTTCAAAACAGCTACTCTCCCGAAGCATTTTATTCTGAAAGTCTTGCAATAAAACTCTTCCTTTAAAGTCCTAAGTCCTTTTACCCTGAAATGAACTATCATGAGGCATCTCTTTTCTTCACCGGATTTTCTTTTCGAATATTTGTTTTAAAGCCCAGCATTAAAGTTGATTCTAGAGGGAATGGAACTCACAGTAGTCAAGTTCTAGCAGAGCTGCTGATAATGGCAAAATCCATGCTGCTTCCACCCCTTGCTGCTTTTTAAGAATTATTTTCTTGTTAGAAAAAGACACCTTTCCTTCCTTATCCCTTTTGTACCAGTTTCTCAGATGTTGCTCTTAACAGGAATCAGTCTAGGGACAGATTGAAGTAAGGCTACAACATAAAGCAGAGGAACATGATCTGCTTTGTCAGTGCCCTAAAAATAGGCTGTCTATTTTTCCATCACCAAAGAGTTTAAGTGCTTCTGAATAGTAATTTAACCATAAATGCCAAGTGTGGAACAAAATGTTTCAGAAAATACCAGTAAATGTGTGATCTGTCTTATTAGCAGTGCTGGGGAAGCTGTTATTTTGGAGTTTTCTAGCTTTTGGAATTAACAAAGCACCTTATTTAGTGGCGTTTTTTGTGTCTGAAGGCAGAAGCCATGTTGAAATCTTCTATTTTTTCTTTTCTTTTCTTTTCTTGCAGGATTATTGTGCCACTAAGTGGTCTGTCCTGCGGGAACGGTTTGACCGTGGTCTTTATGCATCACATGCTGATCTCCACAGATTGAAGTAAGCATTTGTGTTTGTACAGCAAATCCAGCCAGGCAGAATTGCCAGGGAGAGGTCATGTCCAAACGATCCACTTAATGAAATCATTGGAAGTGTGAATATAACCTTAAATATTGCAGCAGACTTAAAAAAAAAGCGCGGATAATTATGTCTCTATACATGCTCCCTGCTCCTCTGGGACACGTAAGTGCTGGCCTGACTTTATGTCACTCTTTCTATAGGTACCAGTGTTTTAAGTCTGCCTGGATGTATGAAGTATTTCACAGTGGCTTCTCTTTTCCTGAGAGTTATGGCAATTTGAAAACAGCTCTGCAGGTTTATGATAAAGAGGTGCAGTGGACCTTGGGAGCCATTCTCTATCGAACACGGTTTTTACCTTTAAGGTACAAGTTGTTTTCTCAAAGGTATGGAAGGAGCATTTAGGGTGAAAGGGCTTGTGAAGGGAAGAAGTGTGGTGAGAGCAAAGCAGCTGACAGATAGGAGGAGACAAGATGTTGTTTCTAGTGGATTATATATTGTGTATTCTACTGCGTATAGATGTTCTAGTGCATTTTATATATATATTCTAGGGCATTTGCCCAGAGAAGCTGTGGCTGCCCCATCCCTGGAGGGGTTCAAAGCCAGGTTGGATGGGGCTTGGAGCAACATGGTCTGGTAGGAGGTGTCCCTGCCCGGGGCAGGGGATTTGGAATGATCTTTAAGGTCCCTTCCAACTCTAACTGTTTCAGGATTTCATGTATAACCTCAGTACTTGTTTTAGGTAATACTTCAAAAAAAATTTCTACTAAAAAGGGCTCCATTTCCTGTGATAGGACAGTTTTTAGCTCAGAGGCAAAGTTTGATTTCCAACTTATGCCTGTTATCCCTTTAATTCTTTTCAGAGACATCCAGCAAGAAAACTTCCGTGGAAGTCACTCCCACTGGAGGAGCTTTTCCTTCGTTTACAATCACTATTTGTTTTTTGTTTGTTTTCTGATCGTGCTGCTCTCCATCTTGCTTTACCTGCTGAGGCTCCGGCGGATCCACAGGCGGATGCTGCGTAACAGCTCCTCTACTTCCCTCTGGATCGAGGAAGGCCTCCCACCACAGAAGATCGCAGGACCCTTATGAGATGCTGGGATGGAGAGATTTTATTGGACTTGCTACTCAAAAAGCCATTTTTGCCTCAGGGTTCCTCCTTTTTTGTCCCTTTAAACCTGAAGAAGCAGATTGCCTAGAGCATCTAATACAGCTGGGCTTTGGAAACATGGGAAAATGGGGTCAACTTGGCTTAGTCTCATTAGACATATCTGCCAAAAATTACTTTTTTTCTTTTTAAATATTGCACTTTTGTGTGTAGTGGGACGAGCAAAGACTCGTCACTAAATGAGCAACAGCAGCTTAAGCTATGTATGGTAAGAGAATGAGTGTGAATGCTCATCCTTTGGGTGAGATTGTGAAATCCCCTTTACTAGGATGAATGAGGACTGTTTTTATTTTCTTTTCCAGATTCCAGGATTGAGATCACTTGAATTCTGAATTGTCTCCTCAGTCAAAGAAAAGGAAGTGCAGGGTTTTCAAAAGCAGTAAGAAAACAACCTTTTAGGCTAGCTTCATCTGATTTTTATGTGACAGAAAGATCTGTTGCATCCAAGACTGTGCTTCCAAAAAACTGCTTAAATCAGTTTTGTTTCTCTGTGACAGATTCCCCTTTTGTCTTGGAAGCTCTGTCATTGTAGTGGCCAAAGGCACTATTTTTAATCCTGTTTCATAATCATTAGGAGATCTCCAGTAAAGTGAAGAGAACTGGAACATGCCTCAGCTTTTGTTTCTGCTAGAGTAGACATGCACAGTGTCTCTTTTTTGATTTCTTTTGAGTACTCTGTTAATTTATATTTTATTTAAAGCTGTTACATTTACTTGAAAGTAAATCTGTCCATGATTAAAAGTGGGATTTATATGAAATTTTGGTGTGGGGATGTTTCATTGCACAGCCGTGCTTCTGTTCTCGCTGTTTGTATCCAACTGGCAAAACTTTCTTCTCTTCTAGTAGGTGAGAATATGCTGGAAAACTGGATGCTGTTTTCAGTAGTGGAGAAGTAGGTGTATTGATACCACTTAAGGTGCAGTTTATTCCTCTAAAATTCTACTTTGAATTGTTTTCTTGCTTCCTTTCATTATGCTCCAAGCCCCCTCCAATCTGGCCTTGAACCCCTCCAGGTACGGGGCAGCCACAGCTTCATGGGGCAACCTGGGCCAGGGTCTCACCACCCTCACAGCCAAGAAGTTCTTCCCCTCTTTCAGGGTCAAACCCTTCCCCCTCACCCAAGGGCTCCCCTCCCTCATCACAAATCCCTCCCCAGCTTTTCTGTAGCCCCTTGAGGGACTGGAAGGGGCTCCAAGGTCTCCTCGGAGCCTTCTCTTCTCCAGGCTGAACCCCCCCAACTCTCTCAGCCTGTCAAATGCGAACACTTCACCAGCTGAGAGTCTGGTTTGTGTTTTGCTATTTTTTAAGCACCATCTGAGCCAGTGCTTAGATAAGACACCTCTCACTTCTGATATCTGGGACCGCGCTACAGACTTGTTGCACTTGTGAGGCTGATAATTCTTATCAAAAAGCTGACACTGCCAATTGTTCCAGCACCTGTGCTTCCTCTTGCTGAGATGCCTAAAACTGAGTGCGGAGCCTTTAATTGCATGAGTAGATAAAGCAGCCCCTTTGGACAAGGGCTGATGGTGGTGGTGGTGAAGTGGAGATGAATTATCAGCGTGTGGCTTGGCAAAATCCAGGTGGATGCCAAGCATTTCTAGGCAGAAGAGATAGTGTCTCAAACGCAGCAAAGAACAAAACAGTCTACAACACACCGTTAAAAATCTATAGGAGAATCATAAAGCCATGAAGAAGTTGAAGAAAGAATGTTTCAGACCTAAAATAGAATTTCCTTTTAGATGCTGCAGCATTTTCTTTAACACTTCATCCAAAACAGAGAAAGTTATTTTAATGCCTAACTTTAAACTTGCTTCTTTCATAGTATTGGAAGCCTATTTTTATTAAATAATGGTCAATCACAGAAAAAAAACCCACCATGACCTTGGTCTGAACTAAGGTGATAAACATTTTTGAGAGGAAAACGATTGTTTAAAGCTTTGTAATAAGTCAGGCTCGAACCAACTGCAGGGTTCTGACATTGCTTTCTTATCTTGTAGGCTGGACAAACTATGGCTGTGACAATGAAATGCGTGATTTCTGACCCCCAGAGCTTGAGAAGATTTTGAGTAGAACAAACTGCAACTGGCAAGTGTGGTGAATGCAGCAGGGACAGGTACAGCGCTGGGATAACGGGGATCAGGCTGGGGCTTGTGCTTACGTAAAGCGTCATGAGAGTCTGCTTTTGGGTTTACACACTGGTTTTTGAAATCACCTCACTGGGGAATGATCATAGTATGGTCAGAGTTGGAAGCGANTCTATGTCCTTTCTATGTTGAGGACTCCAGAGCTGGACACAGGACTCCAGGTGGGGTCTCACAAGCGCAGAGTAGAGGGGGAAAGAGGTTGGTTGTCCTTGGTCTGTACCTTTGGAAAAGAGTACAACACCCACCAATGATTCGGGACCTCTGGCTTCTGCTTCTTTCAGAAGGTGGCTGTAACGCTGTAACTGGGATGCACTTGGGTTTTGGGGATGGATGAGAGCAGGGTTTTGTCCTGAGAAAAGTGTCTTTTAGTAGAAAGGATGTGCAAAAGCGGTTTTGAGTACCAGCCTGACCATTAGGGTGCTGAGCTCATTCAGCCTGATTGATATCTGTGTGTGTGGGTTTGTGGTGTGCTCGGAAGCGACTGGAGCACCCTGCAGATCCTCCTGCTCCCATGGGTGCTGTGTGTGTCTGTGAGGCTAATGGACTGGGCTATGGGGTAGGACTGGGGCTGGGGAACAGCCAGCCCCTCCTGGGCACCTCTCTGGGGTGCTCCAAGTGCTGCTGATTAACGGGTAACGAGGCTTGGGGCCCTTCCTGTGAGGGCTTTGTGTGGGTTCATTCCACGTTAGCACTTGCTATATTGAGGCTGACAGACGCGCGGGTGCCTTTAATTGCTTTAAGAGCTTAAAGCCCACGAGGCATGGGAAGGAAGCAGAGATTTTTCAGAAGCAATCAGCTAAGTGCCAAACCTAAATGCCTGGATTTACAAGATTGCTGTGCTTTTTGGTGCTGGAACTGTCCTGTGGCAAGCTTTTCTGAATTCAGCTCTTTGCTTTGAAGATCTGGCTGTCGTGTCCTATTAATTAGAATCAAAGTGTGTATGTTTGTGGTGGGGTTTTGGGGTGGGGTTGTATTTTATTTTCTCCTTCCCTTCCATAGGGGTTTGTAGGACAGGGCAAGGGCTGTGGAAGAGGAGGAAGAAGCTTGTGACATCTCCTGAGGGAAGGCTAAAACCATATTATTCTCGCAGATCTTTTTGCAACTCGAGATGAAGGGAGGGGAAAAAAGAAAGGAAAGCTTTTCATCCCACCCCTGGACAAGCCTGCTTCAAAGAGACTGCACCGAGCACTGACATCAGGGGAAACCTGATTCCTTTAAGAGACTTAGCCATAACCTGTTTTCACTCAGTGCCTGTTCCTGCGCTCGGATTCCCAAATCACAATGGTAATGTTTATCTGTTTGTGTCAGTTTCTGCAGTAACATGCTTTATTTTTCTTTCTTTGGCTTCTCCTGTTCACCTTGTCCTTTCTCCAGGTCCATTAAGGCCAGGTAAGGCATGCAGAAAAGCACAGAGGGGAGGTGAGGGCACTGCTCTTTGACCTATCCTGGTGACCTGGAATGGACAGGAGAACAATACTGAAGCTTTTGGCTTCACGGCCTCTTAAATGCATCACTCTTCTTTTTGTCATTGTGTTTCTGTGTGTAGAAAATATCCAAAGCAATTAAGGCCAAAATGTGGCCCCTAATGGAAGAAGTAGTTGGGGAGACAAAAGTTTAGCCATGAGAAAGGTAAGGTGTGATGGAGAGGGTGAAAAAGGGATGAAGCTCCTCCAGGAACACCAGCCCTACAGAGGCAGCCCTGGAGCTTGTGGGAACAAAAAGGTTTTCTGTCCCTGTGGCACTTAGCGAAGGGGGCAGTCAGTAGGAGTGACTTGATGCCATGCCTGATCCAGGGCACCTTGTTCTTTCTTGTCCCATTGTTTCTTCCATTGTTGCTACTAAATAACGCATGAAACTCATTGAAAGCTGAAATGAGCCTGGTGAGGACTTGCTGTGTCCCTCTCCCTGGGCACCAGCCTCTGTGTCTGGAGTGTTTAGGGGACCTGGTCTTCACAGTTGTTTTTTCAGGTCACATTCCCTTTGTTTAAAGAAAGGGAGGACAACAATGACTTTCTTGCCTGCTTGTGCTTGAAGGTCTTTGGGTTGGTGGGACGTGGTGCTGGGAAATTGCTTGGGACTGGGTTAGCCATGTCTTCCAAGATGATGAGTGGTTTGTGTTGGTGGAGATGTTCTTTTTTATTTTAGAGCCCTGATCTTCAAAAGGGAGGGCTCGGCACTCTTGTACCAGGTGACACAAACACACTGAAGGGACAAACTGGCCCAGGTTGCCCAGAGAAGCTGTGCCTGCCCCATCGCTGGAGGGGCTCAAGACCAGGTTGGATGGGGCTTGGAGCAACCTGGTGTGGTGGGAGGTGTCCATGCCCAGGACAGGAGTTGGCACTGGATGGGCTTTAAGGTTCCTTCCAACCCAAGCCATTCTGTAATTCTATAATATCCAGATTTTTCTGAACTCCATATGCCTTCCAGGGTCCTGGAAATTACTAGCTTTACATTCCCTGCCACAAATAATGTGCAGGGCAGCATTTGAACCTACAGATTAGTCGACCTAGTGAGAGGTGTCCCTGCCCATGGCAGGGGGGTTGGAACTTGATGATCTTTAAGGTCCCTTCCAACTCTGACCATTCTATGATTGCAGACATTTTCTATTCCTAGGCCTTCTGTGCATGGCACTTTCCCAGCATTTCTCTCTTGCTGGTAACTCCAGTGGTGACTTGCAGATAAGGTTACAACAGTGCCAGGTTTTTTCCCATTAGGTGGGCTCTCTAGGTTGCCACGGCCAAATTTTGGCAGGGGTTTCAGGTAACTCCTTGGGCATTACCTGCTGTGAAAGCCGAGGGTCTTTAGCTCCTTGCTGATTGTGTAGGCAGGAAGGTGGAATCAGATCAAGGGTGGGAAATGCATCTCCTACGTAGCAGCCAATGTCCTGCCCCTGCAGTGAGTCCTCTTGCAAATTCAGCAACTGAAGTCTCTGTCCTTGAACTAACTGTTCAAGTTTCTGAGTAAGAACAGAACAGCTGGCAGAGACTGTCCTTGTTAGGACATGTTCTTTGGCCCGTCACAGTGAATCAGCACAAAAGACGTTAAAGCAGATGTTTCCAGAGCGCCTTTTAAGGATGAGGAGGGATTTGCTGTGTTTACCTGGGTGTAATGGAGACCAGCACGCTGTGTTCTTCATTCTGTTCTCTTCCTTCCCTCTTCTCCCTTTCACACAAAGCTTTTCCGTATCACAGCTAAATAAATCCTGAGTGGGAAGCTAGTTCTATCTGCTTGGTGCTCCTTTAGGGCCAGAAGTCCCTTCTCTTGTGATCCCTGGACGCAAAGTCAGGGCTTTGCAGAGGCTCTGCTGTTAGGAGGGGGACTCTTGCCATCTAGTGGGAGGTGATGGTAAGATCCAGGATCTCTGCATCCCTCAGGGTAAGATAAACTGCAATGCTCCTTCCCAGCTTTTTAATGAGTAATTTCACTGCCCGTGTGGGATTAGCTCCCACTGCTTTCCCACAGCATCGCCACTGCCTCGAATCAGTGAAGCTGGATCTCTCAAGCTCTCTTTATTTCTAGAAATCTCACTCTTTACACATTTTTATTTATTTAATTTTTTTTTTAGGGGCAAAGCTTTGTTCACACCCTTCTGGACTTATCTCTTGGGTGGCTGAGTTGCTCAGCGGGAATCTGTCAGGAGCCTGTAAGTACGGGGAGGGATGTCGGTGACCAGATACCCAATGTCACCTGTATTTTGTCAGGAGATTGCTCGGGGGAAGTTGCCTTTCAACAGCTGACTCCTCAAATCAGCGCTCAAAGACAGCCAGAATCTCTGAGAAATTGCTCTTGCAGATAGAGAATGAAAAGTAGTTGCAAAGTGCCTTGTGTTGGAGTATTCCATGGCTTAGGGAAACCAGAAGCTCGCATTCCAGTTGGGAGATTTCAATACTAACCGGCCTGCCCCCATCCCTTTCTTGAAAGGTTAAGGAGAGAAATGCGAGGAAGATCTGTGTGCTTTCCCTGTGTATGTGCTGCTCTGTTCAAACTGCCTGGGACTGAGAAGGAACAGCCACTGTCGGGTACAAGAACAGACATCTCTGAGCCCCTGTGCCTGCTGCAGAAATAGTTCTGCTGTGAGTATTTCATGGGTCTCCAGGTTTTCACCTACCTTGTGTGTAAGAGCCTCTTGTTTGCCCGGAGGTAGGCTCGGTTAATGGCTATTGAAGGTGTTTTGCTCTCTAGGAGAGGCTGAGGGAGCTGGGGGTGTTCAGCCTGGAGAAAAGGAGGCTGAGGGGAGACCTTCTGGCTCTCTCCCAACTCCCTGGAAGGAGGGTGTAGACCAGGTCGGTCTCTTCTCCCAAGTCACAGGCAATAGGACAAGAGGAAACGGCCTTATGTAGCACCAGGGGAGGTTCAGATTGGATATTAGGAACAATTTTTACATGGAAAGGTTTATGAAGCCTTGGAATATTCTGCCCAGAGCAGGTGTTGAGGCACCATCCCTGGAGGGATGTAAAAGCCAGGTTGACCTAGTGCTGAGAGACCTGAGTTAGTGATGGGTTTGATCAGAGCTGGGTTGATGGTTGGACTCAATGATCTTAAAGCTCCCTTCCAGCCCAGACAGTTCTATGATCCTATCAAACAGAGAGCTGGAAGGCATGGGTCTATTGCAGATCTCACATGAGCCTGATCTGCGCTTCTGTTTGGATGGGCCATTTGTGAAGAGCCAGAGATCTCATTTTGGAATGTTTTTGTAGAGCATCAAGCCTTTGTAGCTCACTGAGCTAACGGGAACAGTGAGACTGAGAAGTGATGAGGCTGCAGATCTGAGGGGGTGACTCTGCAAAGCATGGAAAATCAAGCGGGTGCTGGAAAGTATGTGTGATGTGGTCACTGTCTGCCCCGCGTTCAGCATAGATGAGAACACATGCAGGGGAGGAGAAAGAGAAATCTCAAAGGGTTGAATCTATTGCTTCCAGAAGATGAATCTCATTTTTCCAGCTTTGCTGACTGCGAAAGAGCTGTGTCAAGGGGTCCTTCCCTGAATGAAAGCAACGCAAGTTTGTGGTCCTTTCAGCAGCAACTAAGAGGACCCAGACAGCAAGGATGGGAGCCTGGAAGATCAGTTCAGTCACCACCACAACCCTGGTGTGGAAACTGTAGAAATTCCAGTAGGAATTAAACATATCACATGAATTAGTTTATGCTTTTATTGATGGGTGCATGGACCTACTTCTCCAGGATCGCTACTGTTTGTTAGCCATCCTTTGAGCTCAAAAGCAGGGTTATAGCTCCCCAATTACACTTAGCAGGAACTTTCCACTAGGGCCAATTGGTTTGAAAATTGCCACGTGTCCTTAACACTGTCGGGTCCTTCAGTTCTTTAGGTATCACCTGGATCATCTCTGTGCAGAGCAACCTTTCCAGAGCTTAACGTGTCTGCTCTGTGAGTCAAGGTGACCTGCGGCTCCAGAGAGTCTACAGGGTGAAACCACAAGGTTTGGGGAGGCAATGAGCCTTCCCTTTTTAAAAGAACTGAAAATTGGAGGCGAGAAATTATAGAACCTAATAGCGCGTGCCTAATTTTGGGGAGCATGGGCCATGACTGTAACTGACTTGGTCAAAACCCGTCTTGACTTGTCTGTCTGGCAAGGTGTGTCCTTCAGGCAGATGCAGAAGAAAACGTGTAAGTGAGGGACGTGGACCTGAAATGTTGGCCGTGTGTATGGCCGAGAGACCAATTCAGCTGTAACTGGTGCTTGCACGAGCGTTTTGCATGAAAATATCTGTTATTTATGGAGACACCGATGCAGAAAATCGGTGCTGCTGCCCACAAAGGTGCGTCTTTGCCCCTTTGTCAGAAGAAGCTGAAAGATTACTTCTGGGGAGAGGGGAAGATCTGGGGGGGCAGAGCTCTGCTTCCCTCCCAGTGAAGGGCAGCAAACTCCACAGACCCCCAAAGTGCAATAAGGCCCTGGTTAAGCAGGTTGAGAGGGGGTGAGATGGCTGGTGGGCCTGGCGAATTGTTTCCCTGGTCTGCTGTGTACATGATCAGATGATGCCAATGCAGTCCGTGCAGCATTGTTTTTCTTGTAGCCTATTAATTTTGAGAGGTTTTGTAGTTTATTTGGGGTTTTTTTGCTAGGTACTTTTCTTTTGGTCTTAACCAGCTGCAATATGAAGGGGGCAGCAAATTCCCTGAATCCAGTAGGTTACCTTGAAGAGCTTTGCCGAATTCCTGCAGATTTTTTTTTCTTTTTTTCTTTGGGTTTTTTGTGGTTTTTTTTTGCTTTATGCAACTGACAGACTCTTCCATCAGCTGGAAGCTTGCATGGCATTTGCTGCTTGTATCCTTACCCGACCCTGGCATTGGGCAAACATTCCTCCGGCAGGCTGTCATGTTTCTCCATGCCCCGATCAGCAGACGCTCACACATTCCTCCTTCTGGCCAAACTGCCTTCAGCTTCCTGCCAGTCTGAAATAGCTCCTGCTCCACCAAACTTCTGCCGGCACATGTTTTTGCCCCTGATGGTCCTGAGACACAGGGCTTGACCCACCAGGTGGTGCTCTGCTGATAGCCACCATGCTAACTGGGATTTTGCAGAATTTCACTTCTCTCCTGAGCATTCCTGCTACAGGAAAATTAGTGTGGACTAAAAATCCAGAATTGTGGACTAGTGGCTCCTGACCACTCCTGCTGGCATCCCTGGGAAGAAGAACCAGGTTCTATTTCAGTGGCAACCTGGGATTAAGTCCTAACATAGAATACTAGAACGGTCAGAGTTGGAAGGGACCTTCAAGATAATCCAGTTCCAAACCCTCTGCCCTGGGCAGGGACACCTCCCACCACACCAGGGTGCTCCAAGCCCCATCCAGCCTGGCCTTGAACCTCTCCAAGGATGGGGCAGCCACAGCGTCTCAGGGCAACCTGTTCCAGCGCTTCACCACCCTCACACCCAAGAAATTCTCCCAAAAATTGAACCCAAATCTCCCCTCTTTCAGTGTCAAACCCTTCCCCCTCGTCCTAGGGCTCCCCTCTCTCATCAAGAGTCCCTCCCCAGCTTCCCTGGAGCCCCTGGAGGGACTGGAAGGGGCCTTCTCTTCTCCAGGCTGAACCCCCCCAACTCTCTCAGCCTGTCCTCCCAGCAGAGGGGTTCCAGCCCTCCCGGCATCTGGGTGGCCCTGATGTTGGTGCCCAGTTTGGTGCAACAGCCCTTTCCAATTAGAGGTGGCATTGGAGGGTTGGGAAGCTTGGCAGGTCAGTGCCCGAGCAGCTGGGTCTAAGGATAAATGCTGCTTTTCCTGTGGCTGGGGGTGAGAAAATGGGATTATGGTCTGAGCAGGGCACAGGCAGACTTGGTGTGGGTAAACTGGGCTTAGGAAGCGATCCAAAGCCTGGGAAAAGGAAGAAGTCTGATGACAGATGTGTTCTTGGAGGCTTTGGTGTTGCGTTGCTGGAAATACATCCAGAGATTTGGATTAAGCGCTTGAGCTTTTCAAACTAATTAATAGAATTAATTTGAGAATTGATGTGAAACCAGGCAGGACTAACCTGGGAAAGTATTCTGTAGGCGTCTGTCTTGTGCTAGGGAAGGGCTTGCTGGAATACAAATATACTGAAATAAATGGGGATATCATAGAATCATTCATTTTGGAAAAGACCCTTGGGATCATCGAGTCCAACTATCTATGATATTCCTTCAAAAGTTTGCCTTTGGGAATACCTGATGTTTTTTCCATGCTGATAAACTTCCCGCTGCCTTGTTAGAATTAAAGAAAACCCTGAACGTAGATTTCAGTACCCAAGGTCAAAGCTGGTGAGAAAATGCATTCTTTGGGAAATGCTGACTCTTTGGAACGTCTTGCTGTCTAAAATGGGGTCAGAAGACAAAATTTGAAGGTCATTGTTGCAATAGAGATTTGAAAGGCACCGTTTTCTTGTTATTCTTATGGTTATAGAAAAAAATATTAATTGAATAGAATTGTATTGATACATTAAAAGCCTAAATGGAGAAGAAAAGGACAGTTTTAAAAACATAAATTCACCCACCCCGTAGTTGAAGTGATGCAGAAGTTTACAGTTGCCTCAGAATAATGTCTCATTGATTTAGTTCTTGTTGATAGAAGAACTGTTTTAATTAGCTCTGAGCGGCGATGCTGCTTCACTGCTGCTCTTCACACCACAGATGCTCTGAATTTTCCGACACAGCAGAGGTCAGGATTTTGGATTGGTCTGGGCTTTTTCCTTTTTTTTTTTTTTTTAATGAAGAATTGTTTTTGGTATCTGTTTAGGACATCAAGGAGTGTGGAGTAGCTCGTGCTGTGGGTCTAGGTGGTTTTTAAACACGTACTTTGGTTGGAGCCATTGTATTTTGGAGCTTGAAGAACACTGGGCAGCTGGAAAAGCAGTTGCTGGATGCTGAAGGGTTAAGGTGGGTGATACCCGAATAACTGGGGAGATGTTGGGCTGCAAACTCTCCAAACCACAGAGAGGGGTGTACGTTAAGGATGTTGTGCTATGGGACCCTGCAGCCCTCCGTATCTGGAGAGGGCTGAGCCCTGGGAGGCTCCGAGTCAAACTGGGGTGCTTAAAAATCACTCTCATCAGTCAGTGCACTGCTATTGATGCCATTCCCCATACTTGTTCGCCAGGAAAGCATTCATCTTCCAAATCCTCCTCCTTCCCTGCAACTCTGGCTAGATTTCTCCTCCTCCCCTCCCCATTTCATCTCTGTTTGCAGCCCTTCTGCTCGAATTACAAGACAAACCCATGATATCACCCGCTCTGAGCTGAGGCTGAAGGGGCTGGGTCTGGGGAGGGGTTTGCTTGCCTAAGTCTAGTGAAATTTGCCAGGAAGCAGCGGCTTTCTCGCAGCATTATTTCTCTGGCAGCGGGATATCTTTCCAGCTCAGAGGGGACAGCTCAGCCCAGAAGAAAGAACTTCATGAAGCGCGACAAGACAGAGGTCCCCCCCAGCACAGCCTACCACTAACTCCAAGGTAAACGCCATCTCGCCCGGGCTGGGAGCCACGAGAGTGGCTTTATTCCTAGAGGTGAAGGGGCTGATTAATGAGTTTAAGCATTTCTAACCTTCTCTTGCTTCGGGGCTGAGTTTGCATCTTGCCTTTTCTCTTGAAGGTGTTTTCTTTCTCCCCTCCTCACTCTGTACCGAAGTACGATGTTTAGAAATAACGGACTGGGGAGAGGGGAAGAAGGCAGAAGTTTCTTCTGATTCCTGTCCCCCGAGATTTGGGTTTGGCAGGAGTGGAATATTCAGTGTCACTTTGCAAATATGTTGTGACCAAGTTAAAGACTTTCTCCCCTTCCTTGCTCCCAGGCAGGCAGAGATGAAATAAAAAAGACGTCTTGCAAACTGTTTACAAGTTCAGGCATCGCGTATTCTTCAATATTAGTAAAATGTGCTCAAGTTAGACCAGAAAACTACAGTGCATGCCAGCCACATGGTGTAAACGTTACCAGCTAAACTTCAGAAGCGGTTTAAGTGCTTCTCTCTGAATAACCGGGCTCTTTCAGAAGAAAAAGATTCAGTGCAGATGTTTCTCGTTGGCAGAAGGTGTGGAAAAAAAAAAAAAAAAGGTTATATCTTTAGTTAAGAAACTTTTCTGCTGTCACTGCTTGGCATTCCCAGCCCTGTGCAAAGCTGCCCTCAGCCCTCCAGGCTGCTTTATCCCACAGCAATGAGTCGCTTTGAGGATGACTCCGGGATGGGCAGAGGTATCCACCTGGGAAAAGCTGCAGTGCAGAAGCTTGGGATGTTTCTCTCTGGAATGAATTTAGGCCAGGAATGAATTCTGACTCCTCAGCACGTGCACAAATAACACTGCCGCCTTTTAGATTAAGTTTTGGTGTTTAATTTAAACAGATGGTAGCAGGGATGGCGAGGGCTGAGGGGGGTGGGAAAAAACTTATCTAAAGATCAAGGTAGTTCAGAAGATTGTAGAGAAATATCCTAGTTTAGTGATCTGGGAGCGTAATAGGAAAACTATTCAGCATCTCTGTATAATCAACCCATAAAGCTGACATCGCAGTGCTTTCAAGTTTGTACTGAATCGGGCTGAAAAGAATTGCTTTGGGGTTTCTCCTTGCCAGTTTCATTTCGTCTGTATTGAACCACCCACAGTGGTGGAATTTCCTTGATTGGAAGCTAGAGAGCAGTTTGAAAACATAAAATGAAATATTAACCTGAACGAATAGCGAGACGTATCGGGAGAACCCACGTCTTCAGCCTGAAGTGCTGGGGGCTTGTTGCTGCAGGAAGGAATTTGACGTCACCTTAGTTGTAAGGGCAGGATGATGTTGGAAAACACCCCCAAAAATGGGTTACAGTAGGAAGTTTAAGACCTCAGCCAGGTGGTGATGGGGCTCAGGACAGCTCTGAGCCTGTCTGTTCTCCAGTCACACCCAGTGTGGAATAGGAGTGCGCGGACCAGGTCTTTAGAAAAACCTTCAAGAAAGTTTTAGGAGCTCGGCAAAGCCACCAGGGTTGAGAGGGGGTGTTGGTGATGTAGTAGAGGATGATGGCTTTGTCTTCGGCAGGGTGATTGAATAGAGAAGCCATGAATTTGCTGAAAGTGTTGTCTTTTTGCAAGTTAAGCAGAGACCCCAAAATATGTCCCTAATAATTCGGGGTATCCTTCAACAGTTTGACCCCCACGTTCGTTGTCTTTACCTTGCTCTACCACTGACTTCCCTTCTCTTCTTTCTGTTGCTTATTTTGATGTTTATTTTAAACTTCTCTTCTTTTCTCCTCCCAACATGACATTCTTGGTGCTGTTTAAAAGCCCTTTCTTAGAGGTGGCAGCTCTGGTGGATGGAGTTGGTTTGCAAAGCACTTTGTGAGATCCTCTGGGAGCATCTGTGGTGTGTACATGCGTGTAGATACACTTTTACTGGGAATGTCTGTGAATATACACATTGAGGAGGAAAGTTCCCCCTGAACGTGTCAGCTCTGGGACCTTTTGTAGGGTCTGTCTTCGTGAGTTAATTTTGTACGTCATGAACTGACAGTGTTTCATGAAAGGAGAAGTTGAATCCTATCGTTCTGGTCACCGCTGCTGGTTTTACTAAGTACAAATGGATTTTGTGGCCATGTAATCGCATTTGCTGGCTGCAAATTAAAGAATTTATACTCCTAGGTTCAAAAAAAATCCCGTTTTCTGTTTAATTGTCTTGGAAGTGTATTTGGGAGTAAGTTCTGTTTCCTATTAAGAGCGCAGCCCAAGGTCTGTGGAACAGGCAGCTGGTGCTGGCCAGGAGCCCGAGCGTTGTCGTGATTCACATCTCTATTCGTCTTCGTTCTCCAACACCAGGCAAAGGGGAAGGAGAGGGAAAATAAAGAACTTCCCCAAACGAAGCATATTTGAGTTGCAACTGTGACATGGAGAGAAGATGCTGTGTGTGTCCATCTGATCCCAAGGCAAGCTCTTTGCCCTCTAAGAGCGCATCAGAGGGCTAAAACTGAAGGCAAACGTGAGCTGCTTCAGCTGAAGAAGTAGATCTGAGAAGAAGCCAGAGCCTGGATTTGGGAGCTGTAAGAACCGTTCAGCTGAGCCCGTTCGTGATCACGGATTTGGGTGATTTGCCCTGCAAAAATTGCTGGGTCTGTGCAACTTCAGAAAGCGGCATGATTCTGAACATTTGGATCTCATAGACCTAATCAGATAATGACGTGAAGGGCTTGGGTTGGGCAACTTGCACGAACACTCATTTGTCTGTTGTTAGACTCGTAGCTGTCTTTTAAAAGACAACACGAGCAAAGTGCCTTTTCTTTCCTACTCCCCTAATTAGTGTGTTTGTCCATCGGAGCTGCTCTTCTCCTGTTTAGCTTCAGTAACAAGCGATGGGAAGCAATAGACATTCCTGGGCTATAGATGTCTCCTTTTTCCTGTCTGTTCAAAGAGCTGTCTGTTGGAGTTTAGCATCACCAACTGGCAAACACTCCAAACTTTTCTGCTCCAGGTAGGAAGCTTTTTTTTTTTGGGGGGGGAGGGGAGGGGAATAGGTATATTTGTACGTGAAGCAGAGGCCAGAAGGTTCTTTAGTAGTTACTAAAGAATGTTGTTTCTCTCTCGAGTGGGATCTTGTGGTTTGTAAAGTCATGGAAAGTCTGTAATTTTGGAATCTGTGAGTTTTAGTGGCTGTGGGAGGACAAACTGGGATTTTGCTCTCTGTCCCTGCAGCATCCCGACAGACAGCAAATTGCATTTGGTCGCTTCCCTGATGTGAAAAACTGTTGAATTTACTGCTGGTTGCCCTTGGCCGGTTTGCAATAATGTGAAATTTGCTTTCTCTCCCGGCTCCCTGGCAGCAGGTTTTGGTTCCTGACCACCAACAGCTCTGTGGAGTGACTTATGAAAGCCCTACACTAATCCCAGAGCTCCAGGAGCCTGAGTGAAAGGGATGAGCAAGTGGCTTTGGTTCTTTTCTCCTCAACTGTGAAGAGAAATGTGGAGGAAATGAGTTCCTTGGAGTGATCACTAGTGGGTGATATCACCGTCCTTTTGGCTCACAAAACCTGCAGCTTTGTAACATAGCAAAAGCTGTCCTGAAATGATCTCTGCCATCCTGCTTGTTCCAGGCTCTGTCTTGAATCCTGTACAGTATTTTAGTGGAAAAAAATAATAATTTACTTTTGGTTTAGATGTCCCCTCAAGTGTTTTGGCTTCCTTCAGTCATTCCACTTCCACCTTCAGCATGCTCTTTGGATTGCCTTGGTTGGTGTTGCTTCTCCTGGAAGTGGCTGGGTAGTGACACCGGAAGAGGTTTGGTGGCCCATCGGGATGGCATCTCAGCCCTGAGAGAAGAGAATAGACCTTGGAGCCCCTTCCAGTCCCTCAAGGGGCTCCAGAAAAGCTGGGGAGGGACTCTTGATGGGGGGAGGGCAGCCTTTGGACGAGGGGGAAGGGTTTGATCCTGAAAGAGGAGAGATTGAGATGAGATCTGGGGAAGAACTTCTTTGCTGTGAGCGTGGTGAGACCCTGGAACAGGTTGCCCAGAGAAGCTGTGGCTGCCCCATCCCTGGAGGGGTTCAAGGCCAGGCTGGATGGGGCTTGGAGCACCCTGGTGTGGTGGGAGGTGCCCCTACCCAGGGCAAGGGGGTTGGAACTTGATGATCTTTAAGGTCCCTTCCAATCTGACCCATTCCATGGTTTTATGGTTATGATCAATGAGATTTAATCTATGAAAGCATTGGCCGTAGTGCCAGCAGTGGTGCTGAGTCTCTTGGAACAGCGGGAGAACGCATCCAAGCTCTCACCCAAGTGAGTGGTCACATTTCTATTCTCTTTCATGGTACTGGAGTGTGTCCCAGTGGGACTTGCCCTGGTGCTGGCTGAAGAACAGCTCTAGCGGCGGTGGGACTCCTGCCCCATGGCCATGAGGGTGCCTGAGGAATGCTGTTTGGGCGACAGGGCATGGAATTGGAATCCCAGAGGCATGCGATTTGGGCATTACTGTTTCAAGTGGCTGACTACCAAGTGTTCGGTGCTCCTGGCCGAGACCCAGGCGTGCCAGCAGTGGTCACAACGCTAATTGCCTCTTCCTCCTGATGGATGCCAAGCCCAACAGAGCGTTGCTGGATCTCCAGTCACAAATAAACCATTCCGGGCTTTCCTTTTGTTGTCTGGATGAGGATGGGAGCAGGAAAGCTAGAGCTTCTGGTTTTGTCAGAGCTGATTTATTGTTTGGATGATTTGGTGAAACTTAAAATGGGATCCTTGTTGGTAGGAGCAAATTTTGATTTGGGAAGATGAACAGCCTGTTAGTTTCACTTGGTGAATTCTCTGGAGAAGTAAAAGCTTGGTATTATTTTGAAAATAGGCTGTTGCACACTTGCCTTTAGGCCCCGGTCCGACTGCTCCCCTTCAGGGCTTAAGACTGGTGTCCTGAAAAGGGCTGAGTCAGCAGCTCGCAGGACATGCCTTAAAGCCTTAAATGACATGTTAATGTGATGATGGAGAATCGTCGTATGGCCTGGAGTACAGGATGGGGAGCCAGGAATCCTGGAGTATTTTTCTGGCTTCTCCACTGCCTTGATTCAATAGGTTTTTAATCTTGCGTCTTGGATTCCTTTGAATGGGGAGACCAAAATATATACTTTAAAGATTACATCATTATTGATAGGTCTGGAGGCTGTTAAAGAGAGGATGTGAGGGGAGGAATGAGCCCCACGATAAAGGGAATAGCCAGCACAACCCAAACAAACCCAAGCCTGGATCGCTTCTAGGGGAGTTCAGCCTGTGCAGCTTTCTTTGCAACTTGGGGGGAAAAAGTGCATCCACGTCTCGGTCACGGCAGCAGAGGAGTGGGGTTTACTTAAAATATTTTCCTTATTAAATTTTATCGAGAGTTATAACGATGCCACTATGAATTTGTGCATGGAGTTGGCTCCTCTTGGATAGTGCTCTGGAGTCTGGGTGAATCCCCAGTGCTCTTGCTGAAGAGGGGTGATGGTTTTTGGTATCAATGCACTAAAACTGTCTGGCAGTTAAGGAGAGAGATTTCAGGAGGAGCCAGGGAAGAATAAACCCAGGACTCGCGTGGCTGTTTGTGCTGTGGAGTGAAGGAATTGGTGTAAAATTTTCTGTGCCGCTTCATCAATCCTCTAGACCAGTCCTCTGCTGGTCTGGTTACTGGTTGTGGCTTGTCTTTGCCTCCTAAAGAAAACTGCCCTGCGTGGTATGGATGGATGCCTCTGCCAGAAGATGCCTGAGCCTCTCCAGTGCCATAATTCCCTGTTTTCCCCTCAAACCATCTTCACAGGAGACACAAAACCCCAAGCCCTTTTAGGTACTGCAGTGCTGGGTGCCTTCCCTGGATGCTGCTGGTCCCACAGGGCTCCTGAAGTTTCCCCATTGTACCTGAGCTGCTGTTTCATGTGGAAATCCTAAAAATACATGTTCAAATTCCACTGGATTTTGCTTTTCCTGACGCTGTGACTTGGGCTGAATAGTTTTCTCTGAAGCACCTCAGTAAACAAGCCCTCTTGGTCTGGGAGGTTTTATTTCTGGGGCGATGCAAACACTGTGAAGGCTTTGTCTCTTGATGGTTGAGTTTGCAACTGTTTAGAAGCCAGGAGGTAACGTGACCTGAAGGGAGAGCGGGCTGTGGTTGCTGGTACACACTGCAGGGCTGTCTCCCAAAGTGTATGAAATCCCTGCTCTTCTTATCCGAGGAAGAATTCCACTGTAATTCACTTCTACAGATGGAATAGGACCAGAAGAGAGATTTCGGAATGGTTCTCCAGCACCTTCCCCTGGTATTCCCGGTCCTCCCAGGATCCTGACAAAGATGAGAGACGATGCTCTACGACCTGAGGACAAAATGCGTGTGCCCGGAGTCGTTTTCTGCAGCGGAGGTTTGGGATCGTGTTCGTTGGGAAAATTCCTTTTGCCTGGTCAGGCTTCCCTCTGTGGAGCAGGGGGCTCTTCGGTGGCCTTATTCCCCTTTCACCAGATTTTAGGGTATTTTTCAGGGTTTTTTCCGGTTTTTTGTGTTTTTTTTTTCAGTTCTAGGGCAAATGGTGTTTTTTCTTAGTCTTGCCTGACTCTGAAGTCTCTAAACTTTTGGGGAACAAAAGGAAAACCTCCTGCAGATGCTTTTTGGGGCGTCTGACTCCGCCAGGCTTTGCCAAGAGTGAAAATCACGCCAATTATATCTATTATAATTTAAATTAGTACCTCCCTGACTAATCTTGGTATCAATTAAAGTAACCTGGAAGTCTGTTGTGACCCCCCCTTGCTCCCCGGGGCTGCTCATGGACCGTGAGGTCTCCCAGTGCTGGGCACTTGATTTTATTTTATTTTTTTTTGAAAGGCTCTGGCATCTCGCAGGGGTCTGTCTGCTTTATTAATTAACGCTTCAGGGAGCACCGCTCTCAGCTGGTAACGATTACATCCCACCTCCCGATGGTTTTCCCCAAACTGTTGTGTCTTTTGGCTCAAGTCCTTCAGTGAAATGACTCGAGAGCTTTGGTTTGAATAGAAAGCAACCCTGGAAACTGGTGGTGTACAGGTTTTTAGATGTTCTTTGGCCTCTGATCGCGAAAGACCCCCCCTGTTAACCTGCTGCAGAGCTGGTGGTTGTTTGCCTTGGCATGAGGAGGGATGCGTGAAACATAACGACCTGCTGCTTCCGTGCTGTTTGTCCATTCTTTTCTCCTGTAAAAATATCCTTACAGAGTATAAAATCATAGAATGGTCAGAGTTGGAAGGGACCTTAAAGATCATCCAGTTCCAACCCCCCTGCCCTGGGCAGGGACACCTCCCACCACACCAGGTTGCTCCAAGCCCCATCCAGCCTGGCCTTGAATACCTCCAGGGATGGGGCAGCCTCAGCTTCTCTGGGCAACCTGTTCCAGTGCCTCACCACCTTCACACCAAAGAATTTCTTCCTAATATCCAATCTAAATCTCCCCTCTTCCAATTTAAACCCTTCCCCATTTTCCTGTCCCTCCACTCCCTGACCAAGAGTCCCTCTCCAGCTCTCCTGGAGCTCCCTTCAGATCCTGGAAGGCTGCTCCAACATCCCACCGGAGCCTTCTCTTCTCCAGGCTGAACAGCCCCAGCTCCCTCAGCCTGTCTTCATAGTACAAAAAATCATACTATTTGAGTTTTCTGAAGTATTGCGAACCAAAGCTGTAACCTCGAGTGGAATTTGGCACATTCTGTTAATTACGCTGACGAGCCTTCTCATCTCTTGAGGGCTGGAGGTCCCTCAGCTCTTGACCGTGAGGCTGCTCACCAGGCATTATCTGCCTCGGCTGCCTCAAATATCCTTAGTTTGGCCGCCTTCTGATCTGCTAGAGCATCCCGAGGCTTCAGGAGGTCCCAGCGATACATAAACAGAACAGTGTGCCTGCAGGACAGCCATGGGAACGCTGGAATGACTCATTTGGGAACCCAACTCTCTAGCTTTTCAGCTCAGTCAGGGCCCCGCTGTCCCTCATCTTAGTTTTCAGAGGGAGATATTTTGGGGCCTGGCTTAGTTTTTGGTGAGTATTTGCAGAGGCAATTCATGCGGTAGCAAGGAACAGCAGCCACATAAAACCGAAGTAGGTCAAAACAGATGTTTAAAGGAGATTAGAACTGAAAACCAGATTTTTTTGGAAGACCACTAGGCTTCAAGTCAGACACCCCCCTTTCAGTATCTTTTCTTTTTTTCCTTTATAACTAACACATGTTATTCTTCTCTGTTACAATCTGACTTAAGGGGGTTACTCGAATCTTTTTCTGCTCTTCCTGATGATTGCTCTGCCAGTGTGTTGTTCCTTTGGGCTAGAAACCATCTTGCATCTATGAAAAATGTTGGAAGAAGTTTGTTTTGAAATCGGCGCTGGTTGGTATTGAATTCAGGCGTCTCTGACTCGGACTAAGGTGCCTCCACTCAAGAGCCTTTTATTTGTACAGAACGTATGCATCCTGTCCCCTGGACTGCATTTGCTTTGGGAAATCCCCTTTGGCTGCTGGAGGGGAGCAGCCTTGGGAAAGAATTTGTATTTCCTTCCTCTCTTCCCCTCCGAATCTCTCTGAGGTGGGGCAGGACTTTATTTTATTCCTCTCTTTATTTCCTCTCATCTCCTGACCTGCAAAACAATTGAAAAATACCTTGTTTGCGTAGCAGTAGTTCTCTGAGTAACTGCTGGACGTGTACAAATCTCAATCTTGTGAGACTAATGTGAAAGTATGCGGCTCCTGGAAATCAAATGTTTCTTTTCCAAGGATTATTTGCTGTGTGTTCCACCTCTCCCTTGTTTAGTTGTTGTAAACTGTTGTAAACTCTCTTCTTGCTTTTCCTGTTTCTTTCCCTGATATCCAGTGTTAGACTTGTAACCCATATGCTTTGCACTTCATTTGTCTATTCCTTAGGCAAATGCTTTTCATCCCCAGGTCTCAAAGCAGTTCAGTAGGAAGCTTGTGATCAGCAGCCCTGTTTAACACAAGGGGAAACTGAGGCTCAAGGGAGTCCCTGGAGCCTTCTCTTCTCCAGGCTGAACCCCCCGAACTCTCTCAGCCTGTCCGCCCAAGCAGAGGGGCTCCAGTCCTCCCAGCATCTTCATGGTCACAAAACTGAGGTTTGAACTGATGTCTCTTGAATTTCAGGCTAATTACCTGGGATTCGATACCTCTCCTCATTAAGCAGCTTGAAAGGCTGGTTGATGTGTTTGGCTGTGTCTTCATACGAGTTTGTGATCCTCTGGTCGTTTTTTAGGGATAGCTGAGACCTAGCAAAACCACTGGAGTAGTTTAGCTTCTAGACATCTGCTTTTGGAGCCTAGTCTTTCCCCTTCTCCCTCCCCTTTGGTGGTTGCCAGGAAATAATGGAGCACTAAAGGGCTCGGGAGATGTTTTATTTCCCCACTACTCTCTGGCGTTGCTTCATTTGGAAGCTATTCAGCCATCAACCCTCACGTGCGTTCTTCGACCATGCCATGTGCTGGGTGCCTGAGTGAAGGCTGGGAAAAAACGACCAGGGTTGAAATTCTGCACAGCATCTGGCTGAAATTCCTCTTGTGAGTCAAAAAGTTGCTGGTTCATCCCTTAAATGACCTTAAATTTCTTTAAGGCTGTAGCTCTTGTGTGACAAATAAGTCCCTGTGCAAACTTGGCAACCAAATACTGGAGCCCATTAGCCACAGCTCCGTGGGACAGAGGAGGTTAGCCAAGGCTACTCCTGCAAAGTGTCTGGGAACAGGAACGTTTGACGATTCTCTGCAGGTGAAACCATGTCTGCAGGTCACAGAAATAAGTCTTCTGTCATCGTATGGGGAAAACAGACTTCAATATAAATATCTTGTTTCTGACTGTATTATAATACATTTCCTTACCCTTCTGATTTTTCCCTGTTGAAGTGATGGGTTTGGCGTCTTTATTGAAGGAGGTGCAGGAGAAAAATGGTTCAGTTCTGTCCTGGTAGGATTTGAACCACGGATGGCTGTAGCTTGCAAGGCTCACTGGTTTCACAGAGAAATTAGGAAAGTCAATTGTTAACCCTTGTGACCTGTAGAATTTTGCCCTGGAAAAAGTATTTTCCAGCTCAAGCTACTTAGCAAGTTGGCTGAAAACTTAGAAGTGGTTCTCATGAGGGGGTGGGTAGATCATCAGCTTGTTCTTCCATCCCCCAAGAAGGAATTTACTTGACTGTAGTATTTCCGAACGATGTTGAACATCATCTTTTTCCGTAGCTTTCTCCCCAGCTGAAGCAAGAGATGTGAAGTCCACGCTGTTACCAAACCTTACTCAAAGTTTCCTTTCCTTTCAGGACAGCCCCGCCGTACTCACCTGCACTGACTGGCAGAGGACTTGGCTCTGAGAACTGTGGGCACCGAAAATGGCAAGATCCCTGGGTTTTACCCATAACCACTGTTTCTTCGTGCTGTTCTTCATCTCCCTGAGCCCACTGGGCTTTGCCCAGTATGAACACTGGCCCTACCTCCCCGGTTACCCTGAGCCACCCCCTCAAGTGTACCAGCCCCCTCAGAGGCCGGCAAACGTTCCCAAAATCCAACTGCGGCTTGCAGGGCAGAAGAGAAAACACAACGAAGGCAGAGTGGAGGTGTTTTACAGTGGGGAGTGGGGCACGGTCTGCGACGATGACTTCTCCATCCACGCTGCCCACGTGGTCTGCAGGGAGCTGGGCTACGTGGAGGCGGTGTCGTGGCTACCCAGCTCCAAGTATGGAAAAGGGGAAGGTAAGTCAACTCCAGAGCAGTGGAATTGTCTTGCTGCCTCTCCAACCCCCGATAATTACTGACTTGTTGATCAAGTTTAACATATAGTGGTATTTTCTGCAAATGTAACTGAAATACCTTCCTGATGAATAGCTTCCTCTTTATTCACAGTATGGTTTGGGTTGGAAGGGACCTTAAAGCTTATTGTGTCCCACCCCCTGCCCCGGGCAGGGACACCTCCACCACACCAGGTTGCTCCAAGCCCCCTCCAACCTGGCCTTGAACCCCTCCAGGGATGGGGCAACCACAGGTTCTCTGGGGCAACCTGTTCCAGGGTCTCACCACCCTCACTGCCAAGTTTTTCCCCAGATCTCATCTCAATCTCCCTTCTTTCAGGGTCAAACCCTTCCCCATTTTCCTAGGGCTCCCCTCCCTCATCAAGAGTCCCTCCTCATCTCTTGAATCAGAGTCTCTTTAGATTAAACATCATCTTTGTAGCCCATTGGTGTCCCCTCTCCAGCAGTTCCCTGTCCTTCTGGAACTGGGGAGCCCAGAACTGGACCCAGTGCTCCAGATGTGTCATCACCAGGGCAGAGCAGGAGGATGACTGGTCACTCTCTTCCTGATGCCCCCCAGGATGTCATTGGCCTTCTTGGCCACCAGGACCCATTGCTGGCTCATGGGCATCCTGTTGTCCACCAGGACTCCTGGGGTTTTTTCCTCAGATTGTCCACGTTGGACGTGTGGACAATTACGGATTGTACCTTATTGCATCTCATTCCCAAATACATGCTCAAAAAAGACTTTGAAAGGTGAATGTTTGTTTTACAGCAACGGATTCTTAAAATCCCAAGGCTCGAGAGAGAAAAGCACGGTAATAGTGTGTAACTCAGAAGATGTAATTGTATTGTTTTGACGTGCTGTTAGTTAAATGTTGACCTACGGAGAATTTCTTGGGCAAACACTGTAGCCTGGCACGCTGGGGGTGGAACCCGCAGACGGATTATTTCCACTGCAGCGGGGATGAACGTGCTGGGTGCCTGTTACTTAGCGCTGCTCGTTAGCGCTCACACCTATAAACTGGCCCGTAAAAAAACAAGGGAAGGCTCTAACAGCGACTCGACTGAAACGCGAAACCTTGAATGTTGTCCCAACCTGTGGATTTTGGCTCTTGGGGCCGAGTAGGAGATTTCCGAGCAAGAAAGAGGCCGTGACATTTGAAAACAACCCAAAAACTGATTGCCGCGGGATTTAACAAGCCTTCTCTCCACGCCGGGTAAATCCTGGGGCAGAGAAGGCTGTGCAGGGGGGATCGTGATTCCTTCAAACTGCAAATCCGTGCTTTGCAGGAGCTCTTTCTGCTTTTCTGTTGGGAAGCGTGGCGGGGGCTGACAGCTCCATCCTCCAGTAATTAACCAAGGGAAGTCATTTGGGTGCTGGAACGAAGCTGAGCCAGCCAAGGGAAACAGCTACGGAATCTCCTTGGGGCTCTGAAGGTCAGACAGTCCTTTCTGTCCAAGGGACGTGTTATTCTTCAGGCAAGCAAAGCATTTGGGATCCTAAAATATGGAAGTTTACCCCCTGCAGTTTAAGGGGGTAAATCTCAGGGGAGTGGCATGTGGCCAGCGAGCTTCCAAAGGGAAAACAAGCACTTTGAGAAGATGAATCTCAGAGATACTGTTGGGTCTTTTACTCTTGGCAGCTCCTGAGGAAACATGACCTAAAGCTTGGAGGTGACACTGATTTTTTTTTTTTACCTGCTCATCTTAGAAGTGAGTTCTGAGAGACCTAATTTTTTAAAAATACAATATGTGTATGCATATGCGTGTGCTTGTTCATGTGCACCTGCTTTTTTTTTTTGGCTGGAGGGAAAGTGGTAATTACAGTCTGGAAACTGGATCTGGGAATTTGTTTTCAAAGAGCACCCAAGTAACAGGCGGTTCCAACCAATGGCAGTTTGTGAAAGCTTTTGCAAAAATCTGCTTTTAAAAGGTTAGGGTGTTTAATCAAAACTTTGAGCTGTCTCCTGGAAGAGATTTAGTGAGGATTTGATAAATGAGAAATGATGTAAAGGTAATTTGGAAGGACTGAATTGGTGAATGTGATTAGGGGGCAGAGTCTCATCAACCAAATCGAGGGGACCCGGTGACACTGCGTGCTCTCAAGTGGCTGTCATCAGCAGAGGTAGGTTATTGCTGCAGATCTGTGTCAGGCTGGGGGTATTTTTTTATTACCATGCAGATAAAGGGAAGGGAAAGCTGTGGGGCAGAACTGTTTCCAGTTGGTAAGTACTTGAGGTGGATCATTGATGGTCCTTAGCTGGTTTATTCAAGCTTATTTTAGCCGTTATCTCCTCCCCTGACATTATAAGAGCAGAGCAGCCTTGCTTTCCTACCAGTTATCAGGGTTTTATCCTCTTTTTCAGAGGTTTCTCCTCTTTGTGAGTCTCAGTTCTGTTTTCTTTCCCCTTCAGGGAAAATTTGGATGGACAATGTCCACTGTAACGGGAAGGAGACCACCCTGGCAGCTTGCACTTCCAACGGCTGGGGCGTGACGGACTGCAAACACACAGAGGACGTGGGAGTAGTCTGCAGTGAAAAGAGAATCCCTGGCTTCAAGTTTGACAACTCGTTGCTTAACCAAATCGAGGTAAACGTGCTTCAAATTTAAGATCCAGAACCTTCTAGGGGACAGGAGTGTCCTTCCTTGCACAGCCCTTGTTGTGGGTTATCCCAGCTGCATACCATGGTTAAGGCAAACTCTTGGCTGTGCTTTTAGATGCTGGCCAAAGATGCAACTTCCAGGTGGTTGTGTGTGTAATGAGAACTTGAAGGGGTTTTTTATAGCAACGAGGAAAAAAAAATACACTGCTCCTGTTCCACAATCACTTTGCAGGGTTGAAAACTGGTTTATTCTATTCCTAAGAATGAATGTAGAGGGGCGGGATGTGTGCTGTGCTCCTAGACCTTACACCTGGGTGACTTTGTTGGCTCATAGCACTGAATTACTGCCTTTTTTTTGTCCTGTCCCCTCCCTTTCAGTACTGGGGACAATTTGGAGGTGTCAACCGTGGCTTGAAATGGGTGGATTTATAAGGAAAGATAGCGAGAGATTTTTGCGTGGTTTGGCTGAGCAATGACGAAATAACCATGATAACAGTGCGGAAATATTTGTGGCGATGGGGGATTAGTACTGGAAGTGATGGAAGGGAGGAAAATGTGGGCTGGTCACTTGGGAAAAGTGGATTGTGACTGGGTTAGACTGGTAGTCTAGACTGGGCTGAGGTTGAGACTCTTGGGGAGATGACAGAAGCAAAAGGCTCGAGTCGCCTTCCAGTGGGCTGGTTAGATTTCTGGGGAGTGAAGAGCTGGGGGACTGCAGGACTGGAAAGAAGTTGGGCTAAGCTCTTCAAATTAAAAAAGTGGGAGTTTTCCTTCGGTTTTTCGGGTTGGAAAGTATTTGTTGTGACTCAGCTGACATCTCCCGGGTTTGGGATGCTCGGGTGTTTCAGTAAGTGAATTCAGTGGTTGCCCTTGGTCAAAATTTATCAAAAGAGCCTGTCCAGTGACCACAGTCAAATCTTATTTTAAGCAGGGAGGGAATCCAGGATGTATCTTACCACAGTGTGGTTTCCACGGCTGAGCTTTGGCTTTGTTCGTGATCTGAAACAGCAGATACAGCCGCCTTGATCACTTCACAGCAAAATCATTCTAGCAGTTCCATCACAGACGCTGATTTAGAAGGGGTCTCCCAGCATATTCTTCCATGGCGGGCTCCTGTGCAAGGGTGGGGATGTAGAGGGTAGGAGAGCTGAAATTCTCTTCTTTGCTTCACGTGGCAAAGGAGGGAAGAGAGGCTTTCTGGAGGGACCCCAAGCTGCCTCCATCAAAGGCGCTGTTGTTGCTCCAGGGGATGAGGCGAGATCATGGAACAACAGTGATGGCTTTGACAGATGCTTGCTTCCCCAAAGCCACAGTGAATCCTCAAAAAAGAGGCCTGGAAGAAAAGATGCTTTAGTCTAGACGGAGGTCATTTCACTCTGAGATGCTTTGGGTATTTATCATAAAAGGTTTGGAGGGCTCTGCTTTTCCATTAGCTAAGCACTGGAGGTTGACTAATGAGTTGAACACATTGGATAATTGAGGGAAAGCTTGTCCTGATGCTGTGGGGGTGCTAACTCATCCCATATGATAAGTAAAATGAGTCATGAGACTGAAGCAGTTCATGTAGGAGAAGCCTGACTCACCAAAAGCATCTCTTGGGAGAAGTAGGTGTCAGAGAGGTCGTGTTCCCCGTCTCCTGGCAGCTCTTGGGAGCTGTGTAGGGATGAAGGCATCTGCTGACAAGACAAGTAACAGCATTCACAGCAATTGCTGCGTTCTGATGGCTAAGGACACTGAACTGGTGGGGGAAAAAAAAGGTAAAATAGAAGAGAAGCTTTATTTTTAAGTGCCTGCACTGAGCTGGGACCTGGCTGTCCCTGTGACTTTGTCCTGGTGGTAGAAGATAGTGTTACCTTTTCTTGGCAGTGGCTGTTGTCACCCCTGGCTCTGTGTGTCCCTGCTTCTCCCCTCCCCATCGATGCCTGAATTTTGTGAACAACTCAGTACCTTACTGTTGTTTTTCACTCCACAAAACCAGGCTGGTTTTTCTCATGTCCCTGTAAGATCACTGGCAGCTGAAGGTTTTTGTTTTTTTCCTGCTGGTTTCATTGCAGCAGGATTAAGGCTAAAGGTGATGTGCTATAAATTTTTAAAATGCCATTGTGGAAGTGCTTTTCAGTCACAGCTAGCTGTCAAATGTTTAAACTTCCCCCCTTGCCTTCCCCCCCAGCTTTCCTTCTCTTCTTAATCTTTGCTTTATCTCATTAGCAGCCGGCATTGACATAGTTTGAGTCAAAGATGATGAGCAGGGTTACTCATAGGGTCATAAACTCCAAAATGGGGAGGTCAAAAGGCTTGTGTGAATGCAAGTTGAAAGTCTTTGCCCTCTCTAACATGCCTGGGAATTCTGCACATCATACCTCGCATTCACCAGAGGAAACATCATCGTTTTCTAAGCCGCTGGGTTCTTCAGTCTGTAGCCCACAGCTTGTCCAAGTGATGTTTTCTCTTTGGAATGAGATCAGGCGTTGAAGGGGCCTGGAATTTTCTACTGAACAGCAATGCTGTGGTCAGGTCTCTCCACCAGTCCCACTGGCTTCAGCTGCTGATCTGAGGGAGCCAAACCAGTACAAATTTCCCACTGAGCTTTCCAGTGGAAGACATTTCTGTTTGCCCTTAAGCTGCTTTTAAAACCAGACCTTACTCAAAACGAGCCTGGTTTAAGACGATGCTCAGAGCTTATGTGTTCAGTTGCACCTTCCAGTGTTGTTTTCCCACATTATTAACTCTTATTCCCCAACTGTGATGATTCCAAAATGGATCTGACTTGACAAACTGCTGTGTTTACAGCCAGCAGATTAGTCAGGAGCGAGCGCTGACATGGGTGTCCGTTCGTGTGTCTGGGTGGAAGCTGCAGTTTTGTTCTGCTTTCAGGGGTGCCGTGGTTTTAGCCAAAATTACCAAAACCAGGCTTGACAGATGGCCCTTCCTCCTCCCAAAAAGAAAGAAGAGGAGGAGATAGGGGGATTTACAAGTTTAGTTCATTCTAAATTACTTTAATGAAGTACTAATACTAAAATTAAAGTAAGAAGAAAATAGTGAAGTAGATACAATAGGTAAAAAACCGTATCAAGCTCCCAGGATGGTGATCATGTCACCAGCAGGCATCGGGAAAAGTCCCAGACTGGACTTGGTGATGGGCAGGAGCTGGATTCCAGCTCTGGAGTCAGGAGTGCGTGGATCGGGATCAAAGGCAGGAGAACAGACAGGGTCCTCCTTGGACATCAGCCATCGAAGGAAGAGAGGTGACCCTTTGATCCCTCAGCTTTTATCCTGAGCGTGCTGCAGATGGGATGGAATAGCCCAGTTGGTCAGTTTTGGGTCCCCTGTCCTGTCCCCTCCTCCCCACAGCTGTGACCCCTCGACGCTTTTCCACTTCCCACCCTCCAACGGGGCAAATAACACCATTCCCTGCCCTTGGGTTCTAGCAATAAGGATAAGCCAGGGCCTCTCTGCACCATCCCTTGGTGTAATCAGGTCTCATCACTGGGAGAGTGAACAGTTTCTGAACAATCTGCTGTTGAGTTCAGAGTTCAGTTAGCTAGAAGAGGCCCAGCTAAAAAAGTAAAATTCTGAAACAGAAAATTGGTTCGTTTTACGTCAGATCAGGAGAAGGGGAGATGATGTGCTTTTTGCAGCCTGGTTTAACACATCTCCAAACGTGTGCCACCGCCTCAGCGCTCCCTCACCTGTTACAGGGAGCTCGGTGTGTTCCTGCTGCCAGGGGCAGATGGAACAGCATAAATTCATCATTTAGAAAGTGTCTTAAAAGACTCTTTAGTGCTAAGTTTTCTGGGGCTGCCAAGTGCTGCTGAGATTTAACGTGGAAAAGCAGTAGGTAAAAGACAACATCTGACTTCATTTGGATGGGTCTCCAGTTTGGGGAGGCGGGAGGGGGGATTTGCTCAAGTCTGGCCTTGCTTCCTAAAAATCTGACAGGCAAGAGAGTTCACACTCTTTTTAAAAGCGACATGATAGCCCTTGAGCACAGTTTATTTTTGTTGGACAGCGTACATACCTCCCTTTCCCAGTTTGGAAATGCTGCAGATAAGTAGTATAGGATGAAATTTTCCATCACCATAAACCACTTGGCTTATACGTATGTGCTCAGGCAGATCTTTTCCCATCACAGCTCATGTTTTGAGGGTTCTATCATATCTCTTCCTGTCCCTGAGCCTTTCCGTTCCCTGCCCCGTTGGGAAGGGGCAGTGCCTGACCCTGGCTTCTGTGAGACAAGTTGCCAGTCACAAGCCAAAGTGAAATATTTCAGTCAAGGGTGAGTGATGGAAGACTCTGTGCTCCTGAGACCCCACCTGGAGTCCTGTGTCCAGCTCTGGAGTGCTCAGCACAGAAAGGACACGGACCTGGTGGAATGGGTCCAGTGGAGGGCCACCAAGATGATCAGAGGGCTGGAGAAAACAGGCTGAGAGAGCTGGGGCTGTTCAGCCTGGAGAAGAGAAGCCTCCGGGGAGACCTTGGAGCAGCCTTCCAGGATGTGAAGGGAGCTCCAGGAGAGCTGGAGAGGGACTCTTGGTCAGGGAGTGGAGGGGCAGGACAAGGGAGAAGGGTTTTAAATTGGAAGAGGGGTGATTAAGATTAGATATTAGGAAGGAATTCTTTGGTGTGAGGGTGGTGAGGCACTGGAACAGGTTGCCGAGAGAAGCTGTGGCTGCCCCATCCCTTGGCTGTCCTGAACTGCACCCCTCCATCATCTGTGATGCCACAGTGATAGATGCATGGAGCAGGATAAAACCCATGTGGAGCTGTTGGTGGTTTCTTGTCCTGCAGCCCCCAAGTGTCTGACAGAGGTCGGGTGGGCAGCGCGGACCTGCTTTAAGGTTCCTTTATAGGCTGCCAAAGCCGGCGGGTTAAATGTGTGCACAGTCTTAAATGTTTTCCTAAGTCTTTGCAGGATGCCAGAGGCTCTGAAATCAAAATGATTTAATGTGTGTTCACAAACCCAAGCAGCGGGGAATGCTGTCCTGGCTTTTTCAAACAGTACCTGCCACTGCCTTACTGCCTTGAGCAGCAATTTTAAGACCACGGTAACTAGCTCCTACCCTTGATATATCCCTTAAATAGGTGCGTGATAGGTGGTTTGTTGGTTTGTTTGTTTTTTTTAATCTATCCCTCAAAACATCCTTAACAAAATATTTGTTGTCCTCTCTCTTCCTCTGTGTGCACACGCACGGGCTTCAAGTAAGACCTACTCTAAATGTATTGAGTTGCTGCTGCCCTTACAAGTTCCCAAATAGATCTGGTAGCTGAGACTGGAGCGTAGCTTTTGGCCAGACAGTGGGCAGACACGGTCTGGCTAAACATACCAGGCTGTGCTGCTATTTCTGTCCTCCTTTTCCCTTCTGGGTGCGTATTAAGCATTAAAAGAAAAAAAAAATAAAAATCTAAGCATTTCACTTTGAAGCTCAGTGGCTCAAAGGCTGCGGTGATGCCGGGTTGGAGGTGGCTTGGGGTTACCTTGTCCAGCTTTTTTAACTGGTGGCAAAGGGCATTGCCAAGTCATGGAATCATGGAAGGGAGAATGGTTTTAAATTGAAGAGGGGAGATTTAGATTAGATATTAGGAACAAATTCTTTGCTGTGAGGGTGGTGAGACCCTGGCCCAGGTTGCCCCGAGAAGCTGTGGCTGCCCCATCCCTGGAGGGGTTCAAGGCCAGGCTGGATGGGGCTTGGAGCACCCTGGTGTGGTAGGAGGTGTCCCTGCCCAGGGCAGGGGGGTTGGAACTGGATTATCTTGGAGGTCCCTTCCAACCCAAACCATTCCATGATTCCGTGTATGGAAACGGATAACATAAAAGCTATAGTGATCAAGAAACCCTTGGCCATCGATGTGCGCAGAGCAGAGCCGCCTCCTGTCCTAACTGAGCCTCCCAGCCCTGCCAAAGCATTGCCAGGGTTCAGTGCTCCTGCCTTCTCTCCCTCCCTTCTGTCACCAGCCTTTCTTTTCCCTGGTGCTTTTCATTACCCGCCTTTGCACTGGCAACCCCGAGGCTGCTGCTGAAGCCTTTCACAGCTTAGCAAAGGCCAGGGCTTTTGTCGTTTCTAATCTGCACTGTATTTGCTCCTGGACCCTGAGCCTGAATTGCGTTCTCATCCCTGACCCTTTTGTACTGCACAAACCCAGAACAAAACGTGCTCGCAGTGTCCAACACAGCGTAATGTCCCCGGGGTCCTGCTGTCCCCCCGTGGGCGACCCCTCTTTGTCTTGCAGCATCTATTTTGTCCGGGTTTGTTTAACAGCTGGGACCTCATTAGTGACTCAGAAGCGCAGCTCCAGATGTTTAAATCCAAACAGATTCCACCCATTCCGATGTATGCGGAGAGATAGCTTTCTACCAAGTCATCTTCAGGGGAGAAGACTGAGGTAGCTGAGATTTCGGGGGAAGTAAGTGAAAGGTTTAAGTACGAGGAGAAAGATGCCTCTGGGATGAATAATATCTATGGGGAAAGATTTTTGGTTTATGTTCTTAACTGGGGAAAAAAATAATCAGTTCATTTCTCATCCAGGCTATGGCCTTCATGTCTTGGTGTTTGGGAAGCCAAGAAATCCCGGAGCTCTGTTCAAAGTGAAAAATGATGATAGCAGTAGGTGTTGTGTCTAAGGGGCAGTGATACAGGTCAGGCATATGGAGGGAAAGAGCAGTTTGAGGGGGTTACAGGGAATTTTAAAGCAAGAAAGCAAGGAATATGGAAGAGACAGAGATGGAGGGAGCAGATGGGCTCGTTGCATTTGGTAAATCGAGGGTTTGTGGGGAGGCTCATAGAATCAGAATGCTTAGAGTTGGAAGGGACCTTAAAGATCATCCAGTTCCAACCCCAAACCAACCCTGGGCAGGGACACCTCCCACCAGAGCAGGTTGTTCAAAGCCCTGTCTGACCTGCCCTTGAACCCCTCCAGGGATGGAGCAGCCACAGCTTCTCCGGGCAACTCCTACAGCCAGCTGGTCATAGTCCTTTGATGCAGCCCAGGGTAGGGATGGCTTTCTGGACTACCAGGACACACTGTCAGTTCATGTGGAGCTTCTCTTCCATGAGCACTCCCAAGTTCTTCTCCTCAGGGCAACTCTCCAGCCGTTCTCTGCCCAATGGAGAACTGCACCTTTGCTTAAACTCTGTTTGTACCGTCACCTGCGACCAGAGAGCTGCCAGTACCCAGTGCCTCAGCTGTGATGTTTAGCATCACTCATGGTAATGGTTTGGTTTTTGTTTGGTTTTTTTTTTTAAATAGAGTAAAATACATGACAGCAAAATGTCAGGTTCCTTTTCTACCAGCCTACCAGTAGTTTCTCTGGCTGTGGGGGAGATGCCTTCAGCCGTAGCAGCTCAGACCCACCTGCCCCATGCCCTTCTCTGATTTCTCCGTGTTGTCGTGTGTTTAAAGTGAGTGTTGAGATGCTTTTCTAAACATCCCTGTTCATGATCCCAGCTGCTGTGGCTTGTTTTCAGCCAGGAGCTGGTGATTCAGAACCGGGATAACTCTGGCAAAGCCGCAGTTGGGTTTCTAGGAATGGAATCTCCTCCCTGTATGGATTCCTGTGCATCCTGGGGGCTCTTGCCAAGGAGAGAGGGTATCACTGAGCTTGGACAGCAGAGGAGGACACGGGCGCACTGTCCTGGGCGTAACTGTTCTGCCAACAGCAAAACAGATGGCAAAAGGTGAAAGAAAATGTTAGGAAAGTTGTTGTCAGTTTTTGTGTTCAGATCTGAAACCATGGGGAAGTGTTTGGTTCAAAGAGTGGAAACAAAAGCAGCTGAGGCTCATGTGTAAACTTTCCGAGCCAGGAATGCTTTTGTGAAAGCTCAAAAACAAACACCTTTCTTTTTTTCGCTGTCTCCAGGCAGGCCCCGGCTTTCTGAAACTGAGATTCATTGGTTTCGTAACATAGCGCAGCGTTTTGGCTTGGGGTGGGCTTTTGTGTCCAGGACTAAAGAGGAACAGCAGCTCAGGGCTTGGATGTGGCTCTTGGCGAGGAAAGGAGCAGAGGGGAATATGGCCCAGCCCGGAATAGTTTGATGCCATTCCTCCCGCCTCATTTTTTACTAATTTTTATTGTGGCAATGCTGGAAGTCCTAACCAAAATCACATCTTTGCTTTGGGCAAATACAGATGTGAAACCTTTGCGATTCAGAGCAGGTGAGGTGTGTTTGGTGTTGTTTTCCCTTCCCAGAAGTGGTGAAAAAGTGTGAGCGAGAGTCCCAAGGTAACAGTGGGGAGGTGGAGAAGTGAGTTTGTGTGGCTGAAATCACCTGGGAGACCTGTGGCAGAACCGAGCAGGATCTCTTCAGCCTCAGACCACAGAGTTGGTTTAGTTTTGTTCTGATTTTTCTATCCTGTATGCAGTCAAGTGGCCCTGGGGAAGAGCAGGTTGGTGTGGAAGGCAGAGCATTGTGTCTAGGAATAGATAATAAAATCATGGAATGGTTTGGGCTGGAAGGGACCTCAAACACCATTGAATTCTTCCCCCTGACACCTCCCCCCAGACCAGGTTGCTCCAGGCCTCACCCAACCTGGCCTTGAACCCCTTCAGGGATGGGGCAGCCACAGCTTCTCAGAGACCTGGGCCAGGGCCTCATCACCACCCCTGTAGATGTTCTATGCATCCTCCCCCTGCCCTCCATACCCAGCTTTATCTTGTTTTCCACTTCTTCACACCTTTCAAGGCTCAGGAGTCTCAACTCAAGCAGGAGAAAAACACTTCAGGATTTCTTATTGCTTGTCTACTTTCTCCTTAGTGGAGTTTGTTGGCCAGAATGGATTTCTCTGCTGAAAGTAAAGCAGAGAGTGAAGCAGGGCTGAGGTTTCCTTGTTGATGTGACAGCTTGTTGCAGGCGTTTGTTTCCACGTGGACATCAAGTATGGAGAGGGCGATTTGAGCACAGTCTGCTCTAGCTATTAAGTGTTGTTTGCTTCTGATTTTTCTCTGGAGTCTGTTTTTACCATTAGCCCAGCTGCTCTGCACATTGGAGTCGGAAGATAAACTATAGGTCTGTGTGTATTTGCGTTATTGAATACTCCCAGTGTAACAAAACCCCTGCAATGAAAGGGAACCATTCAAATGGGTAAAGAGTTACTGGGAAAAAGCTCTCAGGAGTCCTTTCTCCTCAAGAAACCTACAGTACACTTATCTTGATCCTTTGTTCCTCTAATCTTTGGATGTAAAGCTGAGGGCTAAAGCGTTTGAATTCTTTTCAGTCGATTTGCTGTTTGTTCAGACTTGGTGCAAACCCTCCAGTTGCTCTATCAATACTTTTCCGCTCTAAACCCACTCCCCATGAGCGGAAAAGGGGGAACGGATGGGGGTTGGTTTTGCTCTCAGCCAGATCATGAAAATGTCACTGCGTCCTGGCCTGCTAGAGCTATCAGGAGATGGAAATACCCTCTGGGGAATGAAATGATGGCTTATTTCTTGCTGGTTGGCTCAATTTTTTTTTTCTTCTGTGGCAAATAGAGGCAAAAAGCCGTGACAAAAGAGTTAGATTTACCGAAGGAGAATCCCAAGTCGGGTCAGGATTTCTTTTTGTGATTTTTCTTTTTCACTAACCCAGGTCTCTCAGCACTAGGTCAACCCGGCTTCTAAATCCCTCCAGGAATGGTGCCTCAAACCCCACCCTGGGTAGCCCAGGCCAAGGCTTCACAACCCTTTCAGGGTCAAAATTTTCCCCAATCTCCATCCTAAATGTCCCCTTGCGTGACTTGAGGCTGCTTCCTCTTGTCCTATTGCCTGTTCCTTGGGAGAAGAGACCAATCCCCCCTGGCTACACCCTGCTTTCAGGGAGTTGTAGAGAGCAAGAAGGTCTCCCCTCAACCTCCTTTTCTCCAGGCTGAACACCTCCAGCTCCCTCAGCTGTTCTTCAGAAGACTTATTCTCCAAATATATATTGCAGGGAGATATATATATATATATATTCTCCTTATTTCTCTGTCTGCAAAAGGGGGCTGAAAATTACTGCTTTCTCTCTCATCCTTTGAGTGCTCTGTTTGCCTTGGAGGCCGTTTGGATTTGTCACCACCTTCCACCCCTGTGAAGACCTCTGCTGGTGCAGGTGGTGAGAATAGCGATGTGTTAACGCTGATGAAGAGGCTCAGTGTGGGAATAACGCTGCTGCTCTGTGGTGAGGGCTTTGGGGCAGATGTTTAACATCTGGAAAGGCACTTTCCGTGATCCAAGTGGGGTTTTCAGCCGCTGTTGTGCAGCTTCTTCACAACACCCAGGCATCTTGAACGTGGGTCCTAAATGGGAAATCCCACTTTGTTCCCACCGCTCCTCCTCTCCGTGGCACCGAGGACCAGCTGCGGCTCCCAGACTCTCTTAAATTCAAGCAAAATGGAAACGGCCGCGGAGTGAAAAACCACGGGCAGATTTTTAGCACGTTGCTGATGGCAGGTCTAGTCAGGGGAAAGAAAATGTTCCATTTCGACTGCTTTAGTCTGCAGCGGGGCTGGTGCTGACGTAACCGTGAGCAGCAAACGGGCTCAGGGCTTTATATAGGGTGGATCTATCCTGCAGACACAGATGGAAAAACTCACTTGGGGTGTCTCACCCGCGCTCTCAGCTGTCAATGCAAATTTCCTCCTCAGCTACTATCTTTTCATGTACTTTTTTACAGTAGAATTTTAAACTTTGGCTCTCTGTCCTCTGGGTTAACCCTTTCAGTAAGTAGGTTTTTATTTAAAAACTCTTCTAGATCTTCAGCGGTCAAAGCCATTTCCCAACTGGATTTAAGGCTTTGATTACCTCTTGTTTCCTAGTGAAAGAAACTAAGGGAAGATGGAAGGAGCAGAGAAACAAGGTGTTCTCTAAGGCAGTACTGGTCTGTAGCTCTGGGTAAACACGCTTTCTCCATCAAACAAAGAGCTGGAAATATTTCACCAGAGGGAAAGTGAGTTTTTGAGTCTCTGGAAACCAGCCTGGGGAGGTTTTCAGTGCAGAGACTCTGGTATTTTCCTGACAGCACGTAATCAGAAGCTGTGCAATATTTCAAGACAATGTGCCGAATGCAGGAGAAGCTCTTTGTGTTGCAGATGGACTTCCCAGACTCCATGGGAGGTGCATGACTTTGCTCTTGCATCAGACCTTCTGTCTGAGCACCTAAAACTGTCTCAGGTGTTAACGAATGTGGGTCTGGTGCTTATTTTTATTTCTTGAGGCTCCAAGAGCTTTCAAAACCCGAGCCCAAACTGGGAGCCTTGTACGAGTAGCGCCATCCTACTGGGTAGGTCCTAACATCCTTTCTTTCCAGGGAGGATGTCTCAGGGATGCTCCAGCTGAGCTGCTGGAGGACTGAAGGTGAAAGGAGGAATCAGTGATCCTGGTTTGCTGTAAAACTGGGTGATAAGCATAGACAATTAAAAAAAATAATAATTTTTAAAAAGGAGGTGAAGGAGAAGAAGAAAAAGAGGGAGGAAAAAAAGCCTTAAGTGACTCACCCAAGGCAGTGTGGGCAGAGCTGAGGATGAGGAGGAGATGCCAGCCCTTTCCCTGCCTGGCAGGCTCAGTCTCTGCTGTTGGTTTCCATTTCCCCCGGGGTCTGTTAGTGGCATCAGTGCTGGTGAAGCAGCTGGAGAATGGATGCTGAAAATTACTGCTTTCGGGCTCGACATGTCCTGCCGTGATCTCCCCGACTTCAATGTGCCGCCGGTGGGTAAGCAGAGCCCTTGTCTCTTTAAAGCTCTGGGCATTTTTCTTTTCCAAGTGATTGAATTTGAGCGAGGGGAGGGGAGGATTCCTCAGTTCTGATGTAACTGTTAGCAGAACCACGTGGTTTTCTACATTTTTGACAAGGAAAAGGTCTCCTTGGAAGCAAGTTATAAAATTTTCAGTAGCTCTTTTGTAATTGCTTGCCACAGCGGATATTTTCCAGTCAGGATTTGCTTTTGGGCTTGGGTCCCTGCGAGGTTTGTTTGTGCAGCGTCCTCACGTAGGCTCCAAATGTGAAATCCATTCCACCTTCATGACTCATTTGCTGTCCCAAGTAACAAGCTTCCTCCCAAGCTTTGGCTGGAGGAGGAACCCAGCTTGGGGAAGCAGGGAAATGCCGGCGTCAGCACATCAGGATCCCAGCTCACCCTACCCCATGGCTGGTGGGAGCCCCAGTGGCTAGTGGGAGCCCCAGCATCCTTCCCTGCCTGCTCCCACTTCTCTGTGCCCTGTCAACACTAAGGTTGGGTGGAGAATGGCTGGAGAGCAGCCCTGAGGAGAAGGACTTCAGGGTGTTCGTGGATGAGAAACTCCACACACCCCAGAAACCCCCACCCTACCCTGGACTGCATCCCCAGCAACGTGGCCAGCAGGGTGAGGGGGGGATTCTGTCCCTCTGCCCTGGGGAGACACCCCGTAGTGTTCTGGGGCCACCAACATCAAAAGGACACGGGGCTGTTGGAGCAGGGACAGAGGAGGCCACGGAGATGTTGGGAGGGCTGGAGCCCCTCTGCTGGGAGGATAGGAGCTTGGAGCTCCTTCCAGTCCCAGGTTGCCCAGAGAAGCTGTGGCTGCCCCATCCCTGGAAGGGTTCAAGGCCAGACTGGATGGGGCTTGGAGCACCCTGGTGTGGTGGGAGTGGCACTGGGTGGGCTTTAAGGTCCCTTCCAACCCAAACCATTCTAAGGTGGCCTGATTAAAGATGAGCTCTGTTCACTTCCATAATAGCTGAGGCTAAATTAAGGTCTTTGTGCTTTTGAAACGCATACTTCCCTGAATTTAAGTAACAAAGGAGATTTATTACATAGCCATTTGTAAAATAATGCCCTTTTGTTATTACTTATTTTTTTAATGAGTAAAAGCATCCTCTTTGACAAGGTGGAAAGTTTTATTTGGTTGCACGTTGTCTCTTCCTAAACAGCTCTTCCTTTCAGCCATAACCCTGAGCAGAACTGGGTTTTATTCCCCACCCCAAAGCCACCAACAACCAGTTTCCTCATTTGTGTTTCTTTGATGTTTCTAGAACATGAACATCCAGGTGGAGGACATAAGGATCCGCGCCATCCTCGCCACCTACCGCAAGCGGGTGCCCGTCACCGAGGGTTACGTAGAGGTGAAAGACCAAGGGACCTGGAAGCAGCTCTGTGACAAGCACTGGACCATGAAAAATTCCCGAGTCGTCTGTGGCATGTTTGGATTTCCGAGCGAGAGGAAATACAACACCAATGTCTACAAGTAAGAGCAGAGCTTTGTAGGAGACACCAGCGTGTTGCTTTGAACACTCGGGGCCTTGTTCAAAAATGCAAATTGCCGAATGACACTGGAGACCTTGAGGTAGAAAAAAACCCTCCAACTGCTTCATTCCTTCAGATCAGATTTTCTTTTTGTGTCAATATTTGAAATGTCAAGAATTTCCTTGTGTGGGGGAGTTGTTTGATCCTCACTGTTCTGGCTGGAGACCTGGTGCCGTATCAATTGTAGTATTTCAGAGGTTCTGTAGAAGGAGAATGTGGCCTAAATTAGCCCAAGAAATCTGTTTTATTTCTTGCTGTGGCGCAGTCATTTCCTTCCCTGGTGATAGGTGTAGGTTCTGTGTTGTGTGCAGGGGATGGATGAGAGCAAACTGGTTGTCTTTTCCCAGTTAAACCTACCAGCTGTGGGCAAATCTAACCGCTTCATCATCTCTCTGCAGAAAGGCAGCTGCTGGACCAGATCCGGTATGTGCTGAAAGCTCCAACCAAGTAATCTTGGAATAAAACAGGCCTTTGTTGTGCTTCATTGCCCAGGTTCCTTCTTCCCGCTGCTGATTGCAATTCCTGGTCTCACACCTCTCATGGCACATTCACCAACTGCTCTGGCTCTCACAAAGGTCCATGGGTGCTGCCAAATCACCCGCAAAGTTGATTCCCCCTCTGTCCAGGGAATCTCCCACTGATGTTAACCCCAGTTCAGCTCTTTTGGCACTGGTAATTCCTCAGGGTGCTGGACTGGAAGAGCTGCCAGCCGTCTCCAACTGTCTATTAAAGCCTGCTCTGAGCTAAAAATGCCAGTAGAGCATCCATCCTGCTCCTCCCAGCATGGCTTCTGCCTGCTCGTCCTTGTAGAAGGATGTGGTTTGGGGCATTTGTGATTTCGGTCCTGCTTTTTCTTCCTATGATTATAGATCACTTTAAAACGAAGGAAGAAAGTAGAGATCCATAGGGAGAATGTTGTATCTGAGTTTGTGCCTTTCAAGGTTTTTCAAAAGGCAGGAGCTCTGGTCTTTTCTGTTGTCGTTTCTTCAGCCTGAGTTTTGTCCCCAGCCTTCATCACAGACGGGGTTCTTCCTACACTGTTCCCTTGAAATTACACCCTGAAGCAGATGCAAAACAGTTTAAGTGAAATTCGGTCTCGTTTCTTTCCTACGCCATGACCTACAGAGTGGGAAAGTGTCAACTGGTGAGAAGGAGAAGTGAATTCTCCAGGCAGGAGTTGTGGTTTTCCTGCCGGCTCCTTTTGGCCGGTGTGACTGCTGTTTCTGAGAGCTCCCTCCGGAAGGGGCTGGCCCCATTTCATTTCTTTCATCAGCGAGATCGTGATCAGTTGAAGAGGTCCTTGGGTTGGAATAGCGTAAAAGAATAGAAGATGAATAATCCAAGTGGAATTCTGGTTTTGGGCTTCCCAGGGAGCAGAGGGGTGAATTAATAATTGCTACCAGGCAGTCTCAGGTTTTGCCCTGTTAGAGGAATGTTTGCTCCCATCTGTGCAACTTTTCTCCTTCTAACTCAGCTCTGAGATTCCCATCCCCTGCCTTCAAGCAGGAGGGCAGAATAAATTACCTCGAGTAAGACAAAGTAGATTATTTTTTTTCCTGCTTCGTGGCTGTGTTTCCAAGAAAAGCATTAACTTCAGCAGCTGGAGCCATCTGCCTTAAATAAAAGGGTGCTGGGTAATTGGCTTGTCTCTTGCCGTAGTGCACGTAGGGATGGAAAAACTGAGGCACAGTTGGTCAGCAAAATATTCAGCAATGTTGGAAATCCCATTCACCAGAGCTGGAGTTATGAATATGCAGCGCTTACGAATACCAGGCTTGGAGATCTTGGCTACCGAGCCAGACACGTTGCTCAAGTAGCCACAGTGCCCTCACACCTCAGCTTCTTGGGCTCCGGCACCCCAGGGAGATATTTTGGAAAACAGGCTAAATATTATCTGAGGTCAGAAGAGGACGGGATGTCATTTTATTGCAGGGAAGAGACTTGTAAAACTTTGTCAGCTGAACAAAGCATAGTTAAAAAAGCTGTGTTCTGTTTTAGGGCTTTTGCCTTTGTGCTTTGGGCTACAGGCAGAAGCATTACATAAAACCAGTGTGGCTGGTGAGGGAAACCTCCCAGTTCTGGGCTGGGAACTTCACAAGTGATCTCTGCTTCACGATCGAGGTACTGGAATGACAACCCCTGCCATCTGCTTGCCTGGGCCATGAGAGCTCTGCTCTCTGCTTGGCCCCTGTGCTATCCCATTGGATCTTCTCCTGAGGAGGGAAGAGTTCCATCTCTGGTGGGTCACCTGAACCAAGCCCTTTCTCCCTGTGAAGCCTCAGGAGCGTTCTTCTCATTTTTTGGGCTTTGATCTCCCTGATTTTTAAATACCATTCTCCCAAGAGCAGATCCTTTCCCGTTCCACAACTGGGATTGGGTTTCTGGTGGCCGGGGCTCCGAGTGTCTCCTTCCCACATCCCACCAGTCCCTCTGCCCGCAAAGTCCAGCTTTGCCGGCTGAGCTTGGGCTCTGCGCTGCTGCTGCTGCACAGTGGTGGGAGGTTAAATGATTTGCAGATGGATTTTGCTTGAAAGAAAACAACTTAGTTCATTGTTGTCCCGATGCCAGGGTTTTATTCCTGAATGTAACTCGGGCTCTGCAGTTGACAGCACGATTTATGTTAGGAAACGAAACAAATCTCAATGTTGTTTCCATGTTCTGGTTCATTCTTCAAAGAGATTTTTATATAAGGCACTGCTTATTAACTCCTCCTCCCCACTCCTGCTTGAGTTGGGAAAGCAGAGTAAAATTAAATGCGTTTTGCTGATGGGGAGAGTAGAATCATAGAATGGTTCGAGTTGGAAGGGACCTCGAAGATCCAACCCCCCTGCCCTGGGCAGGGACACCTCCCACCACACCAGGTTGCTCCAAGCCCCATCCAGCCTGGCCTTGAACCCCTCCAGGGATGGGGCATCCTGGGGCAGAGAGATGGACCTGATGCCTTCCCGAGGTCTCGCGGCTCTGGGGTTTGTCAAAGAATTGGATGGAGAAGCTCAGCAGTTCCAGGGTACTTCGTTCAATATCATTCCAAACAGTATCTCCCAGTTTAACCAGTCTAGTCATAGTGTTATCGATCTGGTCAGGTGTGTAGGGCGGTTAATCACTTCTGTGCTTGAGACAGAAATCCTGGCAGTGTGGGTTCTCCTTAGCAAAGCCAGGGTTTTAAGGGCTTTGGCAGAAGGTCTGGCTTCTTTTCTGCCTCCCTGAGGCTGAAATTGTTCACTTCAGTTAATGCTTGAACAATTTAGCAAGAAACGCCCCGAAAGGGGAGTTCACCAGCTTCTTTCTGTTCAGTGCGTTACGGGTGAATTTTCCCCTTCACATATGTGTTTAATCATTTATTTTCTCTCAGATGCATTCTTACATACCACCGTTCCTTCAGCTAAACCCTCAGCCACTTCCCACAGGCCTTGAGCTTAAGTTTATGGGCTGAAGGTCCATCTCTCCTCACCAGTAGAGAGGGTTTGGACTCCAGCTTGACCTAAAATTGGCAGAATTTTCCCAGAGGTGAGCATTCTGTCACACCTCTGATCTCAGCAGCGTGGCTCTTGGCTTACTCCAAGGTCAGTGAGAGGTGGGTTGCACCCTTTTTGGGTTAAAAAGTAAATAACAAGAATGCCCCAAGTTTCTGTCTGTAAAGATCATCTGTATTATACTTCTTTTGGTTTTACATACGTATATATATATCTATATCTATCTTCAGTCTGGGGAAATGAGATGGGGCTTTCTTTGACGATTTCCCCCCAGCCTACCGAAGGTTGCTAATACCAACCAGATGTCAATGCCTCATGAAATTTCCAGGCTGAGGTCGCTGTTTGCTATTTATAAGACATCCCCAGAATTACTTCTCAAAGACAGGCTGAGGTTCTTGCCTTCTTTGGAGTTCACCGACCTCTCCGTGCACGTTTGTGGGGGGCCTTCAGTGAGAATACTCCTTGGGATTCTCACATCCATGCCTAGGACTCGGGGTGAAAGGATGGTGGGACAGAGCTGGAGGAGAGGATGGGGGCATCTCTGGATGCTTGAATCTGCCCCGTCGCTCTGCACCCTGAGAGAGCAGTTACTGTTTCAGGGGGATCACGGTGCTGAGCTCCAGCAGCCCAAGGGCAGGGGCTTTCACGGGGGTTTTTTTGGGCAGCTTAATTAAAAGGAAGAAAAATCTTCAAGGTTTGGGTCCACATTGAACCAGTTATTCTAGCTGAGAAGTGGCCAGCACTTTCTTTCTGCCTCCATCCTCCCCGTTTTTGCCTTTTTTAAAATTCCCCCAGTTCCTTCCAATTTCCTAGCCATTTTCTCTTGATTCAGGGTCCCTGAAAGCTCTGGTTTGCCAGATTTGGAGTTTGACAGCCAGTGTTTTACCCTCAGGTTGCACTGGGATGGATCCCAGCCCTGCCTCATCCTCTCTCCTCTCCAGTACCACGCTTTCTCCCCAGCACGTGTTGCAATCACATCTCTCTCTCTCCAGCCCGGCTCCGTTTGGCCCTCACCTCAGCCCAGAGAAATGTGGTCCCAGAAGGAATTAGGCAGTGGCCTCCAGCCATATGAGCTTGGACAACCTCTGAGCTTGTCAGCAAAGCTTGGCCGTCGAAAGGGGAGATGACGGCACAAATTAGCCCCCGTGGGACCACCAAATTGGGGCTCAGCTGGGAAAAGCTTGACCTGTCCAGTGGAGTTTCAAACCAACAACCTACAAAAGGCTCTTTGTGACTTTACCTGCTCCTGATCAGCCTCTCCATCCTGCAGGGACATGCTGGAGTTAATCAGAATCATTTCCACCTCCTTTCCTATACCATTTATCCCAGCCTTGGATCGCCGAGGCTGGATGGCAGCTACTCCTGGAATACAGAGCAGCACCGGCATCTCCCAGAGCCACGTCAAGATCCCAGCAGGGCGTTGGACTCCTTTCTTCTCACTTAACTTCTCACATCTCCCTTTTGATAATGACCTGACCTATATTTTTCTTTCCTCTCCTATTTTAGCTCCACTGCAGTCGTCCGGCAGCCTCGCGGCGCAGTTGAGATGAAGCTGGATTACTTTCTTTCCTGGTTTTTATCGCACACGTGCCCCTTCCCCCTTAGGGGGGAGTCCCTGGAGCAGCTCCAGGCTTAGGAGCAAGAAGCAGAAACTGCTGCCAGCCTCCTCCGCCGTGAACATGTCAGCAGGGGAATTGCTCTCGCTCTCAGAAATTGCTTTCAGGCTCACGGTTGTTCACGCGGCAGCTTTGGGAGAAGCCAGAGAGCCGTTGGCTTTTCCCCAGTCTTTTTCCCTCCAACTCTTCTCGTAGCTGGTGGGCGATGCCCAACAAAGAGAACAGCTCGTTTATGGAAGAGGGATTTTGGGGGACTGTCCAGTCCAACCACACTGGCGTTATTCACCCGGGCGCTGTTTGTGTGCTGCCTTTTGAATTAACTCATCTCTGACCCCTGCATCATGCAGGGATCTCTATTATGCATCTCATTCCAGTGTTTAATTGTTGATTCACACTTTGATCTTCGGATTCAGGAGGTGACCTATTTGCTCCCAAGTGACACCTTAACAGAGACTCCTTGTATCAGCCTTCAAATAACGCTGTTCAATCCTCCATTTATTTCAAGGCACTTCTTTCTTTTTTTTCCCTAAATGGAACCACATCAGTGAAGTTTTTTACAGATCGCTAACTTTTATTTTCCTCTTCCCTTTCTATTCCTTGAAGGATGTTTGCCAGCAGAAGGAAGCAGCATTACTGGCCTTACTCGATGGACTGCAGTGGGAACGAAGCTCATATCTCCAGCTGCAAACTGGGCAATCACCTCAACGTGGATGCAGAAAAGAATGCGACGTGTGAGAACGGGATGCCAGCAGTGGTCAGCTGTGTCCCTGGGCGTGCCTTTGCCCCGAGCAGCCACAGTGGCTTCCGAAAAGCCTTCAGGCAGGAGGTGAGCAGGGAGAAAACACAACCTGTCAAGTAGGAAAAGACAGAATCGTCCAGGCTGGAAGGGACCTTTTGGGTCATCAAGTCCAACTGTCAACCTGCACTGCCCAACCCACCACTAACCCGTGTCCCTCAGCACCACATCTGCCCAGCTTTTAAATCCCTCCAGGGATGGTGACTCCACCACTGCCATGGGCAGCCCAGTTCAAGGCTTCACAACCCTTTCAGGGTCAAAATTTTCCCCAATCTCCATCCTAAATGTGCCCTTGCGTGACTTGAGGCTGCTTCCTCTTGTCCTATCCCCTGTTCCTTGGGAGAAGAGACCAACTCCCCCTGGCTACACCCTGCTTTCAGGGAGTTGGAGAGAGTGAGGTGGTCTCCCCTCAACCTCCTTTTCTTCAGGCTGAACACCTCCAGCTCCCTCAACTGCTCCTCACAAGACTTGTGCAGCTTCATTGTCCTTCCCTCTTGTCAGCTGTAGGGCCTGAACATGTGTATCTGTAGCCACAAACCAACCCTTTCTACAATTTTTCACAGAGTCATAGTATGGTTTGGTTTGGAAGGGACCTTAAAGATCATATCTTTTCTTCTTTGTATTCTTTTCCGACTACAAGACCAGCTGAATTTCTGTCCTCGCAAGAGCGTGGTACCTTCTCTCCATCTCCAGGCTGGGAGGCTGGCTCTCCCCACTGCAGCTGGAGCTTGTTGGAGCAAATAGTAAAAAAAAAATCCCATTTATCATATTTCTGTTTGAGCTGTTCTGTTCAAGCCAGTTGAATATGTGCCCGGTTGCTGCCGGGCTTTTCTGTTTCACAGTCACTTAAATACCATGGGGTTGTTTCTCCCGTGAGAGGTACACGGGAAATAAGCTGGCATTTCCTCTACTTCTGTGTCTTCTACAAAGAAATGCCCTGAGAGACGTGGAAAACATGGTCTGGAGGACAGGTTGAAAAAGCTGTGTTTATTTAGTCTAGCAAGGAGAGAGAAGGCTTAGCGTAGGGTAAAAATTCAAAGATATGCAAAAGACTGTTATAAACCAACCCTGAGTCAGTTGTTCTCAGTGTCAGTGGGGGCAACAGGGTTTAAAAGAACAGCTCAACTTGCAGGAAACCTGGTTTAGGTTGATGCTAAGGGAAATTTTCCAGCTGTAAGGCACGTGCAGCCTCAGGATACAGGCGTGATCTCAGGGTCTGGAGACCCTTAATGCTGTTTAGAAGGGTGTTTTTGCAAGGTGGGATAGATGCTGTAGATCTCGCCCATAGCCCTTGGCTGTAGCCTGCGTTCCCAAGCCAATGAATTTAGGTGTGGGGTTTCTCCTGATGCCTGAGAAGACCCCAGACACCACCTCCGTGGTGGGAATACCACAGTCCTGTCCATGGTTTGCTCTTGTGAGTCCAGGTACAAAGGGAACTAGATGATCTTTAAGGTCCCTTCCAACCCAAACCCTTCTGTGATTCTATCTAGGTCTGGAAGGTGAAAGGTCTTGTAAATCATTACTAATGTTCTGAGCTGTGCACGCTGCCAAATAATTCCTTAAGCCTTTGTGTAGGCTTTGGATGTCCTTCGTGTGACCCCGGCCTGGAGGACTGTATATGCTTCCAGTTTGTACAAGTTAAGGGTTGTGGGATTGGTGGTTTTTTTTCTGTGCTCAGACTCAGCACAAATCCCACAATGTTCCTGTACCCAGGAGTCGGCTCCCACCACGACAAGGCATCGGAGCAGCAGCTGGTGGGTTTCTGCTTGGTACCAGGGAAAGCCGTCAGCAGTGGAGAGTCCCTGACTAATAGAAATATAAGAATAGAAATTAATAGAACTGGACCTGCCACTCAGCTGTGTGTTTCTGATTGCAATCTACTCAGTCACTCGTTCCACTAGTCGTAACTGCAACAGACAGAGGGTTTTTAGGTGGTTTGAGTTCCACCTTGGTCTCCTGACTTAACCCAGGACCCCTCTTTTGATATCCCTGCGGCGACTGAATCCATCTAGTGGCTGAACCACAGGCAGCAGGAGGATGAGAGCTGACCACGAAGCCTCCCATAAGGCTCTCGAGAGATATTGGTAGGACAGCTGGGTGGGGAACGTTCAGCCAGTTCCATGAGCAGCACCACTTCTCTGCTGCACAACTGCTGGGGTGAAAAAAGGTTCCTAAATCCAAGCACTAAACCTGCAGGGAAAGATGAAGTTTCTTTCTATTCCCTGTCTGTGCGTAGGGACGTGAGAAACATGTGTCTGCGTATCGTAAGCATTAGCAGACAGAGATCTCCTTTCATCCAGCACTTTTAACCTTTTTTTATTACATGGTGGCTGTATAAAGGTGCCTCAGGGTAATCCTTTTTGGGCTACAACTTGCCTGTAGCCGCTACGTGCCGTAAATAAGAGCAGTAAAGAAAAGGATGCTTCGTTCCCAGGCAGCGGTAGCACCGCTTCTGTCTCTTGTCTTCCAGCAACCACTGGTGAGGCTGAAAGGGGGAGCCAACACTGGCGAAGGACGGGTTGAAGTGCTGAAAAACGGGGAGTGGGGAACGGTGTGCGACGACAACTGGAACCTGGTGTCAGCCAGCGTGGTGTGTCGAGAGCTGGGCTTTGGCAGCGCCAAGGAGGCAATAACGGGTGCCAGACTTGGGCAAGGTAAGAGCAGCACCAGCTCCGGGGACTCTTTGTGCCTTGTCCACCTCCAAGAATCCTTTCGCGATTCAGGGCAGAGTGTATTTTTACTGGGATGTTTGTCTTGGGGACCAGGAATTTCTCCTCTACCCATTAATAAGTCTCTTGAGTCCAGGAGCTTGAGGCCGAACTGGAATATATGACTTAGAAAAGATATTCAAGATTCCTTGAAAGAAATCTAGTGATGATGAGTTTAACTTTTTCTTCAGACCGCTCTTCCTGTAATTACTTCTTCGTTATCGCATCCGTTGCTCTCAAATTCTCTTTACAAGTTCTCTAGGTTCACCTCATGGTGTAATGCATTACTAGAAGGTTCCTGGCAAAAATGTGTCCTTGGATCTAGACTTCAAACGCTCTCCAATTTAAGACCAGAACATTAATTTAGCCCATTATAAATAGAAGGGCATTTGAACAGTTCAGAGCCAGGTTTGGGTTTGGATTTCCTGTATTTGGGAGTTGGTTTAAATCCCAAACTGTGGTAAATGGTAACTCAGAGCCTAACGTACGCCCTCTCAAACCACCCTCTGATTCACATGCCTTGCTCCCTGAGTGCAAACCCTAAAGAAAATGATACCAAACCAAAACCCTTTATTTTGAGACTAAATGAATGGGTGAAATTTCTTCAGCCACAGTTTGGAGAAAAGGGCAGGGAAAGAAACAACACGTGTAAAGCACAGCAGTGCCCTCCAGAGTGTGGAAAGCCTCAAAACGTGACCTATCCATTGGATGTGCCAAAAAATAAACCACAAACCCTCGCAGTGGGATGCAGGGAGCTGCCGATGTGCTTCACTGCATCTCAGAAGTGGCAGAATCATCGGGGGTGGGGGGGGACCCAGCTGCCACGTGAGGGAGGAGAACGTGCCGTTCCCTGCCTTCTCCCACAGCCTGGAAACTCTTAGCAGCGGCTGCCGAATCCCACGTGCTTTCCTTCCTTTTAACGTTCAACACCAGCAATTGATCAGGGCACCCTGTTGAAACTCTCCGCTGGGATGAGAAACGCTCGGTAACTTCCTTCGGCAGCTGGATCCTCATGTTGTGGTAGGAAAAGGAGCTCTTTTGGCCCAAAGTCACCTCCGCAGCTGTTGAGGTCCCATCTCCATGCACGTGTTTATGCTTCGCTTTGTTTCGGCTGCATCTTGGTGAATTTGTGCGTTCAAAGACTGATTAGGGCCACGGAGATGCTGGGAAGGCTGGAGCCCCTCTGCTGAGAGGACAGGCTGAGAGTTGGGGGAGTTCAGCCTGAAGAAGAGAAGGCTCTGGGGAGACCTTGGAGCCCCTTTCAGTCCCTCGAGGGTCTCCAGGAAAGCTGAGGAGGGAACTTTTGATGAGGGAGGGGAGCTCTAGGATGAGGGGGAAGGGTTTGACCCTGAAAGAGGGGAGATTAAGATGAGATCTGGAGAAGAACTTCTTGGCTGTGAGGGTGGTGAGACCCTGGCCCAGGTTGCCCTGAGAAGCTGTGGCTGCCCCATCCCTGGAGAGGTTCAAGGCCAGGCTGGATGGGGCTTGGGGCAGCCTGGTGTGGGGGGAGGTGTCCCTGCCCAGGGCAGGGGGTTGCACTGTGTGATCTTTGAGGTCCCTTCCAACCCAAACCATTCTTTGATTCTAATTCAAAGGACCTGTCTCATCACTGCTATGTCGGAGATTAAATTTCCCAGGGTAAAATTCATGAGGATGGGTGAGGTGTTAAATGAGTCTGTAGTGACTGGAACTCCTTGTTGAGACAGCGATGAATGCCTCCTGCAAAGAGTTCAGGGTGTGGAGAAGATGACTCATTTTGCCCTTTATAGATGAGACCCAGATGAAACAATTTATCCCTATTCCCCAGGGAGCTGGGTCTGAAAGGAGGATACTGGGCCCAGACCTTCCAAATGTGTTGTCTGCTGCGATATCCTTGGAGGGAGAACGTAGAATAAAACCTCAAGTGACAGGTGAACGTGTATATCAGATACATGGTCCCAATCTTCTTCTTATGCTAAAGGAAATGGCATGGAAGCAAGTACAGATCTTGTGTGATGGGTGGATACAGGGTGGCCGAAGTGCTAAGGTGGCCAGAACCAAATTAATTCTGTGGATGAACCCAATACATTTACATTTCTGTCTTGGTGGCTCTTGCTGCTGTTGTCAGAAGGTGGCTCCAGGGGATGTCCTGGCTCACTCCACCACGCAACCATGGAAATATGCTAGAGAGTGTTTTGGGGTTTTTTTTGTATTATTGTTTGGTGTTCCCTGGGCCTTGGCAGAAGTCTGAGGAGGTGAAGGAGTTCACCAGACAGGTCATTAAACTGTCACCCACGGTTAGGTGTCTGAGTCACCCGTGTTGCTGGCAGCCATGCAGAGTTAGAGAAGCTCCAGATGGCAGTAGGAAGAGGTTTTTAAGCAAAAGGATCCCACCTACCATTAATAAACCAATTACATTTTCCTGCCTTCCAGTGTCAGCCGTTTGCTTTGAACTAAAAGGAGGAGGCTAGATGTTGGGTAAGATTTTCCTTTCCAGAGGAGTGAGAAAATAAAACTGAAAAGGGTTCATGGTAAGGCAGGGTGTGCCCAGGAGGCTGCTGGTTGGAGCCCAGATGGAAGTTCTGCCAGGGTTTAACTTCGGGCAATTTGTGTCATCTCTGGGTGCAGAGGGAGAGGCAGAGCCAGCAGCTGGGTTGTCATTCCCATGGTGGGAATGCTCTGAGATGGGTCCAGTTCTGGCTCTGCGAGGCCCTCATCACTTGTGCTGCGGTGGGAATGGTGTTGCAGGGATGAAGCATCAACAGTCGCTGTCAGAAATGGAAGAAACCAGTTGCTTTTCAACCTCCGTTACCCTGATGGATCAGCCTGGCCTCCAGCAGGTGCCCACAGTGTGTACCAAGAAGGGAAACTCCACACTGGTGTTAGCCAACCTCTTCCAGCTGATGGCAAGTGCTGGTGGAGGGTATTGGTGGGTGGATGCTGCTTTCTTGGAAACTTCTGTGGCTTTTGCCTTTCATCACCACCGTTATCGTACTGTTCCCAGTTGCTGATCAGAAATGCGTGATCCTGCAGCTGAGATGGAAGTGCCTGGGCAAGGGCTGCAGGGAAACAAGGCACCTGCAGGTCAGAATCGTAGTTGTCCAGGCTGGAAGGGACCTTTCAGATTGTCAAGTCCAACCATCAACCCAACACTGCCCAACCCACCACTAACCCATGTCTCTCAGCACCATGTCTGCCCAGCTTTTGAATCCCTCCAGGGATGGCAATTCCACCACTGCCCTGGGCAGCCTGTTCCAAGGCTTGACAATCCTTTGGGTGAAGAAATGTTTCCATCCATCCGTTACACGAAGTCTGGAGAGAGCATGTTGATAGCAAAGGTCAGAAATGTTTTTATTCTCAGCTTCCCATCTCTGAGAGCTTCCTAGAAACTGCTGGAGACCAGAAGTTCTACATCTGCTACTTGTAGGGATCTCCTGTCAAAACTATCCAGTGTGTTTCCATCAGCGATTATTCATGAATTATATGGGTTCCAAGAAATACTCTGGTTGTTCTTTTGGGATGAAAATCGTCTGCTGGATCCTCCGTTTCATCCTCCAAACTTCCTTTTAACCAGCTTTGGGCTCAGTTTGAAAACAGGACCTGAAAGCTTTGTGGTGGTGGGGTTATTACCATCTCAGACACGTCTCTTTGGTAGAAATGACAATTTTCTGCTGCCACTTGTCCAAGGAGGAACCAAATTACTCAATTTGGCTCCCAACGCCTTGAGACCATCGTCTGTGGTATGAAATAATGTTTGCTCTCCCATTCCCATCAGCGTTGGTGGGATCCGTAAGCTGTCCCAGAGCTGTCTCACTGGCTCTTCTCGTGCATCCCCGTGGCAGTGTGTGTTTTGTCATCCCAGCAAATGTGAGGATGTCCCTTTTAAATGTCAGGGCTCGACTGGGAGCGGACTCCAGCATATGGACCCAAGTGAAAGGTCACAATTTGCGAATTCCTGCAGCTGAAGTTTGTAAATTATGTAACAACGGAAACTTGGCTTTTGCTGCTCTTCTTGAATCCCAGAGACTCCTGGAAAGAATTTAAAGGTAGAATTATTAATAACAATTTTGTGGCATTTTGTTTTATTTTTACAAGAAATCACTGGAATTTTTCGGGATTACTGTGTTTTGAATGCTTGAGGGCAGTGTGATGTCTACCATGTATTAATAAACTGTAATTGGCTATTTCTTCACCGGGCAGTAGCATGGGCAGAAGGTAAAAACTCTTTTCTTTCTCTCTTCTTTCCTTCCCCAAGGCATGGGTCCCATTCATCTGAATGAAATAGACTGTACGGGCTTCGAGAAGTCAGTCACGGACTGTAAATTCAACACTGAGTCGCAGGGCTGTAACCACGAGGAAGACGCCGCTGTGAGATGCAACGTCCCGGCGATGGGTTTCCAGAACCAGGTGAGAAGCTGGGTGAGATCCACGTGCGGGTGGTGAGATGTTCTCATCCTGATGCGTCATCCATCCTCTTGTGCAGGGCAGGGCGTCTGGGTGGGGATCATTTCATAGAATCATAGAATTGCCCAGGTTGGTAGGGACCTTTCAGATCATTGAGTCCAACTATCAAACCACCAACCAAACCACCATCGAGTCCAAGCAAACCACCGTTTCCCTGAAGTGGTGCCTGTTCAATATAGATTTTAACACCTGTGTTGTACTAGATGGAGGGGAAATAAAGATGATACTCCTTTTTGTGCTGAGCTTTGCGTCCTCCACCCACTTTTAAGCCCCTGTCATGCTGGAAGTGCCACTTCAGCTCTAACCCGTGTACTGCAGCAGCCCTGTAAAGCTGGTGGATGACCCTGTTGTGATGGGATCTCGGTTGGGTTTTGTGATAGTGGTACCAGGGTGGCTGTGACATGGGTGTTGCTGTCCTCTTTGCCACGTGGAGCTTACAAACTTCAACCGTGGGCTTGGACACAGGTTCCTCTGAGTGAATGCTCCTGCCGAAGGTCCAAGGGAGTGGAGAAGGGAAGCTTTCACTGGGAGGATGTTTCTAACTTAGAACTGGTAGAGGCCACTTTTAAATGCTGGGCTGTTCCATATCCACCATGGGAGTTGAAGAACCAGCCTGCAACTGATCTGCTGGGAGCTGAACTGGAGGTTCTGGGCTCAGTGACTTTAGCCACAAGCCTTGAGGAGACCCTGAGTGTTCCTTGCCCAGCTGTTATCATAGAANTGTTGAGGACTCCAGAACTGGACGCAGTACTCCAGGTGGGGTCTCTGTTGTGTCTTCCCTATGGAGTTTGCTCTGGCATTTGCTGACGGATGAGTTTTTATGCCCTGCAGCTGCGTCTGAGCGGTGGCCGCAACCCATACGAGGGTCGGGTGGAGGTCCTGGCGGAACGCAACGGCACTTTGAAGTGGGGCACTGTCT